>JAGTXR010000323.1:0-324588 GCA_022606575.1 Glossosoma conforme
CAATGAGATGGAATTCATGAGTTCCTAACGTATATAAACATACTGACAGATAAATAGTTTAAGACTTTATACAAAGGTTTGTAGGGAAGTAATAAGACTCAGTGTGATCTATGTTATAGGAAGAAAGGAAGTATTTATCAATTTAACAAGTATATCATCAGCGTTGAAGGTGTTTACTCACAGATCCCGTGTTGTTGAGACAGAAGTAGTTGGTGCAGTGGTCCTTGGAGGTCCACTCCTCTCCCACGCGGCGCTCCTGGCCGTCCACCACACAGGCCACGGACACACACTGGCCGCAGCAGACGTCAGGCTTAGTCGACTCCACATACTTTGAACCCTGAACAATGCAATCAAAACAAATATCGATAACATAGTTTGAGATTAGATGAATATTCTATTACAGGAAACAAGTGCTAAAACAACTGCCTGCAATAAGCTGAAGGATTTGTATGTTGATGTGCGTGATCAAGGATCCGTGTAGTGGACATGCAACGTGTTAAGGAATAAAAAACAAAAAAAGGACAATCATCAAAAAGACTTAAGTAGAGAGTTATGTTTTCTTGCCTGTTTGCACTTCTTGTCACATTGCTTGACGTTGTTGATCTTCTCCAGCACTCCATCAGACTTGGAGATGCATTTGTAAGAAACGCAGGGATTTGTCTTGTTCAGCCATTCTTCTCCCACCTATAACACAAGACATCATAATGATAAATATTGCTGGTATAATACAGGTGGACATTGACTTAATTAGTTAATAAATAATTAAATGGGGCTCAGCCCCCGGGCTCTCTGCAGATCCATCTGTTTGACAATAAGTCTAACCTGAGGTACATGATGGGATCAAAATGTTTTGATAAAATAGCAATCCAACAAACAGGTGATATTGTGCAAGGAGCTACTTAGTTGACAGTTATTTAAATTATACTTTTAAAAAAACATTAGCTCTTCAACAAATTTAAATGTTTTAAATAATATAATTTGTACTAGGTAATTTGACAGTAAACCGTAATATCTACTCATATATTATAGTCGTAATTCGTAACAAAATGTATTAAGTATAATATTATATCAGAATAGTAAAACACTATTAGAATGCTAAAATAGAACAATCTTTTGCTTTCCTTTAGTGGTACTTTCTTAAACTAATATGCCTTATTTGAGTTTATTGATGCCATTGCCTTTGAATTTTCCCAAGGAAATAAAAATTAACTTATTTAAGAGAGTAAATGGTAGACAGTTCAGACAACCAAAAATGTATGAATGATTTATCAATTGTAATCGACCAATAATAGATTTTCATTTGAATTTCGAATTTTCAAATCGACTAATCATAGATTGTTGTTTTGTTTATTGCCATAATGGGATACGTAATTCCCTAATAAAATATTTTTTTAAATACCAAATACTTTTAACACACATGTTGATCTGAATGGAATATATCGCTCTTTTTAAAAAGAACATGCTTGTAAGTGCATTTATTGTTTTCTAATGTTAGCTTAAAAATCATTAAATAACAATTCAAATACCTATTTCGTAATTATTAGGGAATCCAAATATCCTATTATGGCAACAACCAATCAGAATCAGTGATTGGTTGTTTTCAAAAGTCTAATTGTACTTAAATATACAAATCTGATTGGTTTGTTTGAATTTTTAAATAGGCCAATAATTTTTTATCACTGCCTTCTAAGTTTCCATAAAATATTTCTATAGAAAATTAAAAGAAGGCAGTGGCACCACGAAATCAAGTGAAGTATTTTAGCAAAAAGCACCACCGAAGCAATGCAAGAGACTATTATTTTAAAATCAAATCAATAGTATAATATTGATGCCTTGTATTTAAATACGATATTTTATTTAAATCAACAAAATAATTAATTTCTTATTTTTAAGCAGAAATAAATGTTTTATTTATGTATTATTTTTGTTAAAATTGATTATATAGTAGTGTTGTATATTTTCCAACTACACTTTATGACGAAGAAAACATGCAACTTGCAGAATAGGCAGCTGTAGTATCCGTCAAATTACACGAATTTGACTTAAGTTTATCATACGTTTTTGGTATTTTCACGCGATATTTTGATTTTTAGAATGGATTCATTGAATTTCATGAAAGTTAAGTTTTTTAACGCGCTGTTTTCTGGAACCAATGATTCATGTAAAAAGGATAAGGTGTATATATAAAATATTTACGAAAATACTCAGGGATCATGCTATGGATCTTGTGCATCATAAAATAACGTTGGGGAATCAACACTCCACATACAACACTTAGTCATTCTCATTTTTTTATAACGTAAACGCATACTGGAGAATACCGACAGATGGTGATAGTGATGCAGAAATCTCAACTGTGGATTCTATGTGCATACCATGTAACATAAAATGTCATCTTATATGACATTTCTTAATTTCTCAACTCAGTGTGCGGAGCAAATGTCAATGCACCGGCGCGGCGAGTAATGCAATAAACACTGGTGGCAAAGGTTCGTAGTTCATGCTAAATCATCATAATATATCAAAATGAAAATAATAGATTACTTAGAAATTATTCCACATTTTTTTATTATAAGACGGCATGTTTCATCTAAGTCGGGTAGCCATTGTCAAGTCTTACCTTATAGATCTTCCCGTCAACCTTGCAGGCCACTGTCTTGACAGTCTTGCAGCACTTGCCTGGCAGCGGCGTCTCCTCCAGCAGGAAGTTCTCCCGCGTGGCGTTGCTGATGACGGGGCAACTCACGCTCACGGCCTGCACTTGCAACTGGAAACACAACACTCACTTATTAGCAACACTTCACAACCAACAGACAATTATGCAATATGAGCAATAAGAGTGACATCCCCCATTAATCAAAGGACGACTCCACGTCGCCGGGATCGCCATCGGAAAGCATGGATGGACAGTTGAAGAGCAGATCACAAATCAAAGAACTTGTCGAGAAGCACATTGGGGTTTATTTTAAATACAAGACTGGCTAACTTCGGTTATACTACACAGGCTACAAACAACGATGTCTACTTGATGGTGCCCGGGCAGAAAGTGATTCGTGTGGTCTTCGACCGCGCACTAGCAGCACTCGAAGTCCACATGTCGGCCATATGACAAAAATATCTGCTGTCACATGACAAGTAACGGCTACTTGATAGGTCAAAACAAACAAAATGGCGCTCTAAACATCGACTAAGATTTTTCTAGGGCTGATATCAAGAGTGACTGAATGAAAACATACCTTTAGATACTTTTTGCCTAGGTCAGGTCTCTAATAAGTAATCATTATGGCATCCGTGATCTTTCAATATAAATTCAATTTATTAGTAAGCATAACAAATATGTATTATGATTCAAATTGTTCATAAATAAGATTTTTAAACAAAAAAAAAACATTAAAATAGCAAGTAAAAAACACGATATAAAAAAGGCCAAGGCAAGAAGATAAAAAATAATATGGAATGTTTGCATAAAGACATCCGGGTACATTAAAGTCCTTCTGACTTGACAGACAGAGATGTCATAAATATAATGTAAGAAATTCTGTACCCAAAATGGGCTTCATAATATACGGTGAAAGCCAAATAAAGGATAAATACATAAATGAAGGTTTTAGGCTTTACAAAGCACCTGGAACATTCTCTCGAAGCACCAAGTGCTCGACAAAGCACCAGTTAAGTGGTCCAAGTGTTTTTTTTTTCTCTAAACTCAACTAGTATATGAGCTAATATTGAATTTTAAATTGTCTGGCTAACTTCTTCTAAGGTCTTCTAGGTATTTAACTTCTAATAAACAATTAATTATGTGCCTTAATCATTTATTTATAAACAGAATAAGAACTGAAAAATATCTTGAAATAAATGTGAGTTAAAATTTTAATAAATGATAACTAGAATGACAATTTCAATTGCAAAAATATCATTATCGTATTGGCAGAATTATTGATACTATATGATAAAATATGTTATGTAAACTACCAAAAATGTCACCATGAACCATCGGTAGCTCGCGAGCTACAGTTTTGCAATCACTGTTCTAAAAATTTCTTCAGTGACAACAAAAAACGTGTTTTTGTTAGAGTATTTGCTAACATTGCATTCTCTACAAGAACGTCAATCAGATAACTGTCTAAAATCATAAATTGACTTTGTATTTTTACCGTTCCATTTTTGTTGAGACAGAAGTAGTTGGTGCAGAAGTCCTTGGAGGTCCACTCCTGGCCGACCTTGCGCTCCTCGCCGTGCACCACACAGGCCGAGGCAACACACTCGCCGCAGCACACAGACAAGGGCTTGCTCGGCGGGCGTACTTCCAACCCTGGAACATCAAACAAAATACATCAATGCACAAATCATATAGGTCTGAATTAAATAATATCTTCATAACGTTTAACATCTTCTACTGATATCACAAGTGACACTCATGATCATACTTTGTGGGTGTATCTGGCAACTAAAAACTACGCTTATAGTAAATGTAGCTCATTTCAATACGCAAAAATTTTGTCATTGCTTTATTATCTCATTTTTTTTGACGAAAAACAAATGGTTAAACAATATTCTACATATTTCAATAATTACATAGTAATTAAATTAAAAATAATTGGGAAAAAAAGTAATTTAATTGGGCCAGGTTCACACAAGCATCCAAATTAAAGTTAAAAGAAATCAAGAACTAATCATACTCCAGTTTGTTTATATTTCTTGCCCCACTATGCCAGATATGCACTTAAATGTTGTTTTATAATTAGCAGTCATCATAAAAGGTCAGCCGGCTTGATGAAAAGGCGGCTATAGTTGATGCTTCCTCTCAATTGCTTGATAATTAAAATATATGGTTACCAGAAATTAGATTAAATTACAGAACTATTGATAATGAGCAGGTAACTGAATGAATGTGTAAATAAATGATGTAAAGTATTTATTGTACACCGGAGTATAATAACCATACCTGTTTGCAATTCTTCTCGCATTGTTTCACCTTTGTTTGTTTTTCGAGGACGCCATCATCCTTGGAGGAGCACACGTATGACTCACAGGGATTGGTTTCAGATTTCCATTCCTCATCCACCTAAGAGAAAGGCAAAGAAATATGAAAAATGTACTATAAACATCATTGAAAATTGTAATAGTTACATAGTTATTTTTATTAGATAAAATACAATAAGCAAGGCGATTTTAACACATTTCAAAGATAAATAAAAAATTTGATTAAAAATCTTAAAAATGATGTTTTATCTATCATTCATTCTCACGAAAGAGCATTGAAGCACCAATAAGCTTGAATGTCTCTACAGTCAGTAAGAAGAACAGTAAGTGGATAGGGACAGACATGTAGCTTCCTTGATTAAGATGATCCGGTACTTTGGAATTCTCTCTCAGACATTTGAAAAAAATGACAAGGAAGAGATAGTGCCATACTCTAACAATAGTTAGTAAACGAATGTTACTCCACGGAAGACAATTATTTGAATTCTCGAGAGTCTACTCGCCGTAAACACGGCAAGCTATGGTGTAATTGCGGCAATGCAGTAAAAAAGTCCAGAAGAATAATTATAATAATGGTTAATTAACAATTTAAGTATCTTAAATCTATTGCATTATTTATACATTTAATATTCAATAAGAACATTAAAAATATAAACATATATATAAAAAAAAACATTAAATAGTTTCTTCTGGAATGCATTTAGTCTGCCTAACTAGATATAGTCCGCTTTAGTGCAGTTTTAATAGTTCAATTTCATTGACAGATCGACACTTCAATATGCAGAGTTTAGCTACATTTCAAAGACACACCGCTTAAGATTCCACCTACATTTAAAGAAATATGTTATTTAAATATTTATTGCTATGAAATATGATCTATTAAGATGTGGTGATACAAATACTAAAAGTACTAAATACTAAACAACTTTGGAATCAAAATATCACTGTAATTGTCATAGAAGTTATTGCGATATTTTGAGTTTGTCACCTTGTAGATGATTCCGTTGTGTTTGCAAGCCGCATACTTGGTCTCCGGGCAGCAGGTGAAGGGTACTCCCACGGCTTCCAGCACAAAGTCCTCGGAGTCGGGCTGCAGGGCGGGGCACTGAGTGACGGAGCAGAGCGCCCGCGGGGGCAAGCCCACCAGACCCGCCAGCTTGCTCTTGCTGCCCCCGGCGGTGCTGGGCTTGCAGATGCAAGAGCGGCAGGGGCCATCTTGCCATGAGGCGGTCACCTAAAATAACAAAAAAGGAGGAACATGCAATTAATTGGAAAGCACTACTATACCGCACTCTTATTTAGATTTGTAATGGAGATTTTTCGTTAAGTAATTTCTTGAAATACTATTAAAATACCAATCTTTTCAATGTTTTGAGCATTCACTTTGAGATCCATAATAAATTATAAATATTTATTTATTTATTTACCTTGTTTTCACATGGATCACGTAACAAAAGTTCTCTATTAGGAGACTGCAGTTTCGACTAACTCGTAGTCTTTCTCAATCCTTCTCTAGTTAAGAGATAACTTATTATTATTATTAGTTATCTCTTAACTAGAGAAGGATTGAGAAAGACTACGAGTTAGTCGAAACTGCAGTCTCCTAATAGAGAACTTTTGTTACGTGATCCATGTGAAAACAAGGTAAATAAATAAATAAATATTTATAAAATACCAATCGATAATTATTTAAAAAAACTGGATACAAACTTGATTGGACTGGATGCTTTGGACGATGGATTTCCTAAAACGGCTGATACGTAAAATTTAGTTAAAAAAATAGATCTCTTGGAGAACATATTCTAGAATCGATATTTGTGAATATAATACATCTTTTTAGATTCAATTATATTGAAATTATAAAGTTCCATATACAATTAACGTCTGAAATAAAAATATCTCAGGTAAAAAATATAGACAATAATGTTAACTTATCGAAGATTGCCATGTCTACCTACCTTATCTCGTCATTCCACATAAAGACAAATCATCCTATCCCCAATATACTAACCAAGCGACTGTTCACAAATACCATGTATTGTGCAATACCACCATACCTACTTTTGTATTGTTTTACTTGTATATTCAAGGTTCGACATGTATATATCTAAATATTTATTAATTTATCATTTGGAGACATATATTTGTGATATTACAGTGATTTAACTTATCATTATCTTGATTATCAATGCCGGTTATAATGTAGGAATACGAACATCTTTCCAGTCTCAGTATTAATGACACAATATTACCAGGCCACCAAACCTCAATTTACGAAAGAACATTGCCCTGAGCTGTCTTATACACTCAAGTATTATAAATGTATTAAAAACAAAAACACTCGGCGAAACTAACCTAAAAACATAAGAGCGAGATTTCAGTTTCAAGAATACGACTTTACGGGAAGAATATCACTACTAGTTATTGGAACCAATTCGTAAGATTATTACTTATTAATATAACTTCAACTTACGGTATAAACACGTATCTAAATATCAGCGAGCAAAAACATAACACGACCGGCACAGGTGACGTCTGATTGACAATGAAGCTAGTAACAGTTGCTGAAAAGTTCGTTTTCGATACCGAAAACAACGGAAGTTGAATATAACCACAAAGAAAATAAGTTAATTTTTTAATTTTTATTAGAATATTATTTTATTATTTCAATATTCTAATCTACTTTTATAGATCATTGACTATATTACAATATTATTATTACTTAAATATACATATACTAAACATATATACCTTCTTGATATTGTCCTTGAGACAATATCAAGAAGGTAAAAATTATCCATCAGTAACACAGGTAAATGATTGGTTATAAAGTCCGAGTCGGAACTATAAGTAGTCGTTTCACATCCATTCAGTCTATAGTTTGGTTCGAGACCCGAGTGGTACTTACTAAAATAAATAGACTGCCGGAAAGTAATAATATTAAGCTTGTGAATAAATGAATACTGATAGAATAATAATAAAAATATACATACTTTGAATATATACTATGGCGACATCTGTCGTACGATAATAACAATGATATAAATACTAGTTTCATCGCAAGTTAGTCTGGGCATAGCAATGGCGCGATTCGCCGAGCGGTATGAATACCTGGGCATAGTTGGTTTCCAAGGTCCGCGGTTCGCATCCCGCTTCTGCCGTTATTTTTGTGCTTGGATTGACGCGTTGAAAAAAGAATTTTATGTTTTAGTATATGTATATTTAAGTAATAAGAAAATAAGTATTTAAAATTTAAATCATAATAAAAAAATACTGAAAGAGTAGTGTTTACTGTTTTAATTTACATTAATTAATACTTCATGGGGCACCTACATTTTTTTAAATATGAAAATTCTATAAATTTATCTTAAATTCAAAATAAAACAATTATTATATGTTTTTCAACAATTAGCGCTGTGACGTAAGCTGTAAATTTTTTGGATATTAGCTATTAACTAAATATTTGATTACATGCAAAATAAGAACAATTCTAATTTTAGTTTCTATGGTCGTTTTTCTACATTAGATTCTATGATCGTTTCAACGAGCCCTAGATGAGTTATATTGCGCAATATTATTATTTGTAAATAAGCAATATGTGATTGTGTTTGATATATTTGATCATGTATTCGCCGCTTTATTGTATTATAGCGATTAATGATAACACAAGACAGAAGATTCCCAAAATCATTTAGGAAGATATAAATACAAACACAATATACCTACTCGTAAAAAATGGAGATATTTCACCACGACCCTGAAGAGGAAAGACAAAATTTTCGAATGGGAGTTTCAATACGAATATATAGGTATATAAATGTATTCTTACCGGTTTGGGAACTGTCTCCACCTGTCCAGGTTTCCTCTTAGTCTCCCCGCCGAGTGGAGAGGACTCATATTCCATCTCATAAAGACACTTGTCCATGGGGGGTTCTAGAAAAGAGAATTAAATTATATACGTTAAAATACACAAAGTACACGTAAACATACAAACGAAATTTGTAAGAAATAAGTGAAAGATACCTACCACTTTCTTTTAAACACTCTTTATCTCCTCTTTCTAAGGATAGTGTCAATGTAGATGTTTTGTAAAATTTAGATAAAATTGAGGTGTAAAAGTTTTCATTGATGTTCTGTTGCATGCATTTATATAAAAATATACATTAAATTGTACTCATGATCAAGTTATTTATTTTAAACAGCTTTCTTTTTTATTATTCAGTATTTTTTCTTTCTTCTACTATTGTTCTCTTATATTCGTAATTCTCCGGCCATATAAAAAAAACTGTCTGCCTTCTCCAGAACAGTAATAAAACTTGCAGTTCTGGAAGCTTGAAGACAATGCAGCTATAGTTTTATGCTCTTTTGTGACATCCAAGAACATGCCCCAGCCAGGGTGACCTTCATCTCTTGAAATTTATTTCAAATTCTGTATATTATTTCAAACTAGATTATTTTAGTTGCGAAAATTCAATTATTAAAGACCTACCGCACGTGAAGGTGGGGCAGCACAGAGCCTTGTTTTCAACGGGCTTTGCCACATGGAAGTTGGGGCATTTGGCCGGCTTGGGACAAGTGTCTGGCCGGCACTCCAGCTCTGCTCGCGGACAACAGCCCGAGGAGTTGATAACCTTCACCATTCCAGGCTGACGAGCGTCCGATTCGTTGTCCAAAACAGCTGGCTCGCACTCGTCAAGCGGCTTGCATTCTATCAAAGCACAAAAAACAATAAGCTAAAAATTATGCTTTTAAGAGATATTTCCCGGTGCTCACATTTTTCAATTTGAACAAAATTGATTGATTCATCATTCATTACGGCCCGATAGTGATAATGAAAAAGAAGTAATTTTCATAGCATTAGGTGCTTTTAAATAATACAAGCGTCCAATTATAAATAATATGTTTTAAATAAATCATAATTCAAAAATATTAGCTACAAATAAATCATTTCTAAATAATTAGGGTAATAAAAACATAATTATTAACCTTTGAGTATAATGAGAAATGATAAGCAATGTAAAAAATCCAGTTTTCTTAAAATAAAAAACAGTCGACGCTGATCGATGCCTACTGTTCATTAAATATAAAATTTGAAAATTAATTATTATAATATTTATTATAAATATTATATAAAATTTAACATTTTAATATAATGTAATATATTAATTCAGAAGTTTACATTACTCCAGTGGTGCTTTTTGCTTTTGCCACTGCCTTCTAATTATTTTCCACAATAAAAACATTTATGGTAGGTATTAGATATTCAAATTTTATCATTATTTTTACATTTTATTATTATTTTTATATAATAGTGGAAAATGCATAGAAGGCAGTGGCACCATCAAGTCAACATAAGTGTTTAAGCAAAAGCACCACATAAGTAATACAAGCGTCCAATTAAAAATAATATGTAATTAAAAGATCATAATTCAACATTATTAACTATAATTAATTATTGAAACGTTTCTTGAGGTCTCCGAAAGAAATGTTATTTATGTATATTTTAGCTTTCATTTAAGAATGATATATTTATTAACATAATCCTAACTCTCTTAAGCTCCACTTATCAGTATGCTTGTACAAGAGGAGGATGATATGAAAAACATTCCCATAGGCTACGACGCTCAACAGTGAGCTCCACAACAAAAGATCTATTGAAATGTTTAAAACAAACTTACGGCAAACAAACTTGGGACAAGAGTTGGCCATGGTCTCCAGTTTTAAGTCCTGGCCATGACCGCAGAGGATCTTCACAGGTTCCTCGCACTGCGGCTTGTCAGTCGGCATGGGAACTGTTGATGACAAACAAGAACTATAACAACAACAATCGATAATTATTTAAAAAATAATAAAAAATATGGAAATGTTTTGGTAAGTTGTAGAAATCATACAAAATTGTTTTTCGAAGATGCTGAAGACGATGGATTTCCCAAAAATGCTGATGTTTAAAATTATTTTTAAAAAGACATATCTGTTACAGAACATATTCTAGGATTAGATATAAGTAAACTAATTTCCATTAGATTTTATTGCATTACAATGATTAAGTTCCATTAATAATTAACGATCCATATAAACTCTACGTCACTTATATTAAATGTTAAAAAGGGTATCAACTCATCAAAGATTACCGTACATTACCACATCACAAAATGAAACCATCGTACTCTCAATATTTGCTTACGTAATCTTATTCAATTTACTACCGACAGATGGTGATAGTGATGCAGAAATCACATCTGAGGATTCTATGACGCTTACCATGGTTACATAATGGCAAAGCGCTGCATGTGTAGTGTTGATCCGCTAACATCATAGACACTCGCGCATCATCCGTTCATTACAGGAATTCACTACGAATATGTGGTTTTCGCGAGACGACTTTCGTCTGCCATCAACTTTGATTAATATGCAATGACTGGCATTTCAATTAATAATACATTTTCTTCAAAAATACTATTATATGTGTCCATTGGTTTCTAATGAAGTGCTAAGATTCAAGATAGGTGTTATACAAGCTCTGTATGGCTGCAGTTTATCAAGTCCTGGTGAGGTGCAGAGAATCGCAGGCAAATAGGATAGTGGGGGTGCAAACAGTGCCGGTTTTAGGGGGTGGCGCAGTGGGTCGGCTACCCAGGGCGCCGAATGAACAAGGGCGGCCTTAGCTTCTAGAGGGAGTGTTTACTGAAGATTTCGCCTTCAATCCAAAAAACTAAGGGGGCGCCTGATTTTTTTGCCCAAGGCGCCACTGGGTGCAAAATACAGGTTGTGTTTTGGTGATAGGTGCCTCTTTATCAACTTACTGCACACAAACTCCGCGCAGCACTCTCCCGGCTTCTTGGCCAGCTGCTGCGCCGTGAGGCCGGGGGCGCAGGCCGTGGCGGCGGCGCAGGAGCTCTGCACGCAGGTGACTCCGCCCCGCGGGGCGCAGCGGCACTGCGTGCAGGGGTCGGGGCTCCACGAGTCTCCGACGAAGTGCCCGGCGGAGTCGCAAGGGAAGCATTGGCCGTGGGGGATGCACGTGCCGTTCACCAGCACCTAGAAACATCAAAATTTCATTTGAAGTAAGAGTTCGTGATTGTTTTGCCACAATCTCCAGTTAGACACGACATGGTAACAATGATAATGACTTATATAAATTGTAGTAGTAGTTAACATATTGGGCGCTTATGGCATACCTGTAGATGATATGTTAGATAGATAAGAGTCTCCAACAAAGTGACTAGTAGAGGTCAGAAGGGAAACAAAAACTATATTTTCATACAAATATTTTATAATGAAATAATTGGTTTTCGGAAACCTGTGTGAAACTTTAGAATGACACAACTAGTCTTATATTCCTGGATAAGTAAGCATGAAGTTACCTTATTTTCAGGACAGAAGCATCCCTCAGACCTGGTGGCCGTGCACAGGGAGGGTTTGTTGGTGAACTTGTCGTAGTTGTCGCAGGTTATCTGGCAGCCCAGCCCGCAAGCCTTGTACTCCATGCCCTTCTCGCTAGAACGTCATAAAACAGCACATCAACCAAAAAGTAAATTTGATAGTTGTCGACCAAAATATGGTAATTCATTTTTGATGAAGGTATGATATGATAAAATATGCATAAATATGTATATACTAGTAAAAGTTGACATGTTAATTATCAATTTATTTCGTTAGTTGTATTACCAACTACCCAATATCTACTCTGAAGTTGCGAAGTAGCTTTCTAAGATCCACGCAACCTTTGATATCTAGCCCTGAAACTAAGAGACTCCAACTCTGGCAACAAATCACATCAGAAGATTTCATTAACCCAACTGAATGCCTCCCAACAGACAAGAACTTTGACCGGCGAACCTAGAAATCCTTGAAAAGAGTAAGAACCGGAGTCGGCATAACAAAGGATAACCGACTACCCCCAACATATAAAAGTCGCGAAGCAGCTTTATGAGAACCACACAACCTCTTACATCCGGCGCTGAAACTGAGAGACTTTAGTTCTAGCAGAAAATCGCGTCAAAAGATTTCGTTATCTTAAAAAGGAATGCCTCTCAACAGCCAAAAACTTTAACTGGCAGACATGGAAATCCATGAACACACTAAGAACTTGAGTCGACAGTACAAAGGACAACCTCGAGCGGTGAGGAGTGCTTCGGTAGAAAGAGTCACTACTATGTTACTGTGGAGACCTGCAGACCGCCTCATACCTAAGATCCTGCCCCATGTCCTGACTAGCTGGACATCAAGACGTAATGGTCTAGGCAGCACACAGATCATCGATGTTCTAGATATTGGGCCAAAAAAAAATGACATCACTGACACGAAGAAGAATTTACGTTTGTTGATGCTTACGCTAAGACGTGTCGTTACTGTAAACAAAGTAAATGTATAAATTTACGTTTATGAACACTCTAACTGGACTTTACCCGCCTCACACCGGAGGACAGTTAAGTCTCCTTGATGACGCGCTCATTCAGATTATGATCAGTTAGCAACTGATAAGTCCAGTGGGAGTCCCCTCAGAACAATTGTGGCCACTGCAGAGAAGTGATTAAAGAAAGAATCCGTGAAAGAGATTATAATCGCATTCACGGGTTGTAAAGAGATGGAGATGGAAGATAGATTCTCTCACCGAAAATACGAGCAAAGATTGTCAATGCGTGGAATTTTTTTTAGTGGTCACAAAGTCTGCATGGCCGATAGAGCCGAGGCGATTCCCTCGAACTGCATCGAAAAGGACTCCGCTTTCTAACAAGAGGAACTGACAGTCCCAGAGAATGTGCTCTGGAAGGGGGCGCCACAGAGGCAACTAGAGTTTGAAAACTGTAACACATACAATGATTATCATCTGGTATATTGTGACTCACCAAGAGTAAGGACAGGCGTCCTTCCTGCGCCAGTCCAGGCAGATGCCAGCACGAGCACACTCGCGGGCGTACTCCTATATTGTGACTCACCAAGAGTAAGGACAGGCGTCCTTCCTGCGCCAGTCCAGGCAGATGCCAGCACGAGCACACTCGCGGGCGTACTCCTATATTGTGACTCACCAAGAGTAAGGACAGGCGTCCTTCCTGCGCCAGTCCAGGCAGATGCCAGCACGAGCACACTCGCGGGCGTACTCCTATATTGTGACTCACCAAGAGTAAGGACAGGCGTCCTTCCTGCGCCAGTCCAGGCAGATGCCAGCACGAGCACACTCGCGGGCGTACTCCTATATTGTGACTCACCAAGAGTAAGGACAGGCGTCCTTCCTGCGCCAGTCCAGGCAGATGCCAGCACGAGCACACTCGCGAGCGTACTCCTCCATGCTGCCGCACGCGCCCAGCTGCTGCCCCACGAGGCACAAGTCCTGCTGGCACGACGCCACGTAGGGAGAAGGATCCACCACGGGATGACACTACAGAAAGACAATTAGTGAAGGATTTAGAGCATTTAGACGTTGTGAAGGATGTCGAGAACTTGTACAGGTAAGCACATAACAATATCGCGAATAACAATTACTTTGATTGGAAATAACCTTTTGATGGGCGTATTTAACAATCATCTCATAGTAAAGTGATCAAAACGTTATTTGAACATAATTATTTTGCATCTTCTTCTTCGTAGTATCAATCCGGTGGATTGGTTTGCAGCAACAGAATCTTGCATCTCGATCTCCATTCCTCTCGGTCCTCCGCAACCCTTTTCAGCTCAGCATAAGCATAAGCATAATAATTTTGCATAAAACATCCAAAAGTCTTTGAAGTATTAATTGTCAAATTATAATCAAATTCTCTATCTTAGCTCGAATTTGTCGATTCACACAGTCGGGTACGACACAGGGCATTGACCATCATAATATTCTGCCACTCTATGTAAATTGAAGGGATCAAAGTCCAAAACAACAGGTATCTAGAAATTCACGATGTTTTAAAATCAATTTATTAATATTAATTTTATAAAATACAGAATGCGTACTCGTGTTGTACACTAAGATATAAAAAGGGAAATGTTATCAAATAAATCAGTACCAATTTCAACTCCGGTCTTTGGACTTTTCCTCAGTGCCGGAACCTTGGTATTCCATTCAACATTTAGCTGACGCTGTAATTTAGGGACCGCGACCTCGGTTCCGTAACATAAATATTAAAGGCAAAAACATACATTACTATGCTCGTATACTTCATCATGTGTTTCAATCGTACCTTGTCTTGAATCTCCTTGAAGTTGCTTCTTCCTAACTGGTCCTGCATTCATTTATTTTATATTGATACTAACCATCGGTGAAGTGCGCGAAGTACTAGCATCCAACTTTGTCAAAGACGAATGTTCGCGAACCAATGAACGCACGCCGCTCGAGAAAAGGACTGCGCTCCCGAAGGTTTATAAAAAGTAATCCCATTGAATCGGGAGTGTTCTACTGAATTCAGTCGAAAGTGGTCGGGATAGAGTAGGTTCTAACAAGAAGAGCGGTCCTAACAAGAACCAACTCGATACCGATCGTGGAATATCCTCAAGGGAATTGTACCAACCAATGTCGTACTTTTTTTTTAAACATAATCGCATGCAGGAGAGCACACCCGGTCAAGACCAGTGCACTCTATGACGCTCAGCCAGGGAGGCTGGACGCTGCATGCGGGAAACGTGTGTTCGTGTTTGTGTTTGTGTGTGGGTTGGGGAGATTGCAAGTGTATATTTACCTGTTTCTTGAAGAGATCCAGATTGTAGGAAGGAGGAAAAACAGACGCTGGAAGAGCATTCCTTAGCTTACCGGTGGCATTAAGGAAGGATTTTTGGAATCTTCCAGTTCTTGGTCGACACACATTAACCGTGTATGGATGTTCGGCAAATGTAAGACGAGTTTGTCAGTTGCGGGTGGGCGCAGGAGAAATTAGTTCTTTAAGTTCCGAAGAGCAGAGACCGTGGTAATAACGGTAGAAAAGACTAAGAGAACCAATCTTACGCCTGTGTTCCATTGATTGGAGGATAGACGTAAGTGTGTCATTGTTTATCAAGCGAATTGCTCTTCTTTGAACTGAGTCAATTAAGTTTAGGGGGTATTTTGGGGCTCCAATCCAAAGGTGACTGCCGTATTCAAAAGGATAGGTCGGATATTATGTCCTTTATATAGAAAAAGAAGTTGTTTATCGTTGAAATACCGACGTGATCTATATAATACACCTAGTTTTTTGGAAGCGAGACTGGCTTTATACTTAATTGACTCGTAATATTTGACATTATTCGAGATTGATAATCCAAGAATGTTGATGGAACTTGCTTTTGGAAGAGAACAACCGTTGAAAGATACAGGATCCATAGCAGTCTTCTTGGTGGAGTAAGTACATGATTGGGTTTTGAAAATGTTGAAACTGACGAGGTTGAAGTCACCCCAATCGTGAAACCCTTTTAAGTTAAAACCGTGTATTGTATTTTTTGTACTTTAGTGTGGAGACTTACAGCCAGCCTCAAGACCTTATGCTGTGCAGCACATCGGTATTGCCAGATTTTTGGTCGAAATTATTTGGCGTCGCTAACACAAATAAGATAAGTGCCGTGATATTCAACTATTTTATTTACTATTTAATTTACCTTGCCAAACTTCAGATCGTCCATGAGCTTGAAGCAGGGGTCCTGGTCGGGGGGCAGCGGCCAGCACTCGTCTCTCGGCTTCTCCGTGCAGGTCTCCTCGTGCAGCTGCAGCTTGTCTAGAGCAGCTGGGGGCGCCCTCCACTGCAGCCCGTGCTCCCGAGGTTCGTCCGCCTGTCCGAGGTCGTTGTCGGGGTCACCGTCGCAGTCCCCGCAGAGCCCCTCGAGCTTCCCGCCATACAGCAGGGAGGGCACTCGCACCGTGAACGCCATGTTGTGGAAAATCGACGACACCTGAAGAAACATCAAAACCATTGTGTATTGTCAGAATATACTGCATCGTTCCTATTTTACTTTACAGCTGTGAATCTTGGCATCTCACCAAATTCCAATGCAGCCGTATATTGGGTTTTGAGAGCAGATACCAGCGGTGAATACTGGGGGTACCGTGGTTTGACTTTGTGAGGAATGATGAGGTGAGAGAGCAGACATGGCAGCCTTCAAAAGGCTTATATAGATTTCATACAAATTTAGCATGGATCACTGCTCAGTGTGACCCATGTTAAAACAAGGTATTAAATCATTTTATTTTTAATATTAAAATGAATCTTAAAGTGAATTATCAAAATAAAGTTAAATGAAATGCTTCATTCAAAAAGCGAAGATGGACCTGGTTGCGACATGGGATGCCACAGAAGAGTATAAGCTATAGTTTTATTTTTTCTAACCCCCGAGTTCGCTTGGTAGAGGGATCAGATTGTTTAACCAAATCGCCTCGGATGTTGATATGTATTTTTTTCAATTTCACGTAAGGGAGGCCCAATTCAGACATAAACTCCAAGAGTTGCTTTGGAGGAATAATTTGTTGGCGTCGTCTGTTTGATGAGCATTGGAACCTTCTGTTGCTTGTCTTTATTGCTTTGTTCTTAGTACTTAATCATAAGTTCATATATTTGTATATATTGTATTTTTTTATTTTAGGATTAATTCATATTGTACTTCAGAAATGAATTGCGTTGTTCAAATTAGGGGAAAAAAATACGATTTCCGTTTCTTCAAAATTCTCAAAATCGAATATTTGAAAAAAATGTAAAGAAATATGAAAAATAATTTTACGTTTAACTACAAGCGTTCAAGTATAATGTCCTAAATGATTAATTCAGTGGGTTAATTTTCTCACCTCCAATTGTAGACCCGGTATCAGCAAGTTGATGTCTTTGCCGCAGATCTCTTGAAGTTTCAACCACTTGTTCTCGACCGGATATCGCTGAACTGCCACTCCATCTATTGTGGTCTCCATCTAAAAACAAAACATACGACATCAAATACGCTGAAGATTTTCATTTTGACACACCTACTGGTCACATTTCATTACTCTGAAATTTCTAGAACACGCCAATAAAATAGAATCTCGTTAATCATTCAATTCAATCTAATGTAAATATTTTGTAAGTTTTCACCTTATAAACTGTTTAAATATTAAGCTTAATTACTGACATTGAATTCCTTGTGACATTATACCGTGTTCTTATTTCTTTTCTTTCTTCGGAATGTCGGAGTATTTCTAGTGATCCCTTCTTAACACGCAAAACTATTCCTTCACAGCAATCCACAGATCACAACATATCCACTACGAAAAATCTTTATGCAAAGAATTTTATGAACTGATTAAGTATATAAGGTGTTTTGAGGCTCCAACGCAAAGGTGACTGCCGTATTCACTGAAGGATTTGTCCTTTATATAGAAGAAAAAGTTGTTTGTCAGTGTAATACCGACGTTTTATACCTAGTTCTTAAACTTAGTTTGTCTGTTTTGTGAGGGTGGAGTAGAAATGAATAATAATAGAAACAACTGAATACAATGGGAACTAGATGTTTCCATTGCACAAAAATCCCGTGTACAAAGGCGTCACTAGCTGACGCTGTCATTTCAGTACCAAGCCATTGGTAAAAAAAAACACTCAATATTAACCTTAAAACGCCCAGTGGTTTCCTTACGGGACCGCAGATTTGTTTCGTTCAATGCCCTACGGTTCCATACAGGAAGTGCTTATAGTTCATTTCACAATCGGATTACATTAATTTGTAATGATAGTATTAAAGTAAGTTCATGGAAGAATCTATTGTGCGACGAAACATTACAAACATTGGTATACTAGGACATTGAACGACGCAAATCTGCGGTGCCGTAAGGAAACCACTGGGTGGATAAAGGTTAATGTGCTTCTACTGACCTGGTCTCCATTCTTCTGCATGTGCATGGTGTGTCCATCGATGATGACGTGCACAGCGACCGTGCAGATGTGGTCCTTGTCGCCAGGACACTCGCCCTTGGTGACAAAGACCTGGAAGGCGCTCTTGCCTGGCGAGCGATCCTGGGCGGCTATGTAGGTGCAGTTGCCGTTGAACGTGAAGTTGCGTCTGTCGAAAGTGACAAACTCTGGCTTGCCGAACCCGTCACAGACACCTTGAATGATATGATCATCGGATTAACACTTAAATGTCTGTTAAAAACAATGAAAATATTTTGCCAGTGGATCACGATCCAGCATAAACGTTGCACTGACTCTTGATTACGAACACATGAGAGTGGGAAGATACGTAAAAATATATATAAAAACATTGTATATTTATATTTAAAAAACGCCCGAGACGGGAGTATTTGCAGCAAGTGTTCGAAAACATTAATTGTAGCTCTTATGCTGAGCTGAAGAGGGTTGCGGAGGACCGAGAGGAATGGAGATCGAGATGCAAGATTCTGTTGCTGCAAACCAAGCCACCGGATTTGATACTACGAAGAAGAAGATTGTATATTGCTTACGAGTATCAAAGGTGAATGTTTTTTGTTTGTTGTGTAAACAGATACTGAAGAATACCAACAAACTTTGATAGTGAGTTCTTGATATGAACAAAATTTAAGGACGGATTGACGCTGTGTGCAAAGAGTTGATCCGCGAACCTCATTAAAACTACAACCCGGCATTTACACATTATCTATTTTATTCAATTAAGATTCAATACAAATTGGTGATGTTTGCAGGACAGCTTTCGTTTAGCACTAATTTTGATTAATAGTAGGTTATGGTCCGGATTTTACGGATAGAAGATCAATCTCACACAAAACGAGGGTATTAATTAAGAGATTAAAAAATTACCTTAAATATGATATTTTTTGTTTTGTCGGTATCGAACTCAACGATCTTTGACTTTGTAAGCAAGTACTTTTATTACCTCTAAGCCATAACAACCAGAAAATTGATAGGAATGAGTGCATTATATAACAATAAGTACCTATAAATTTGTATTTATGTAATATAATATTTAAACTAGCTTTCCTTGACAGCTACATTTATTAGTTTGGTAGGTGATTCGTATCCGAGGGTATTTAAAGACATTATAAATTGACTGATAAATATTTTTTAATTTAAGCTTCATCGGGAAAACAAACCTTAATCTTTGACTTTGTTAGCAAGTGCTTTATTAATTCCAAGGCCGTAAAATGGATTATTGTGGATGAATTTATCTTTGCAATATGTAGTAATAAGTTATTATGTTTGAACAGCACATCAGATAACATTCCCAGAACCATTCAAAACCAGTCAAGTCAAGAATAACTCTCATCATCATCATCAGCCTGTATCCGTCCACTGTTGAACGTAAGCCTCCAGCATGAGTCTCCATCCTCTTCGATCCTCCGCCTTCCGCATCCAGGTCACTCCCGCTATTATTCTTATGTCGTCAGTCCATCTTGCAGGGGGTCGGCCAATGCTTCGTTTGCCAGTTCTTGGGCTCCATTCCAATACTTTTCTTCCCCATCGACCGTCGTCTCTTCGACAGATATGTCCTGCCCATTGCCACTTGAGTGTGCCTATTCGTTGGGTAGCATCCACTACTTGAGTTCTTCTGCGTATTTCTTATTATATCTTTTAGGGACACTCCGAGCATGCATCTCTCCATAGCACGCTGGCTGGCCATTATATTATTGGTAAGACTTGCAGTCAGATTCCACGTCTCTGTGCCATAAGTTAGTACAGGGAGGATGCATTGGTTATACGCAATTTAAGCGAATTTTTGCTTTAAAATTGTACTTTACTTTTCCAAATGCTGCCCATTCCAGTTGTATACGCCTGTCGATTTATTTTGAGAAGTTACTTGTATTAAGAATAGCTCTATCACAGTGGTATAAACAGTAGTCACTTACAGTCCCGGCACTCAGCAGGCGGCACGCAGTCGGCTCCCTTGCGGACCAGACCCTCGGGGCAGAAGCAGCCGGCGAAGCAGACGCCGGGGGTGACCGGGCAGGGCTGGTCGTCGCGCAGGGAGCTGCACGACAGCTCGCAGCTGCGGCGGAAGCAGTCGTAGTGCACCAGCGGGGAGGGACACATAACAGCTACAACATAGGAAATACTCACATTAGTTTTATATAAAGATAGTTTTCATTATTTGAAAAAAAAAAGTTTTCTATTGGCAAATATCTCCCGATATAATCATGTAAGGATTGGATATACAAAATGAACGGTAAATACGGGACAACTTATTATCAAACATGTTTCAAAGGTCACTTTATTTAACTGCTTAAACCAAAAATGATTTTCGATATTTTTTGTAAATACATAATATAAGAAATCAGTTTTGTCATTAAGATTTTTTTTTTAATTTCTCGTTATTTTTCATGTCACTATAATTACAATTAATTATAATTATAATTAAAGGAGAATACCGACAGATGGTGATAGTAATTTAAAGTCTCATCTATGGAATTCTATGACGCTTTGTTGCATATGGCTAAGCGCTGCATGTGGAGTGTTGATCCGCCAATGTCATAGACAGCCCGAGATTCACGCATTATCCTTATTATTACAGAAATTTACTATGAAGAATGGGTGGTCTTCACGGGACGACTTTCGTCTACTTACAATTTTAATTAATATGCTATGACTGGCATTTTACGGGTAATGGATCAATTTCTCACCAACCGGGGGTATTTTAGAGCTCAGAAATCGATTAAAACTCCTTTTTTCTTAATGTCCGTCGGGGATCGAACCCCAAACCTTTGGCTTGCAAAGCAAACGCTATGACCATTGAGCTATGACCACCGGCGAATTTGGCAAGCATTGGCTTGTAGTGAGTAACATCCTCCTCTATTTCAAAAGGTATTACTCCATCGCATGAGGGCATGATGAGAAGCAGGTCAGCAAAACAAACAACTTTTTCAGAAGCACATCGACATATATCAAAATTTATTTTGCAATGTTTTTACTTACGGCAGTTAAGATCTGCGCGCCATCCCTGCAGGTTGATGGCCTGGTCCGCGGCCTGACAGTCAGTGACGAAGGTCTGCAGGGCTTGACAAAGACAGCTCTGCCCCTCGCCTGTTTCAGTATCGGCTTGCAAACATTCACACACGCCCTCCAGGCAACGCGCGCGGCTCTTCTCCAGGTCCATCACCGACTTGCAACCAGCAAACGATGGGGATCTAAAATCACACAAAAGTGTTGACATCAGCACGAAGTAGCCCTTGCCGACTGGTACCGAAAACCCACGACGCACTCCACCCTATGTTACTCATCGATCTGTTGGTATTGACTTGCAAATAATGAAATCAATAACAAGGGTGAAAAGAAACGGACCAAGTATGCAGCCTTGTGACACACCAGCTGATACATCAAACATGTCCGTGGTCAATGTTTCAATCCGCACTCAGCACTTGCTTTCATGGACCTAGCCCCTGGACACGACCAGGGGTGGAATATATGGAGGTCCCTTAACAGACTTCAGACCGGAGTATGCAAGACGAGGACACAAATGAAAGCCTGGCAGTTTTACAGCGGACCTACTGAATGTGACTGTGGCGTGGAACAGACCCTGTCACACCTTTTGGAGTGTGCGCTGTGCCCGAATAGCTGCACCCAGAAAGACCTGATGATGGCCGGGAGTAACGCCATCGACGTCGCCCACTTCTGGGCAGACAGGATCTGACCCTGTTGTTTCCAACACGATTATATATATATACCGAAAACTTCGAAATACAATATTTCGTCTCTTTCTGTTCGCTTGTCCGCTCACGAGTGTGTTAGTTATAGACATGACCATTCGAGCACTGGGCGACAGCCTAAGCACCGACGAATGGTCAGTTATGTGTTGACGATCGAGAAGGCCGCATTACGGCCAACGGCATGTCATTTCGCTTGGCCGGAAGCTTGTAAAGTTTAACAGAAATATAATCAATGTGCTTATAAAAGAAAGCGTTTTGTTTGCAGGGCTATATCATGTTGATATCAATACTCATATATTTAAATGCTTCTGAAATTAAAGGCCCAATTGTATTTTAAGCCATGTATTTAGAAATAATTCATCTGCACAATCATTTATTTTGATTCATCCAGCAACCGCTTTACTAGTTTACTACATAGTCAAATGGTTAGCTTACGCTTGCAGTCAATAATACATAGTCATCAAATGGGAGGCACATTTCGTCAAGTTTAGTTGGGTTTAGTTACTCACGTGATGGCCTTGCAGATCTCCCAGGCCTCGTCTTGCAGGCGAATAGGACAGGCACGCGCCTCGCAAACGGCTGGACTGTCCTTGTGCGCCCAGCTGTCCCCGAACTCTTCAGTAGCCAGCGCCTGAGTTCCATCAGGACGCCTCTTGTCGTCGCGCGGCTCCCCGTTGTAGAAGCCGCACAGCCCGTCCACGCGCCCGAACAGCTTGCCGGCAACCTGCAGCATCACAAAACTGTCAGTGAGCAATACTTGGGGCTCTTCCCAATAATATACAATGCTTAAAGTAGAGAGTTTGTGTGCTTACGCCTATCCTGGTGTTCCCCTTGGTGTCGTAGATGACCCAGAAGCCGTACTTGGTGGAGATGAAGAACAGCGCGTTGCCGAGGCGCGACACGGCGAAGCTCTGCATCTGGAAGCCGATCTTCTTGGTCTGGTCCACGGTGTACTGGTAGCCGTTGTACTCCAGCGTGAGGTCGGGCCGCAGCCGCACGGTGTCTGCGCCCTGGGAGATCACCAGCTCGTGCACGCACAAGCTCTTGGAGCAGTTCTTCTGGACTGGAATTCATCAAACAGAACGATCGTTTAGCAACTGACTACAGTTCCTTAGACTAGTAGCTTTTGTACACGTAGATGATAGTTTATATCTCTTAACCCTTTCGCATTGTTATCGGCATATGCCGTCATATGATTCCCCGACCGTTGACATTGGTTGACGTGATATATCGTTATGCTACTTTCTTAGAATAGTTTTGTATGCATCATCTGATAGCTAAAGGATACAAGAACCAATGTGATGTATGAAAATATACCAGATAAGTACATTTATGCTTCAAATACTAGTTTTATAATTGACAGTTTAATTTGTAATCAAAGCGAGCCGTAATGAAAGGGTTAAAAAGTTGCCAGCTTGTTGTATTTTGATAATTTAATTGGTTGTGAAATTAACTTGAAATCAACCAACTACAGTCAGAGTGTTCACAAACGAAAATTCATACATTGATGGCACGTAATAGTAAGTCATAAGAGAGTATGTAATACTTACTTGTGACGTCCCATGTGGCGCTATCAGCGTCCCTGGCCAGGATGTGGTTGCAGATGTCGTACTGGAACTCGCTGCCATCGAATGTGTTGAAGGTCCTGCTGGTGACATTGCACACAGCATCACGACGTGCGGGAGGAGAGCAGCTGTACCTGCAAATGGCATTACACGTATTACAAAACCCATGTATAATAATACCAAAGGCAATCTTTAATTTTAAATTAAATGAATACAAGAATTGGAAGCACTTTTAAGACTACTGCATTAATTAGTGAAATTCCCTTGCGGCTATTCCCGACCGCTTTCGAATGAGGTCGCCGTAAGACTGCCTGCATTAGTGACAGTACTGCGTCAGAGCCCCGAGAATCGTAGTCACATCCTCGAGGTGCTTGCGTTCATTGGCTCGCAGGTATCGCACTGTCCCTCGTCTATAAGTTTGATGGTACTTGGTGCACTTAACGAAGAGCTGGTATATATATATATATATATATATATATATATATATATATATATATATATATATATATATATATATATATATATATATAAATATATATATATATATATATATATATATATATATATATATATATATATATATATATATATATATATATATATATATATATATATATATATATATATATATATATATAAATATATATATATATATATATATATATATATATATATATATATAAATATATATATATATATATATATATATATATATATATATACTAATACATGAATAATACTGTTACTTAAAATACTTTCGAGATTGCTTTGAAATACTTCGGGAATATAATAGAATTCCCTTCTTGTTGTTAATTTTGAGATATCTTGGAACGAAATAATGTTTACGCATAGAAACAAATATAGATCTTGTACAGGAGATGATTTTTAAGCTTTTAATTGTATGGCGCAAGGTGTCTTCTCTTCTTCTGTATGTGCTTGCGTACAAACGTGTTTTCTAGAAAGGTCTTTATTTGCATAAGTTGTATGACTTATTTGGGATACGTTTTAGAAAATATGCTCCTATGCTATATTTGGAGTTCCAGACGTTGACCTATCACTGGATGTTCACAAAAAGCTGGTTATTTAAGAGTGGCTAAAAGCTTTTCCACGATGTTAAGCGCATAGCTATCAATAAACCTCAGTCTATTGGTTACGAAATTAGTATGTTAAAGAGTGTCTCAAATTGCCTTCCCTGGTGACCTCTTGTTAATCCAGGTAGTACGTAGAATGCGGCTTGGAAAGGAGTCTACGGAAAAGCAAAAATGAGTAAGTAGACGTTTTTACCTTCTTAGAGGCTGGCACTGAACCGTTCGAAGGCGATGTATTACCGTTCATTAGCAACAAAGGCCACATTTTCTCTAGACCTGATGGCGGCCAAACAACTTCAAGTAGCGCAACCTAACCAGAGCAGTGTAGTAGACAATTCTGCAGGATGTGGGGTAAGTCCTGCAGAAAACTTACTTGGGACAGTCGTATTCGTCGAGCTCCTCTCCGTCCATGGTGATGATGTAGTCGGTGGGGCACTTTGGCGCGGGGCAGGGCGGCAGCGTGGGTCGTTGACCTCGCGTGGGCAACAACCCAGGAGGGGGCCGCGAGGACACGCAGCGCCACTGAGCGCACTCCTTAGTGGCAGCCGGCGCCGCCTTGAGGGGCTTCTCCAGCGTCTTGCGGGGGCCACTTGTCTCAGCGCGGTACGCAGACTTGATGCCTGCAATGTAACATTAATAGATTTGGCATTTCGGTCATAATATCGTGTGATGAGGAAGGCTATTCCGGGACCAATGCCTCGGTCCCAAAATGACGACGTCAGCTGAATGATGACGTTGGAGCACAACGGATTCCAGAACAAATAAAACGTTCAGTGAACGAAGTCGAATGGATTCTCATTTATTAAAGAACTATTCGTTGTTTTACACAATAGTTCAGTATCATTTTGAATAGTCAGTATTTATTGTCTATGACAACCTCCAGATTAGGAGCTGGTTATTTGAAGAGACGACATATTTTTGTGTAATATTTTAATCGTATTTTATATGAAAATCATATGATTAGGTCGACGCTCTCGATGTTTGAACTATTAAACCTTCTTCTTCGTAGTATCAATCCGGTGGATTGGTTTGCAGCAGCGGAATCTTGCATCTCGATCTCCACTCTTCAGCTCAGCATAAGAGCTATAACTCATGTCCTCGAACACTTGCTGCAAATACTCCCGTCTAATGCGCCCTATACAGTTTCTACCCTCAACCATCCCCTCCATAATGTCGTGAAGAAGACCACGTTGCGCATGATGTGACAGATCCATCGGGCTCGCCTCTCTGAGATGGTTCTTCCTAGGTGCCTATCTTCCTTGATTATCCTGAGAACCTCATTGTTAAACCTATAGCGACTCAATTCCATAAGCAACACGCACTAAGCACAGTGGTGACCTATCCATGTTTTGCTCCGCGCCTAATATTGTTTAACTATGGTGATCTAACTAGAACCTAGCTTACAACTTGCATTGTTGTTGCAAGTCTTATTGTAGAGTTATTTTATTAACAATCAATGGGTTTTTCAATACTTATCAAAATGTGACGAGAGAGGAGATCTACATTCAATAAGAGTGGAGTTATATTTCTTGATATCTTTGCTAGAAATTAATGGATATATCATATCAATACAAACCTCCTTTGGTGCCTCCCTTGGTACCCCCCTTGGTGCCCCCCTTGAAGTATCGCAGGTAGCCCTTGCGGTCGCTCTTGGTGGGCTGCGCGAACAGCGAGTCTGACGTGACGTCCGAGTCTTGGATCTCAAGCGCCTTGTACTGCGCCGGTCTCTTCTCCACCACCTTGTAGCCCTTGGGGCAAGTGGGCACCGGGCAGGGGGTCTCTGTCACTGAAAACAACATTAAAATGTAAGCCAACAGTGGATATTATGAAAAGAATACGCGGAATGTGTGGCGTGGTTTTTTCGCGGTAGGGGAAGACGCCTTATAAGAAGAAACTTTTTATAGAAAAAAGTACTAGAAAGTATCAATGCTCGCTTAATAGACATGACTCCACGAAATTATTTCTACAAACAAATTTGTAGAAATCGTCTCTGAACTGAGCTTGGAATATATTAACATTTGAAGCGAATAGATATATAGCTTTAACCCTTTCATTACGGCCTTGTTTGAATACAAATTATACTGTCAATTATAAAACTAGTATTTGAAGCATAAATGTACTTATCTGGTCTATTTTCATATATCACATTGGTTCTTGTATCCTTTAGCTATCAGATGATGCATAAAAAACTATTCTAAGAAAGTAGCTAAACGATATATCACGGCTACCGATATCAACGGTCGGGGAATCTTATGACGGTATATGCCGACAACCGATGCGAAAGGGTTAACACTCTGATCACTCATCCAACATGTCTCTTCCAGATGAGTATTACTTCTAGGGATAACAAACAATTTGTACTTTTTATGCGCTCATTCAGATTATGATCAGTTAACAAAGATTGGAAGTCTCCTCTAAAGTGCTAAAGAAAAAGAACCCACGAAAGAGATTAGAATCGCACGGGTTAAAAAGAGATGGAGATGAACGATAGGTTCTCTCGCCGATTATAAAAGCAAAAATGGTTTTAAATGAAAAAATTTGGAATCAATACGAAGTGTTATGCAAACACGGTTAATGTGTGTCGACCAAGAACTGGCAGTTTCCAAAGCTCACCTTCTGCTACCGCAGTTGTAGTTGTTGACGGTGTAGTGGCCTTGACGCAGTCCACTTCATCGTCGGGGCAGTCGCGCACGCCGTCGCACCACGCTGCTAGAGGCACGCAGACCTCGCTGGTCGGGCACGCGCGCTGGCCTGGCGGGCACGGCTCGCACCCGCACGAACACTGCGCGCTCAGAGATCTCACCAGACCCTGGAAATATATATGTTAAATGTATCATACTATTCGATGATATCTATCTTTTAATCTGTGTCGAAAAATTCAAATGCTATTAATTTTTTTTATTTTGTTTTGAATATATTTCGACATTCTAATACTTTATACATTAGTGATATTTTATTTTGCATATCACTTTATACATACCTGTATATCTAATTATCATCATCGTATTATCTTGCATCATCTAATTATCTTGCATTTCATCTACAAAACTTATTGTTTTCTAGGAACGTATGAAAAACGTTCGTTAAAGCCTAAACACGTAACGAAACACAAATTTCATGCTGAATACGTATCATTTATCGAAAATTTATGAACATTTTTCGTTTTTAGCTTGCCATGCAACGTATCAAAAACTTCATATTCTAAGCGTTTATTTTTCTAGGAATGTATGCAAACGTTCCTTATAGGAAAAAAACGTAACGAAATACAAATGTTATGTAAAATAAGTATTATTTATCAAAAATGTATGCAAAATACTCGTTATAAGCTTCCCATGCAACGTGTCACAAATATCACGTTAAAAAATGAGCGTTTTCCAGGAATGTATGAAAGACGTTCGTAATATGCTAGACACGTAATGTAAACGTATTTATTATGAAAAAGGACAAAAAAATGTGGAAAAATTACGTAAAAAGGAATGGGTAAACATACTCATATACTTGATAATCCATCAATTTTCAAAGTGTCGGTAATTACCTTTTCGCATTTAGGACATTGCTTCTTGTCGCATTTGGGTGTTCCTCCAAGCTTACAAATGCACAACTCGCAGGCTTCAGTCTCGTACGTAGCGCCCACGGTGTAGCTGAAAAGAAACGTTTAATTATTTAAAAATAAGAAGATTATTAGCACTGTTAGTAGTGTTACAAAAGTGCTAGACGAACAATACTGGATTTTTTTATGTAAGCACATATAGGAGAATACCGACAAAAGTCTAGTAAGTGGATACTATGACGCTTACCATGTAACATATGGTTAAGCGATGCATGTGAAGTTTTGATCCATCAAACTCACAGACTACAGCTCAACATTCACGCATTACCCTTATTATTACAGGAACTCACTATGAATGGGTGGTCTTCACGGGACGATTTTCGTCTACCACCAATTTTGTTTGATAGGCTATGACTGACATTTTACGGGTTAGGGGTCAAACTCACACCAACCGAGAGTATTTTAGAGTTCAGAAATCGATTAAAATCATTATTTTTTAATCTTCGTAGGGGATCGAACGCACGAAATTCGGCTTGGCAAGCAAACGCTTGCCACCGACGAATTTCATTGGTTAAAATTTAAAAAAAACTTAACAACTATTGTAGTTTACTAGAATACAGCTGAAGCTAATGAAAGAACTGCTGATTCTTATAGTTCTTGTGAAAGAGAAGGACTCTCCTCGTCTAGTCCAACGATAAGTAGCATCCTCACCACGTAAGCTCTCAATTATTGTGATCAAATGTGGTGCAAGGTGTGAAGAAAATAGAAAAACCATCGTTATATGTAGCACCCGCAAAAGTGTAAGTGGAGCTCTTCTTGCCTTTCACATACTAGCCTAACTTTGAGTATTATCTTAATCATGTAAACTCTCAAACATTGTGATCATAAGTGGTGATGATGGACACGTCTTCTGCGCGACTCACGGTATGTGTCCCACGAAGCACGGGCACTGCGCGCTGGGCACGCACTCGCGCCCGTCCCAGGACAGCGGCGGCTGGCACTCGCAGGCGCCGGGGGGCGCGCCCGGGCACAGCGGGCACTCTATGTCGGGGAACTCCGCCTCCGGGCTGGCGGTGAAGTCCACGGGACCCTCGGCAAGCGTCACTGCAAATAACAAAACTATATTTAGAAGGGCATACAAAAGTATATTATCGGGCATGCAGACTTTGTGGCCACTAAAAAAAAATCCACGCATTTACAATCTTTGCTCATATTTTCGGTGAGAGAATCTATCTTCCATCTCCATCTCTTTACAACCCATGAATGCGATTCTAATCTCTTTCACGGGATCTTTCTTTTAGCAATTCTGTGCAGTGGCCACAATTCTTCAGAGGGGACTCCCACTGGACCAATCAGTTCCTAACAGATCATAATCTGAATGAGCGCGTCATCGAGGAGACTTAACTGTCCTCCGGTGTGATGCGGGTGTGAGGCGGGTATAGTCCAGTATATTTAGAAGCAGTCTTTGGAAATCCTATTGGATCAAAAGGTTAAGTCCTCGGAAGCGTTGTCTTTCGTTTTCTATTGAAAATACTAAATACTACTCGTACTAGAAAACTTATAAAGATAATCGTTTGTCAAATGAAACCAAATTTTAAAGATTTCCATTATTAAGTACAAACATATCCTAAAAATAATGTGTTGCGTACGTCGTAAGTATTAAGTTATTGTCTGTCTCTCTATTATTCTATCTATTAAATGTTTGAAATATATAAATAAAGATTGTAAATTCGGTACATGCACTCTCAAAGTTGCGAGGCGCGCGTCTGGGAGCTCCCGAGCATTTACGCGTCGACCCACGCATGATCCTTGCGGCGAAGCGCTAATTCAGCCGCGAGCCGAGCGCGCTGATTGGTCGACGTTCCTCCCCCGCGGGCGCCTCCAGGAGAGATTGTTGTATAAATATAAGTCAGAAAACCAAAATAAATCAGTATAGATTTGACTCTCTTGTGTTTCACTTCTACCTCCAACCCTCGTCTGGACTTCCCGCCTGCTGCCTACTCTGGAGAATGAGCCTGCCCGCCTACTCTGGAGAACTGGCCAACTAGCTGCCTTACAACCAGCTGGGAGGGGATCTATCGAAGAGAAGAGCAGAAGACCGCAACACGCCCGTAGAGCGGATCGACCAGCCTGAGAGCTGTCGTCTACATAATGTCTGTCTGCATCAATATTGCCATAATACTGAATTATTCTTCTTCGTAGTAGTATCAATCCGGTGAATTGGTTTGCAGCAACAGAATCTTGCATCTCGACCTCCATTCCTCTCGGTCCTCCGCAACCCTCTTCAGTTCAGCATAAGAGCTACTCGAACACTTCGAATACTCCCGTCTAGGAGGCTTTCTACAATTACTACCCTTAACCATCCCCTCTACAATGTCGTGAAGAAGACCATCGTGGCGCATGATGTGACCGATCCATCGGGCTCGCCTCTCTGAGATGGTTCTTATTAGGTGCCTATCTTCCTTCATTGTCCTAAGAACCTTATTGTTCGTGACGTGATCTCTCCAGGAAATTCCGAGAATTCTTCTGTATGACCACATCTCAAAGGCCTCTAGTCTTTTTTATCACTTTCAGATAAACACCATGTCTCACAGCCGTACATCAAGATGCTCTAAACAAATGTTTTGGCAAGTTGCTTGCTGAGCCTTAAATTAATATTCTTTGACTCAAGGATTTTTGCTTTCATCATCAAAATCATCACAAAATCGTCAATCCTGAAGATGACCCCTCAAATGGCAAATATGGTCCAAAGAAATTCGCCACACACGGCCTATTTATCCAAAACATAACATTTATAAAAGTAGGCATCAGTGACTAAAGCACTCTCCTCACTGCTATAACGCGTGATGGCGACTGAACTACGCATATGCAGGGACAAAACTTTATTATCCTGCTTCTCCAACGAGACCACTAGCACTCCGCTACGACATCGTCCCGGCCACAGGGCTCAACCCAAAATCCACGATTCCAAAAGCATATTATCTTACGTTTCTCAGAATGTGGTGCAGCGCATCCCTGCGGCGCCGCCCTCAGCTGTATGGCCCCCGCCCACTTGGTCGGCGTCAGCTTGAGGTGCCGCGCGTGCACCGGCACGTCGTAGCTTGTCGTCACGGCGGTGTCCCTGTCGAAGTTGCCGGGGAAGCGCTTGTCGGCGCCCGCCTGGTCGACGAGGGGGCTCCAGCGCCGCGCGTCGGGCGAGTAGCTGACCTTGTACTCGGTCACCCACCCTTCGGGGCCCCCCTTGGTTGTCACGCCTGTGACGTTCTGCATGGTCAGCATGTCGAACTGGCAAAAATAAAAATTAAAATTTGTAGAAATTGATAAGAATGTACTCGGGAAGCAACGCTGACATGGGATGAGGCGAAAACTGTGCGGCTGACAGAGCTTCATAGCTACAACCATTAGGGGAGCGGAAATGATAAAGATGATAATAATAATGTTTAAAACGTTATTTCGAACATAACTGATGTAAACGCATGAAGGAGAGCACACCCGGTCAAGACCAGTGCACTCTATGACGCTCAGCAAGGGAGGCTGCACGGTGCATGCGGAAAACGTGTTTTGTGTTCGTGTTTGTGTGTGGGGTTGGGGTGATTGCAAGTGTATATTTATGTGTTTCTTGAAGAGATTCAGATTGTAGGAAGGAGGAAACACAGACGCTGGAAGAGCATTCCATAGCTTACCGGTGACATTTAGGAAGGAGCTTTGGAAGCTGCCAGTTCTTGGTCGACACACATTAACCGTGTATGGATGTTCGTCCAGTGTAAGACAAGTTTATCGGTTGTGGGTGGGTGCAGGAGGAATTAGTTCTTTATGTTTCGAAGAGCAGTGACCGTGGTAATAACGGTAGAAAAGACTAAGTAAACCAATCTTACACCTGTGATCCATTGATTGCAGGTTAGACGTAAGAGTGTCTCTGTTTATCAAACTAATTGCTCTTCTTTGAACTGAGTCAATTAAGTTTAGAAGGTATTTTGGGGCTCGAATCCAAAGACGACTGCCGTATTAAAGGATGGGTCGGATTTGTCCTTTATATAGAAGAAGATTTATACCTGAACCCATTCCCCAGGCGAGTCCGAAACTGGGCGCCAAGCATGCGGCTGAGTCAGCGCGAGGAGCTTCTTGGGGTTCTGTGGCCTGCTGGAACTGACGAAGACTTCAGCGGGCAGGGGGCCGAGCACCTTAGGCGGAAGGCAGCTGATGTGAGGAGGAAGCTAGAAAACAAAACATAATTTATACCATTTAATTACAACCAGTCTTTTCTTACACTTACAATTACTGTCTTGTCTACCGGCTGATATAGCTCAATGGTCAAAGCGTTTGCTTTGCAAGGAATTTTTTTTTTATTCGTTTTCTGAGCTTTAAAATACCCCGGTTGGTGTGAATTTGATTCTTCACTCGTAAAATGCCAGTCATAGCCTATTAATTAAAATTGGTGATAGACAAAGGTCGTCCCGTGAAGACCACCCATTCATAGTAAAATCCTGTTAAAATAAAGATGATGCCTGAATCTCGGGCTATAGTCTACGTTGGCGGATCAACACTCCACATGCAGCGCTTAGCCATATGCACCACGGTAAGCTTAATAGAATTCCACAGATGAGAATCCAGAATTACTATCACCATCTGCCATTATTCTCCTGTATGTATTTACATAAAAAAAGGGTCGGACAGGGTTTATTTTTCAGATATAAACCCAGTCATTTTTTACGCGACTCTTTTTAAGCGTTTTTTTTACTTTACATTACTTTTTTACGCGACTTACTTGTTTCGCAATTTTTCCCCATTTTTTGCAGAAATTAAGAAAACAAACAAAAATTTATAACGGATTTTATTATATCTTTATCTAATACTGGTGAGAGAAATTTCGTATGAAATGCTTTTTTTATGAATTAGTATGTATTGACATCAGCATGATATAGTCCTTGCTGACAGGTACCGAAAACCTCGATGTACAATCTTTCGTCTCTTGTTTCTGTTCGCGTGTCATACATTTATGTGCCGCCATATTAGCGTCTTGAACAAGTCCGCTCACGGGTGTGTTAGTTATATAGTTTGCCACTGATGGCGCTGGTGACCGACCACGGGCCGCACGGGTCAGTGGTGTGCTGACGGCCGAGAAGGTCGTAATACGGCCGGCCGGCATGTCATTCCGCCTGGGCCGGACGCTTGTAAAGTTTGTCATAAATATATGTATATCAATGTGCTTCAGAAAAAGTCTGTGTTATCAATCTGCTCCTAATCCTGCCACCACGCGACTGAATAACAACCATTTTAAAGAGAGGAGGATGTTAGTATGTATGTATCAAAATATTGAATCACATTAAGTTTATCAACTAACAATACATGGTGAAACTGCATAATTATTGAAGATGGTCTCCAGGGAGGCCGAAACATGTAATCATTTAAAATAAATGTTAATCAAAACTGAATATTTTTAATTTCTTAATTTTTTAATTAAACCTAATTTAAAATAATAAAATATTGAATATTGGGTGTGTATCATACTATTGGAAATATTTTCTATTATGACTGTTTCGCAGCTGAATACTTAAGATAGCTTACCTTCGTGGGTCTTGTAGTGACTATTGTCCTCTCTGTGGGAGCAATGGTGGTGGATGGAGGAGCTTCAGTGGCCTGACTGCATCCCACCAAGTCCCAGCGGACTGCTATGGTGTCGTGCCAAGTAAGCGGCTGCAGCCGCACGACCTTTGCTTCCACGGGAACCGGGAACATTTGCTTCAGAGGTGTTGTGTTGTCCACTGGGCCGCGGAACGTCTGCAAACCAACAAACATTTATATTAATACATTAATTTAACATAAGTAAATATACATTGCTTTTCAAGTTGTCATACTCATATTCAGTCGTGCGACAAAAGCACATCGTAAGTGTAATACTTGTTAGATAAATTAAGTTAAGCAACATTGTACGAGGATGAAAACTTTGACGGGTCACCGCCTATTTCTAACCCTTAGGACTAATATGTATTGGGCTAAAATGACCTCCTTGAAATATCCGATTGACAAATCACTCAAAATATGCCTCGGATACTACAGCAGCCGTATCTTCAAGTCTCCGGGTTTCTATCTTTGAGATTTTTGTGGAACCATATTGCAACTGGTGGCAAAGCGTGGTGACCATATGTTCCAGATATGAAACGAATGTGCAAAGAAAGATACACCTACAACAATTAACCAAGTAAAAAACTATGAAAACATGCATGGAAGATAACGATCATCATCATCATCATTATTATTATCATCACACTGTGGCCATCCACTGTTGAAGGTAGGCCTTCCGCATGAGTCTCCATTCTTCTCGATCACCCTCTCTTTTCATTCAATTTACTCCTGCTATTGTTCTGATACCGTCATTCCATTTTGCAAGGGGTCGGCCAAAGCTCCATTTGCCAGTTCTTGGATGCCACTCCACAATATTTTTCTTCCCCATCGAACGCCATTTCTTCGACAGATATGATATGGTAAAGACCGTCTCGTTCCTTTTATTTTTTATACCAGCAACTTCAAATGGTAGCCATTGCAGCTATAGCTTCCGATTCGTGAGTGTCGAAGAGAAGAGTGCACCATAAAAGAAAAATATATTATAAATAATATATCACATTGCAGACATACTTGAGGTTTGCCATCAGGAGCATTGACGTAGCTGAAGTGATGCCCGTTGTCCCCGTACAGGACCTGGTAGCTTGTAACGTATTGGTCGAACAGCGGACTGCCTTGCAGGAGGACACCGTAGATGGGCTGTTTGCGGGGCAACTTCACTTGGATGAACTCCTTAGGAGACGACTCCTGGGGGGTCCAACTGCCACCTGGAAATGAAAGAAGAGCAATTCGTTTGATAAACAATAACTCACTTACGTCTAACCTGCAATCTATAGAACACAGGCGTGATATTGCTTCACTTAGTATTTACAGTTATTACCACGGTCGCTGCTCTTCGGAACTTAAAGAACTTATTCCTTCTGCACCCACCCACAACCAAGAAACTCATTTTACATTTGCCGAACATAAATATAAACGGTCAATGTGTGTCGACCAAGAAGTTGTAGTTTCAAAAGTTTTTTCCTAAATATATCACCGATACGCTTTGGAATGATATTCCAGCGTCTGTGTTTCCTCCTTCCCACAATCTGCATTTCTTCAAGAAACAGATAAATATACACTTGTAATCTCCCCAACCCACACACAAACACGAACACAACACGTTTCCCGAATGCAGCGTCCAACCTTTCTAGCTGAACGTCATAGTGCACTGGTCACGACCCATTGTGCTCTCCTGCATGCGATTACATTTTTTTTAAACGCAAATAATAGTCTTATACAAGTAAATAAATTCTACATTGAGAACTTATATGACATATATTGATATCAAAGAAAAAATTGACTGAACGCCACGACTATGATTTTCATCATCATCATCAGCCTGTGTCCGTCCACTGTTGAACGTAGGCCTCCCGCATGAGTCTCCATCCTCTTCGATCCTCCGCCTTCCGCATCCAGGTCACTCCCGCTATTCTTCTTATATCGTCAGTCCATCTTGTAGGGGGTCGGCCAATGCTTCGTTTGCCAGTTCTTGGGCGCCATTCCAATACTTTTCTTCCCCATCGACCGTCGTCTCTTCGACAGATATGACCTGCCCATTGCCACCTGAGTGTGCCTATTCGTTGGGTAGCATCCACTACTTGAGTTCTTCTGCGTATTTCCTCGTTTCGGATTCTATCTTTTAGCGACACTCCGAGCATGGATCTCTCCATAGCACGCTGGGTGACTTTTATTTTATGGGTGAGACTTGCTGTCAGATTCCACGTCTCTGCGCCATAAGTTAATACAGGGAGGATGCATTGGTTAAACGCCTTAGTTTTAAGGCATTGCGGAATTTTCACTTTAAAAATGTACTTTAGTTTTCCAAATGCTGCCCATCCCAGTTGTATGCGCCTGTCGATTTCTTTTGAGAAGTTATTTCGCCCTAGTTGTATTACTTGTCCCAGATAGGTATAGTCGTTTACAACCTCTATTTCTGTTCCTCCAATGGAAATAGGATCGAAGGTCTGTGAAATATGACTATTAATCATGGCTTTTGTTTTATCCATGTTCATTTTCAGACCAATTTTGTTCGACGCTTCATTGAGGTCGTAGAGCATGTCTTGGAGCTTGATAGGTGATTCGGCTATTAGCACTATGTCATCGGCAAATCGGAGGTGAGAAATGTACTCTCCGTTAATATTTATTCCACATTTTGTCCAGGATAGCAGTTTAAAAATATCTTCTAGGGCGTTTGTGAAGAGTTTTGGAGATATAACATCTCCTTGTCTAACACCTTTGTTTATAGAAATATTGTTAGTGCTATCATGGAACTGGACCATCATTGTTGCAGATTTGTAAAGAGATTGTATTATCTCTATATACCGATAGTCTATTTTGCATCGTTGTAGTGAATCTAGCACTGCCCAAGTCTCGATTGAGTCAAATGCCTTTTCATAGTCTACAAAGGCGAGGCAGAGTGGCTGATTATATTCTTCGGTTTTCTGAATGATTTGTCTTAGCGTGTGGATATGATCAATTGTACTAAAGCCTTTCCTAAACCTAGCTTGCTCTCGAGGTTGAAATTCATCAAATCGACCCGTAAGCCTGTTTGTTAAAACTTTTTTTAACACTATGATTTTAATCTTATTTATTTAAAAGCTTAGCAAAAATACAGGGTTGTACTTAATACTATCGCATCCTTTAATGCTGATGCTATAAGTCTGCGCTACGGTCAGAAGATCGATGAAGAATCATGAAACGACTCAGCCTTGACCCGCTCGCAAGTGCAGTAGACGGGAGACTGACAGGGCCACGTGGATAATGGTGCCTCACTCATCTTTGACTAGCGCTACGTCGACTGTCCTGTCACCCATGGCTACATCGAGAATCAACCCTCTCTCTCGTTGGCCACCGGTTAGCAAGGGCACCACAATCAAGAAAAGTATGATGTCAATCGTTAAGCAAGATGGCGACGACCGGGAATAATATATTTATCAGAACTCATCATATTATTCAATACTATAATTATGAGAAAATCGTACCTGAATGTTCTGAAACCTTTTCATTGAGCTTAGAGTGTTGTGGTTCGAATGATGATCCCAACGAGCTGCTGGCGCTGAAAGGCTGGTCACCCATCATCATGTCATCGTCTTCAAACACGTGCGTGTAGCTAAACAACATAAAAACATGTCAATGTCAAGTGACAAACTCTAATGGTATCCAACGAGTGAAGAGAGATTTTTGCAAGATCATGGATAAATGAAATTGCAAATATTCAGTGCCATCCTTTTTTACGTGATAATTGGTTCCAGAAAATTTCACATAAAAAAAACTCTCATATAATTCAATGAATCGGTTCTAAAAATTAAAATAACGCTTTGTAAATTATCAAATAAATCGCGTAAAAAAGTAACGGTGCCGTCCACATAAATCGCGTAAAAAAAGTCTCGAAATTGAAAGACTAGGTACATAGGACCACCTTGATGTACGGCTGTGAGACATGGTGCGTATCTGAAAGCGATAAAAAAAGACTAGAGGTTTTTGAGATGTGGTCACACAGAAGAATTCTCGGAATTTCCTGGGGAGACCACGTCACAAACAATGAAGTTCTCAGGATAATGAATGAAGATAGGCACCTAGTATGAACCATCTCAGAGAGGCAAGCCCGATGGATCGGTCACATCATGCGCCACGATGGTCTTCTTCACGACATTGTGGAGGGGATGGTTGAGGATAGAAACTGTAGAGGGCGCCCTACACGGGAGTATTTGCAGCAAGTGTTCGAGGACATGAGTTGTAGCTTTTATACTGAGCTGAGGAGGGTTGCGGAGGACCGAGAGGAGTGGAGATCGAGATGCAAGATTTTGTTGCTGCAAACCAAATGTTATATTGTTTACAAAAAACACAACTCATGGAAATATTTTGTATGTATCAAATTTATCATAAAAATACCAAAATTTAAATGAAAATTAAAGATATTTTTTTAAAGTGAAGCCTAAATTGGATCAGAATTAGCACGCATAAAATTTTCGAAAAAATGGTAAAATAAGGAAATTTTACCAATTTTAAATTAATCAAGACATTGATTACAGTTTGAATATAATTATTTTAGCGTGGACTTAAATTATCTACTCTTACTTAATAAGGATGATGCGTGAATCTCGGTCTGTAGTCTATGTCGTTGGTGGATCAGCACTCCACATGCAGCGTTTAGCCGTATGCACCATGGTAAGTGTCATAGAATTACACAGATGAGTCTTCAAAATTACTATCACCATCTGTCGGTATTCTTCTGTATGTGATTACATTTAAAAAAAGTATAAATTACCTATTGGGGTCGCATTCTGGAGGTGGGCTAACAGACACGGTCCTTATGACGCTTTCTCCGACATCATAAGTCTTTTCCTTTTTATTCTCGTCCTTCTTGTTGATGTCAGTGGCATTCTTCGCTGGCGGTTTATCAGTCCGACCGAACAAGATCGAGTACTTCGTGGTTGGCTTGAATGTAGTCTTCACCGGTGTCGAAACTGTGGTCTCGTCCGGAGCCTTCCAGGTAGTCTTGCGCGGTCTCGAGCGATTCATGGGTATCAGTGGTTCAATGACTGGTTTGGTGGAGCAAGCAGAAGTATCGCAGTTATATTGGTTCTCCAAGCACTGGCAAAACTCGCACTCTGATTCTTTGATGACTTCGCCGGGCTGAAATTTAAAGCAATCGATATCAGAAGCTTCACTCAATTGGGATGACGTTCTTTGAGAAAATTATAAGAGGTTTCATCTCCATAAGGTTCTTTCCCGATTTTTTCTGCATCTTTACTTGTTGTTTAAGTTTTTTCTTTGAGAATTAAATAATATTCTTCGTAAAATCACTGCGTTTTAATCATTTTTTCGTGTTCAAGTTTCGGTGATATCACACCCTCTTCAGGACAAACTTAAAACTGAACTGCGTTTATCAAATCTACATCAAATATCATAATTTATGACATTTATCTCGTCAATTTTTGGAGAAAAGGATGATGGATGACGCTGGGATTCGAACCGCGAATTATGCACCCTCAGTTCTGTTCTATGCACAGCGCAATCGACCATGACTATTCTCTGCCTTAATTATGTTCTGAAGAATGTAAGATATCACCGAAACTGGTAAAACAATATAAATATTACAAATCACAAAGTATTATATACTGCGTACTACGAATATCTAATTTTGTTAGTGTTAAGTGAAAGGATTTATAATATTTTTGTGAAGAAAGGAAGGCTTAACATATAAGAAGTAGACGTATTAGGTTTCTAGCGTACTGAACTTATTTAAGTGTAAAGCTGAACCATCTATTCTTAAAACGCTATCAGAAACGCACTAAGTTTTTATTACGAAAAAAACATTTATAATGTTGGTAAAGTGTTTTATGTTCATTTGGCAGGTACTTATATTTGAAGTGCATTTGAACAAAAGAATTACATGTGAAAGGAAAATAAGGAAATAAGTATTGTGAAAATTTGAAAAAATTACCTCCATTAGGTTCTTACCGGCTTTTCAAAAAAACATACATTATTGGGAAATCATTTGAAGCCCACACTTATATAAACGTTGTAAAAAAAATTTGGACTGGCTTTCGTAACATGGTTTTAAGTTGAACTAAGAAACTTGGCCCAGTTAGCCCAGTTTTAGTGTGTGTGGGTGAATTTTATATCGAAGGAGTGTTATGATTACCTTGACGAGTTATATATAAATCTCTTAATTGGGACTAATTTTGGACTGGCTTCTGTAATATCGAGAATATAGTTTAATTGATAAACTTGGCTTTTTTAGGGTGAATTTCAGTAATTGATGACTGCCGTGATTACCTTGACAGGTTTGCCACTGCGGGAGCGACAGGTGCAGTCCTTGACAGCCACGCAGGTCTTGGAGTCCCTCCACAGAGAGCCAGGGGGACACTTTATGGCAGCAATCTGCTTGTCCACGCAACCAGGAACACAAACCTGAAAAAAAAAATTGAAATGAAATTCATGGCTATATCACTTTCTTTACATTTCATACGAGTACTATCTAAAGACGGCCTTCCTTGTGGGCATGCATAACACTTGTGATATGTTCAATTCTTACGACTCGGTGGCAAATATTCAAGAAATATTCAAGATTAATGGAATATTCAAGAATTCAGACTATATATTGTACGTATTAATAATTGTTCGGGTGTGTACGATCAAAATTAATTGCCATCAATTCAGCGCCTGTATTTGTGCCAATTATTCTTTACGGTTTCAAATCGTATCATCTCATCAAAGGCTATAGATCTGTTGAAAATACACGTATGAATACGTTCGTTATAGGCGAGACACCTAATGTAACACAAATTTAATGTTAAGTACGTATTATTTATCAGAAATATATGAATAACGCTCGTTTTAGGCTAAAAACGTAACGTCACACAAATGAGTTGTAAAATACGTATCATTTATCAAGAATACTAGTAAATAGTAAAGAAAACGCTTGATTTAGGATAGACACGAAACGTAACACAAAATCAATTTGAATTACGTATTATTTATAATGTTTATAAGAAAAACGCTTCTTATAGGTTTGACAAACAACAAAAAACAAATGACACGCAAAAAGTAAGGCATATAATAAATTGTATGTAAAATCAATGTCGCTTACTAGGAATGTATGAATAACGATCAAAATAAAGTAGACACGTAATGTAGCACAAATATCGTGCAAAATGCAAGTGCGTATCATTTATAAAAAAAAACTCTCGTTGTGGGCAAAAAATATAATGTAACACAAATGTCATGTAAAATACGCATCATTTACTAGAAATGTATCAAAAACGTACGTTATAGACAAGCTGATTATATATATCCAAGTGAACCTTCAGGTGCAGATCCGTCGTGAAGCAAGACATAGACAAAGGCAAATGATTGAACTGAGTGAAGGCAATTAATGGTGACCAATAGAGGAAGACATATTGCAAATATGATTCTATATGCATGACATTTCGAAGCCTAATTTGTAAGAACTTTATTGTGGACAAAAACTGGCTGATAATTTAAATTTTCATTTTGATTTAGATGATGGTGTATTGCTTACCTGACCAGGTGAGCATTTTCCTTCCTTTGTGAGGTAGTGGTCGTAGTAAAGGCAGACTTGCTTGCATGGCACAGCGCACGTCACCCAAACCTGTCCATCATCGCATTGCTCGCCATAAGGAACTGGAGCTACAAACAACAAAACAAAGACTCGTCTTATAACCTTTAAACTCCCAGTGGTTTCCTTACGGAACCGCAGATTTGCGTCGTTCAATGCCCCACGGTCCCATACAGGAGTGCTTATGGTCCATTTCACAATCGGATTACATTAATTTGTAATAATAGTATTAAAGTAAGTTAATGGAAGAATCCATTGTGCGCAAATTTGCGGTCCCGTATGGGACCACTGGGCGTGTAAAAGATACTATGCTCAATTTCAATTATTATTACAATTACACCATTGATTATGCCATTCATTGAAATTCAGCAACATTACCTTTTGTGACGAATTTGATCGTTGACCCAATCAGTGGATGTTCAGTTGTAGCAGGAACTGAAACATAAGTATAATATTCATGATAATGTCGAATGAAATTAGAAAATTAACATTTTTCTTTAAATAAAACTAAAATATATAAGTGTAAAATTTATTTATATATTTTTTTATAATCATTGCAAGAGAGTTTCCCATTCCTCTTTACGACTACACATGCCCTGATATCTCATGACATCAGCATGATGTAGCCCTTGCTGACTGCTACTGTAAACCTCGAATACAATCTTTCGTCTCTAATTTATTTTAACTTGTCATGTCTGCTAACGGGTGTGTTAGTTATATACACCGCCACTCGTGGCGCGGGCGATAGCCCATCCCGAGCGCGGAGCGCAGTTGAGTACCGCCAGTTGAGTTGGTGAGAGCATATTGTATTGTGGCTCGGCCTACTGCTGTGACTAGGTCTGGGCCACAAGCTTGTAAAGTTTATCATTAATATATGTCAACGTGCTTCTGAAAAAGTCTTTGTTTTGCTGATCTGCTCTTCATCATGCCCTCACCGGAGTGTTGATCCGCCAATGTCATAGACAACAGCCTGACATTCACGCATTATCCTTATTATTACAGGAATTTACTATGAATGGGTGGTCTTCAAGGGACGCTTTTCATCTACCACCAATTTTGATTAATAGGATATGACTGTCATTTTACGGGTGCGGGATCAAATTCACACCAACCGGGGGTATTTTAGAGCTCTGATTTAGAATCGATTAAAAACTTTTTTTTAATCTCCGTTGGGGATCGAACCCATGACCTTTGGCTTGCCAAGCAAACGCTTTGAGCTTTACCTGCCGGCGTATAGTATGTAGCAGCTAACTTGTTAGACAACAGGATGCGTCGAATGAATTTGACTACGTTTGAAGAAAACATACCTCCGCATGACGGTTTGACGGCCATGACAGCTTGCGGCCAATCGCAAGTCATGGAGATGGGTTGGAACAGCATGTGTGGCCCGCAGGTCTTCTCCACCAGGTTGGGGTGCTCCTTGGGGCCCATGCCGGGGGCGCACTGATAGAACATGGCGCAGTCCTTCGGGTGTTCCATGTTGGGCCGGCTGGGGTCGCACTCTAACAGTGGAGCCTTCTCTCCTATCACCTTCACCGGCACTGTAAATTCTTCCACTTGGTATGCTTCGGTCGTCACGTACTCTTCAACAACAGGCTCTGTAACGAAATTTAATAGACATAATAAATTAAAAGAAATGCAATAGCAGAGAACATAATTTAATTTTTTTCCCATATCTGAAAAATATGATCATCATATTTTTCTTCCACTTAGTATTTCTCCAGTTCAACTTTTTTATTGCTTTTAGAAACTAGTAGTAGTACTTGGGGTGCGATGATTTGACTTTGTGAAGATAAACAAGGTGAGGGAGCAAATAGGGCAGTCATCACTTAATCGGTTAGAATCTGAATTTTAACTTTGTAACAGCATGTTCTTCGTATCTGCAGGAGAGCATAACCTATAGCCGTCTTTTTTTACTGTGGAATTGTTTGAGATGTTCTATGAATTGTTGAGATCGTACGTTCTAACAGTGCCGGCTTTAGATCTTGTGGCGCCCTGGCCAAAAAAAATCTGGCGCCCCATCTTTTTTTTGGGTTGGAGGCGAAATCTTTAGAAAACACCCCCTGTAGGAGCTAAGGCTGCCTTTAGCGCCCTTAGCTCATTCGGCGCCCTAGTCAACCAACCCACTGCGCAACCTCTCTTCCAACTGGGAAGCAGTTGTCGCAGAAGAAAACAAACAAAAGCCATCTTTTTGTCAGCTCCCGATCTCTCATCATCATAGTTGTTTTTCGGGTACAGAACGTATTCAGTTGAATTTAATAAAAAATATTATGTAGGTCGAGGTGGTGATGTATTCAAAATCGGTAGGGAATAACAGAGAGTATTTTCCTGGTATCCTGATCTCGAAATCCCGGCAGCTATCAATCCTTTAGAAGACGTCGAACGGTTAGTAATCTAGTCCTATACAGTTAGCTTAAGAGCGAACTCACCTGCAATCTGGCACTTGACCCCGATCTCGCAGTCTGGACAGGTAGTGCTCATTTAAAAGACATGGAATAGTTAGTTTGGGCAGCTAGCTCGAGAATGGACTCACCCGCGCACTGGCACTTGACCCTGATCTCAAAGTCCGGGCAGGGCAAATCGCGCGGCTGCCGGCACTGTAGACCTCGCTCGAGGCTGCACTCCGCCTGCAGCCCGGTGGCCTTGGCTGACACTCCACCTGACACGGTCCGGCACTCCACGTCCACCATCTTGTCCACGCCGCAGATCGCACCACCGAGGTTATTCTAGAAATAGAGATAAGTTCAATGCTTCATTAAGTTTCGACATTCATCAATTTTCAATAAACCTTTTCTGGAACATATAAAAAAAAGTACTTCTTCGGATTTACAAGTTTAGACAACATTGCTGGACTTACCGATACTGCATAGATCGCTGGTGATTCGAAAGGATATTCTAGGTGCGGTACCTTAACATTTACCATCACTTACCTTTACCTCGTGTCATATTTGATCCATCAATTATTTGATGCTCCGCGAACAAGATTGTAAATTTCAAGTTCTACATGTCTCCATACAGGTGAAGAATCACTAATATAAAACATCGCATTATTATACAAGCAATGATATTTCAATGTCACAAAGTTATATGGTAAATTTTGAAAAGCAAGTAGATTTTTTTGTTTTTATCAATGTTTAAGATATAATTTTTGGTCTTACCAGTTGCAATATCGACGGAAGAGGCTCCTGTTCTAAAGAGTATGGTTTTGTAGTTTTCGTGTTCTTAGCGCTTTGCGGTATGGCACTATTGATCCATGGGGTCCAGCCAGACTTGCACTTGGTCTTCTGCTCCATCAGGTTGTTTTCCTCATCAGTCACGAATGGCTGAAAATATCCAATAAATATATTATGATGATTTAAATCTCTTCCTTTGCTTCTCTCAGAAAATTTAAGTAACACTGCATACATAGAACGCCAAAAAAGAGCAATAAGTGTTCGAAGTGAAATGTTCTCTCGGAAGTTCTACTTTAAATATATGATCATTTCGGAAACAACAGGGTCAGATCCTGTTGCTCAAAAGTGAGCGACGTCGATGGCGTTACTTCCGGCTATCATCAGGTCTTCCTTGGTGTAGCTACTCGGACACAGCGTACACGCCAGAAGGTGGGACAGGGTCTGCTCCACGCCGCAGTCACATTCAGTCGGTCCGCTTCAGTTCTACCATTGTAGCAATGAAGTCAGAAAAGTGCTGTTCAAAGCACACTTCATGGCATTGTATACTTTAGAACTCTGGTGTCTAACTGTCTAAAAAGAGAATGGGTGGAGCTCAAAGTTTCGTATAATAAATGCATATCGCCAACTTATGCAACTACCTAGATACTGTAAAGCACTTTGCATGCTTACAAAGGGTAGAGTTCATCCATTCGCATCATTATTGTGTTACTGCCTTGCCGGCTTTTGGAGTAGGAAGGGTGTCTAACAACACCATCATCTTGGCTGTTTCTAAATGGTTAACTTTTCCCTAGGCCAACGCTGGACGGTGTTACATGTCATACTTATTGTTTGTATAATTGTATATCTTGATACCGGTAGTCGCCATCTAGTTGACGACTGGCAACGTATTTCATGCGAGGTAACAAGAAGCACCTCTGCTTACCTTTGGCTAAAGAGAACCGTGTGATTATCTGTGTCGAACGGTTGACGTAGCGCCAATCAAGGACATAGCGGCCAAGCAAGGTACCACTCTCCACGAAGCCCCGCCAGTCAGGTGAGGCCTACCGCGCTTGTGAGCGGGTCAAGGTTGAGTCGATCCTGATTTAACATCGCTCTCATGGCTGTTGCTCAGTCTCCTCGTATTTGCATTTACGCATGCCATAGTTTTAAGTCTAATTCTTTTATATTTTAAATAAACGAAAGTAATCTTAAAGTCGCGACTCTAGTCAATTTACCCTTGGTATTAATTTACTGTCAAATTATAACGTATCTATTTTTAAATATATCAGATTAGTTATTGCACAGATTAAGAACCGGAGTTGGTAGAACAAAGGACAACCTCGAGCGGTGGGGAATTCTTCGGCAGGGAGAGCCACTATTGTGCGACTGCGGACCGCCTCACACCTAAGATCCTGCTCTATGTGCCCAACAAGCTGCACACCTCAAGACCTAATGCTAGGCAACACACGGGCTATCGATGTTGCCAGATACTGGGCAGAAACAATTTGACGTCGCTGACACGAAGAAGAAGAAGTTATTGCACATCCCACCCAATCCTGTTAGAATATATGAGCTTTTCTTTGAGGTTGTGTTTACCAGTTCTGTGGTCGCGCAAGGTTGCCCCGTGCAGATCTTGCTGCCACGTGAGCAGCGGCACGTGTGGCAGTCGTCCTGCTCCATTATCTGCCCCTCTAGCACCACGGTACCGTCTTCCAGGGTCATGCACGTGGGCTTGCACGTGGCACGCGGAACACACTCGGCAGAACTGCTGTTGCTGGCCACTTCGCTTTCTTGACACTTCTTTCGCGACTCGCATCCTAAATAAAACAGATTTGATATTATTTTTGATACCGACAGATGGTGATTCTGAAGACACATCTGTGGAATTCTATGACGCCTACCATGCTGCATATGGTAATGCGTTGATCCGCCAACGTCATAGACTACAGCTCGACATTCATGCATCATTCTTATTATTACAGAAATTCACTATGAATGGGTGGTCTTCACAGGACCACTTTCATCTACCACCAAATTTAATTAATAGGCTATGAATGGCATTTTCCGGGTGGATGATCAAATTCACACCAACCGGGGGTATTTCAGAGCTCAGAAATGGATTAAAAATCCTTTTTTTTTAAATCTCCGTCGGGGATCGAACCCACGACCTTCGGCTTGCAAAGCAAACACTGACCATTGAGCTATACCTGCCGGCAAATATATCTCTGCCATCTCGACAGAAGTTTTCTACTATCGTAATAGCAGAGGAAAGTGTCCAAAAATTCGATTGCAAGTTCTTTCTTACCTTCTATGCAAGTATCCTGTTTGCACATGGTGCTGATCTTCTGGTACTCCAGGGTGTTGTCGCAAGTCTCCACAGGACAGGCTGACATGCAGGGACTGTAGTTCGCGCAGGTCTCGTCACATTGCATGGCTAAACCACAAAAAATATCAATAAATGATTTGAAGAGAATGGTGATCATTGTTAATTAAATTGGACTGAAAAATCATGCAATAATACTATACATTTCGTTTCCCACAATCCATATAAGGTATTATTGTAATTTTTATATTAAAACATACTGGAATAGGACTTGTAGAGGATTTTGGTCCTCTGCGGATTTTATGGCACTAAACCGGATCAAATAGAAGTAGGTGAATATGGGAACGATATGTAGTGGATGTGACCATATATGGATTGCACTATTTAATTAATCTGATTTTTTAATAAAGAAGATTTTTCGATTATAAATTAGAAAAGAGACAGTTGCAGAAAAATGTGTTAAAGAAGGATCTGGAGAAGTTTTTGTCCTAATTCAACATATGTTAAGCCTTGTAGCCTTATAAAGAAATTCGGAAGGAGTTATTCGAGTCTGTTGTTGATGTACAGTTGCAAGAGGAATTTATTGAGAAAGTTCAATGATAGCAGCGATATGTGAAAAGATTGTTTTTTTTTAAGTTTCTTAATTATTATTTATAAGAAAAAGGATTAATGGCCTAACGTTTTTGAAGCCTGGACCATTCGGTCATAAATGGCAGCTCGACCCCTTACATTAAATGAACAGCTAGCCGCAAACTTCTAATTGTGATTATTCAACCTCAGCCAACTTGATTTTACGATTAACAATGGATCAAACAACAACTATGCATAAATTTTGACACAAGAGATCTGTTTGTTATTTAGCAAGGAGTGGTTTACACAAATAAGTTAAATAACTTGCGACTCGCTGTATTAGTATTACTTCGATACAATAACACAAACCGCTGCTTATCAGCACTATGTAGTCAGCTCGTTCGTTGCTAACAAACAAAATTACGCTTTTGAGCGCTTCTGCGCGTCTGTCTGCAAGAGTGCAGACACAAGTAATGACTCCTAACTGATATCTGCTATTTGCAGAATCCATTTCACAACCTCACCATTTCATTATCCATTCCCACGTATTTCGTGATGAGCAAAGTGTTACCAAAGCTGTAGTATATTAACTTCGGAGCCTTAGACTGAGGTCTATTTGACATCTAACTGATGCACCTAAAATCACGGGAAGGCCTTCAGCCACTCTCTTACAAGTAGCTTTTTGCGTGCGTCCAGTAATGGGTCCCTTTTCTGGGTCTCCAAATATAGGACAGGACAGGGAAGGTTTTCACCAAGTGAGTCAGCGCTTGTAAGCAGCTTAGTGTAACCCACACTTAGTGTACAAAGTAACTAAATTATTATAGATACAATAACATCAGCCGCTACTTGTCAGCGCTTGCAAGCAGTCTAGAGTAATCCAAGCTTAGTTTAAAAGTCAAGTTAATATGTATCACTCACGGCACATCTCCTGGGTACGCCACTTGACTGGCACGCCTCTTGAAGCGCAGCGGTGCGCGTAGTCTGCCAGCGCGGTGCAGAGGCACGCGCAGTCGCCGCCGTTGCCGCACGCGCACGCGTCGCGCTCGCAGCGGCGCACGTGCTCGCCCACGGGCACCTCGGCGTGGCACGCGGAGAAGGGCGCGCGCTTCAGCACGCCGCACTGCTGCACGGCCCACGCGCGCCGCGCGCCGTGCAGCGCGCAGGTGTCCTGACAAACATGCAATATCATCAACACCTTCGCAGGTCTTAGAATTGTGGATATTCGCCACACGGCTTACCTCAAAAGCCAAAATTACATTCAACATCATAATGGTGACTCTACTAGCATTATATAGTCAACTCTTCCATATATATAATCGTGTCGGAAACAACAGGGTCAGATCCTGTCTTCCCAGAAGTGGGTGACGTCGATGGCTTTACTCCCGGCCATCATCAGGTCTTCCTGGGTGCAGCTACTCGGCCACAGTGCACGCTCAAGAAGGTGTGACAGGGTCTGCTTCGCGCCGCAGTCACATTCAGTCGGTCCGCTGTAAAACTGCCAGGCTTCTATTTGTGTTCTCGTCTTGCATACTCTGGTCCGAAGTCTGTTGAGGGACCTCCATATACTCCACCCGTGGTCGTGTCCAGGGCCTAGGTTCTCTTACGGGGCAATCCAAGTATACGAGGTGATTTATTTGAAAGTGATATTTTCCTAAAACTTCGACGTAAACACTATAAGACAAATATCAGTTACAAATAAAAAAAGCATGTGTTATAGAAGAGTTACAGTACTAGACTGGTTAAAGGTAAAATTTGATTTGCTCACCTGTGGTTCTTGAGCTGGTGGACAATGAGGTTGTAGTTTCCAAGAGTCGCCAAACAGCCTAGCTGAAGACTCGCTCATTCCTCCAGATGGAGTCTGGAAGTCATCCGCTTCGTTCCCATTGAAGTTTCCACAGAGACCTTTCAACTAAACAAAAACAAAGATTACTTAGCTTGTGATTACACGCAGTGCATTTTTGTGCCACTCTATTTTACGCGATTTCGCTTTTATGCGATTTTTTGACAACACCATTACATTTTTACGCAATTTACTCGTAGTAATGCAATGTTTCCCTATTTCTTCACATAATAAACTCATTTCAAATACTTGTTTAAATAAATTCTGCAAATTAAAATAATATTTTGAAGACAAAAAAACTGTATTTATTCTAAATACGCATATCATCCACGGGAAATGTGGAAAACAAAAAACAAACTACAAACTTAAAACGGAATTTTTGTAAATAAAAACAATTATCCCTCGAACCAACAAAACATAGGAATCTGTTAGTCATTGTATTTTACTAATCAATAAAGAAACAAAAGTTAGAAGAAAAAAATAGTACGATTTTTAAGAAAAGATTTCCATTTTCCAACCGTTTTTGGTAATTTTTAAGGCGATATTTAGATTTTTGAATTCACTAAATTATATGAAATTCGAGCTTTTTTGGCGATTTAAAACTAGATGCGTAAATAAGGATGGGGTGTAATCACTTAACATTGAAAATTCAATAACAAACTAAATAATACGAGAATATTCCTCCAATAACATAACCTCTCGAGATTTCGCTATGACAGCTGAACATAGCCATACGATTATTCTTCTTCTTCGTAGTATCAATCCAGTGGATTGGTTTGCAGCAATAAAATCTTGAATCTCGATCTCCACTCTTCTCGATCCTCTGAACAATGCCTCTTTAGCTCAACCATCCCTTAACAATGTTAACAGACCATCGTGTCCTCGAACACTTCGAAAAATACAACAGTCAACATATTGTATGCGACATCATCATCATCATCATCATCAGCCTGTGTCCGTCCACTGTTGAACGTAGGCCTCCCGCATGAGTCTCCATCCTCTTCGATCCTCCGCCTTCCGCATCCAGGTCAGCGCATGATGACCATTCGGCCAATGAGATGGTTCTTACGAATATTATACTTTTTTCCCCATCGACCGTCGTCTCTTCGACAGATACATGAAAATTGCCAACAGTCAACATATTGTATGCTTAGAGCGTATTTCCTCGTTAATTAAAGCAACTTGGATCTCTCCATAGCACGCTGGGTGACTTTCCATTTTATGGGTAAGACTTGCTGTCAGATTCCACGTACACTCTAGTGCCTCTGTCCCACTGTAGAACTATGTCCAGAGATGGCACTTCCGCGAACACGAACAGACCAGTCTGACGTAGTTTAATTCTGAAACAGAATGCTTGCATCACTTCTACCAATATATAAAAGATGCTACCTAGTACCGGCTTTTAACCCTGCGGTGCCCTGGGGCATTTTTTTTCTGGCGCCCCATATTGTATACATTTAAAAAATCTAAGCAAGATTGGTTGCATTCGGCGCCCCTAGCTTATTCGACGCCCTGGGGCAGCGACCCACTTCACCACCCCCTAAAACCAGCACTGATGCTACCGTATGTTTGCGGTCAGTTAAATCGGAAAGTAATCGATACATTGGCTCAATTTTTTTACAAAATGTTTCATTTTAACTTAAGAGTTATTGCTTGGTTTTTATTCTAAAGTTTCAACGTAAACTGAAAATTATATGCGTTTTAAATTGTACTGAAAAATAATTAGACGATTTATCAATTAAAACTAGCAATAAAGAACTAAATCGGATTTAACTCTTTCGTTACGGCCGGTGGAATACAAATTATACTGTCAATACGGCGTGAATAAATCAAACATTTTTTTTGCTAAAAACTAGTATTTGAAGCATAAATGTACTTATCTGACCTATTTTCATATATCACATTGGTTCTTCTATATTTTACCTATCAGATGATCCATAAAAAACTAATATATTTAACAAACGTTCATTATGTAACTCCATACATGTGGTGGCATTGACGCATGTGGTTTACAAAAAAATCGCTCCTGTGCCGAAACTTAACGACATTTATTTACATGCATACATATACATACATTATTTACATGATTTAACCCTTTCGCATCGGTTGTCGGCATATGCCGTCATAAGATTTCCCGACCGTTGACATTGGTTGACGTGATATATCGCTTTGCTACTTTCTTAGAATAGTCTTTTATGCATCATCTGATAGCTAAAGTATACAAGAACCAATGTGATATATGAAAATAGACCACATAAGTACATTTATGCTTCAAATACTAGTTTTATAATTGACTGTATAATTTGTATTCAAACCAAGCCGTAATGAAAGGGTTAAGAGAGTTAGGGTTCCGTTAGTAAATAAATTATTCTTAAATGAAAGCTAAAATATATAAATAACATTTCTTTCGGAGACAAGAAACGTTTCTTACATTATTAGTATGTTTCGTGGAACACGTAAACCATCGCTCAATTATATTTAAATGAAAAATGGTTGCAATCACCGGAAACGATATATTTTCGAAAATTTATAATTATGTTTTTGTACATTATAAATATATTATTCAATAATTAATTAAACTTAATATGTTTCAATTATGATTTTTTAATAACATATTATTTTTAATTGGACGCTTATATTACTTACGTGGTACTTTTGCTTAAACACTTAAGTTGACTTTGTGGTGCCACTACCTTTTCTGCATTTTCCATAGAAAAAAATTGAATATGTAATACCTACCAAAAATGTTTTTGTAGTGGAAAATAATTAGAAGGCAGTGGCACTACGAAAGTCATATTAAGTACAAAAGCAAAAAGCACCACTGGAGTAATGACAACTTCTAAATTTAATTTAAATTGTATAAAAAGGATAAATTAAAAATAATACTTAAAATAAATACAATAATAATTAATATTAAAATTTTATAGGGCATGTCCATTGAGCTATACCCGTCGGCAGATTTGTTTCATTCCAGTATTTACAGTATTTAATTTATTTTATTGTTATTTATTGATTATTAATATTATATATTTTGGATTTATAATTTTTATTAGAATATGTTTCAATATTCTAATCTTATTTTATAGATCATTGACTATATTTCAATATTATTAGTAATTAAATACACACATACTATTCTACATCAAATTTTTACGCATCAATTCATTCAGAAAAAATATCGGCAGACGAGGGATTCGAACCTTGAGCGTTGCACCTTTGCTCTACACACCGCGCTGTCCACACGACAATTCTTTGCCCTTATGCTAATATTATTTCGTTTAGACTGCTTTGTTTTTGAAATCAGCGCGTTATCATGACGATGTACTTAATGTATTGTATTTTAACTGCAACGAATCGTCAAAACTAAGTATTAGTTTAGAAAGGTTTCCCAAACCAGGTGCTCATCCGGTTGATCTTCTTGATATAATGTTAGATTTTATTTAAAAGATTTCAGTAAAATGACAGTAAGTAAGCAAATACTAACCTCTTGAGGTCCTTCATATCTGGTAAAGGTTTGTCCTTGGTGAAGGTGATGATTTCAGAACCAACTTTTAGGGTCACCGACTTGGAGCAAGTCTCTCCCGAAGTTCCGCAGACTTCGTTCTGGAAAACAAAACGAGCGAAACATCAAATACAAATTAAAATGTGATAATCAATTAATTAACCCTTTTGCATCGATTGTCGACAAATGCGGTCATAAGATTCCCGACCGTTGACATCGGTTGACGTGATATATAGTTTTGCTACATTCTTAAAATAGTTTTTTATGCATCATCTGATAGTTAAAGGATACAAGAACCAATGTGAAATATGAAAATAGACCAGATTAGTACATTTATGCTTCCAATACTTATTTTATAATTGACAGTATAATTTGTGTTCAAACCGAGCCGTAATGAAAGGGTTATTGAAGACAATTATATAGTACACGTAGATACGTGCAGTCATCATCAGTGTCTAGTTGAATTGATATAAGTGTGTTATGTTGTGGACTCTGAGTATTGGCATCTCACTAAGAACCAATGCAGCCGTATAAAAGGTTTTAAAAACAGATGTCTGCATAGAATATTCGAAACACGACTCTTTGAGTTCGTGAGAGAGGTGAGAGATCGGACAAGATAGTCTTCCATACTACAATCGGTCAAAAAGCGAAGGTGGACCTAGTTGGTACACAGTCTACAAATGCCGAAAGAGACCATAAACTACAGCTGCCTCTTATTCGTGTCCGCGGGCTCTTGCTGCCCTCGCTTTAAAAAAACTAGTAAAATGACAATGCTGTCGTAGGTTTGAGGAAGGTTTTCAAATTTGCCACCTTACTTTAAGTGAATGAGATGATGGATACCTCAATGAATGAGAGAAGAAATATACAATACAATAGTTTTGACTAATCCATTAAACAACAAGTTTTCAAGGAGCTCTCACCTGTATTTCGACACTGAAGTCATCTTCGGGTGAGTCTAGGCAGCCTTTGGTCAGCAGGTAGCCACACACGCCCTGGAAGTCAAGCTCCCGCCCATCATACGAACGGAAATGTGAATCACCCCAGGCCGCGCAAACACCTGCACAAGGGCGGGATTCGCAGGACCATTTGCCGCCCTTGCACTTGCTGAAACAACCACATATATGTGAAAAAAATTGTTAAAAATCCAGTTTAATTTATCAAACGTCCAATTCGATTTGAAAAACTTCCAATTTGAAATGAAAAGCCGGTATTAGGAGATTGAAAAAAACTCTTCGTAACTCAAATCATTTGCATGTTATAGAGATAGAATGTATTGTACCATGTGTTGCAGTCTTCTTGCATGGAGTGTCCATCCGGGTAGCTGCGGCCTCCGTGGTGACACGGACAGTCTTCTGGCTTGACGCACTTCTTAGCAACGCTGTCGTAGACGTATCCTTTGACGCATTTGCACCCGGCGTGGCACTCTGCTGGGGTAGTCTCCGATGGCGGTGAGTGCAGGTTCTAAACAGCAAATAAACAAAAAATAAATCAATACAAAACACCAGTATCTATCATTCATGATGATCTGTGAGACACAGAGAAAAAATGTGTTAAAAATCCCAACATCATGATAGCAAGTATATATAATCGTGTCAGAAACAACAGGTTAGATACTATCTTCCAGAAGTGGGCGACATCGATGGCGTTACTCCCGGCCATCATCAGGTCTTCCTGGGTGCAGCTACTCGGACTCAGCGCACACTCTAAAAGGTGTGACAGGGTCTGCGCCGCAGTCATATTCAGTCGGTTTGCTGTAAAACTGCTAGGCTTTCATTTGTGTCCTCGTCTTGCATACTCCGGCTTAAAGTTTGTTAAGGGAATTTCATATATTCCACCCCTGGTCGTGTCCAGGGGCTAGGTTTATGATAGCAAGTGCTGAGCGCGGATTGAAACATTGACCACGGACAGATTTGATTTATTCGCTGGTGTGTGATAAGGCTGCATACTTGCTCCGTTTATTTTCACTCTTGTTATTGACTTTAAACCTTGCAAGTCAATACCAGCAGATCGAGAAGTAAGTGTGAATGGCTCAGTCAATGTGTGCGACCTGGAGTATGCTGATGACGCTGTCATCATAGAACACTTCACTGCATATCTGCAAGCCATTATCGACACTATGCAAGCTAACTCTATGCGACTGGGCTTGCAAAGTAATGCAAATAAAACCTAGTTGCTGTGCAACAGCGCCCTCTCAAAACGCAGATTGTGCACTTGCCAGCGCAAGTCCGATCATTAAAAAGGCTGAGAATTTTAGATATCTAGGCGTATTGGTCTCTGCGAGCGGTTGCCTGCAGACGGAGCTCGCTTCCCGCATTGAGAACGCTGGAGCGTCCTTATTACATGCGCAATATCTGGGACTCACATCTTACACGATGAAAATAAAATTCCGTTTATACAGCGACTGTATTGTTCCTACTGTGAATCTTAGCATCTCATGGTCTGCGCTATTCTATTATACGCTGAAGAGTCACGGAAAATTCATCAGACACTTAATTAATTAAAAACGTAGCTTTTAGGAGCGTCCAGTGAGAGGTCTCCAACTGACACCTTCATGTTCTCCAGTTAGGGGGATTTTTCAGTGTTCCAAAGTTGCACAAAGACCTGATGGCTACTAACCTTGCACGTGAGCGGCTCTGGCAGCTCGCATGTGGTGAACTCCTCGTGGTTTGCAGCGCTGCACTTGTCCTTGATCTCAGCAGCCCGGGGATACTTCCATACGTCCTCCTCGCTGGCTGGCTTGCACTCCCATCGGGCACCAACGCAAACACTGAAACAAAAGTTTCATACTGAGTTTTGACGTCTTAGCATAACTATCAGGCAACTGGCAAGAACCTTGACTGACGGACCTGGAAATCCCTGAACAGATTAAGAACCAGAGTTGGTAAAACAAAGAACAACCTCGAGCGGTGGAGAATTCTTCGGCAGGGAGAGCCACTATTGTGCGACTGCGGAGACCTGCAGACCGCCTCACACCTAATATCCTGCTCCATGTGCCCAACAAGCTGCACAACTCAAGACCTAACGCTAGGCAACACACGAGCTATCGATGTTGCCAGATACTGGGCAGAAATAATTTGATATTGCTGACACGAAGAAGAAGAAACATAACTATGTGGATTGAAGTTGTATTGATAAATTTTGACATGATAACTCTTATTAAGTATTCCATAAAAAATACTGAACCTAGGAATTTCCCTTTAATGTCATAACTTATTTATAATGACCATTGCATTAATTATTATAAGAATCTGGTCAAAGTATCAAGGGCGAAAATCGCCTTTGATACTTCTTTTCGATCGAAATCGAAGTATTTTGTAAATCGTTTTATGTTAAAATATATCTCCAGAAACTGGTATCAATAATATTTCGCTGTATTCAAATTGTGAAACTATGGAATTATTACTTAACTTTTATAATGTTAAAGAAAAATGCTCAATAATGTACTAAAATTGTGTATCAAGGAACGATCCGTTATCTAATAAACAGTATCAATTCGACTCTGGTCACTGGATGTTTCCCTTTCACCAGAATTCCTTGTGCTCCATCGTCACCGTCAGTGTTTGAAGCAATCAGTGTTTGTAGGTTTGTCAGTGTCTATCACAGTGTCAAGTTACCAGAGCTCTTGCTGCTTGGTGCCCGCGCAAACTTATGGTCACTAAATGTTTCCTTTACACCAGAATCCCTTATGTTCCGACATCGTCGTAAATTTTTAGAATAGTCAGTGTTTGCCAGATCGCTACTATTTGTCTCTTCTCGCCAAGAGCTTCCTTTGCACCAGAACCCCGTGTGTTTCGACGTCACCGTCAGTGTTTGCCAGATTGCCAGTGCTTGTCATGTTACATACCAGAGCTCCTGCTGCTTGGCGCCCGCGCGGACCTCACGGTACCCTGGCGGGAAGTCCAGGCCGGCGTGCGCGCAGTGGCACGCGCCCGCGGGCACGCACTCGCCGCGCGCGTCCAGCGCCTGCCCCGGCGGGCAGTTGCAGCCCTCCACGCAGCGGGGCCGGCAGCGCGCCTCCTCGGCCTGTTCGAGTCTATCGTCACTGGCGTCCTGCAGGTCCGTGCAGCTGCGCGAGCACGAGTCTCCGCACACTTGATACGTCTGGGCACCCGGGCAATGGACCTCTGCAAAAAAAATACAATTTAAGAAATATACAGTACCATGCAATACCGCCTTTAGACCCTGCGGCGCCCTAGGACATTTTTTTTCTGGCGCCATATATTGTTTATATTTAAAAAATTCTAAGCAAGATTGGTTGACCTCAGCGCCCTTACCTTAATCGACGCCCTGGGGCACCAACCCACTTCACCACCCCCTGAAACTGGCACTGGTACCATCGCTATTAAAAACGTTGTAAATTTCATATACCTTGGCGTACATGTCACTGAAAAGCAGTAGTCTACAGAAGAAGCTCAAAAGAAATCGCCAACCCTGAAGATGAGCCATGCAATGGCGGTCCAAATATCGGAGAGAAGGAGAAATTCGCCACACACTGCTTTATCCAAAAGGCACATTTCTAAATCTGGCCGTGAAAATCTACGAAATTACTTGAATATGTTCTTCTTAGGTCCGCTATTCCTGACCGTAAAATAGCCTCAAGGGCATTAACAAATGTCATAAGTTTATAAGTTATAATCTTGTATTCACTCTATTTCAAATAAATGAGTTTTTTTACCTTAGCGAAGTAATGAATTGCACTTTAGTATCACCTAAATTGACTATTTGGTTCAAATATCGATAACTCTTGTATATATCGCAACAAAATCAATGGGAGTAAATAAATATCTACATTGTTCATTTGTATTAAGATTTGCACAAGTGTAGAATAAATATAAACGGAGAATAAGAGTACAATTCCCACCTACTATGGTTAAATCACCTGTTAGGCTTCATGAGATGCTGTACAACATCGATAAAGGGTCAAACAAAATTGATTTGAAAAATAACGTGGATAAAATAAAGCCATGATAAATAGTCACGTTTCTCAAACTTTTGAGCCAGTCTCCATTGGGAGGACCACAAATCGAATTCGTTAATGAATATTCTTATCTGAGACAAGTACTCCATTTAGAACGACACAAGTATTAAAAAATCGACAGGCGTATACAAATGGGATGGGCACCATTTGGAAAACTTAATTAAAACTTTAATGCGAAAATTCCGTGATTTCTTAAAACTTGAGCTTTTAACCAATGTATCCTCCAATGATAAACATATGGTGCGGATACGTGGAATCTAACCGCAAGTCTTACCCATAAAAAGGGTCACCCAACGTTTCTATGCTCGGACTGTCTTCCGATAGTTTCCGAAACGAGAATATCCGAAGAAAAACTCAAGTAGTGGAAGCTACTCAAAGTATAGGCTCACTAAAGTGGCGATGGGCTGGACATATATATCGATGAGATGATGGTTAATGAGAAAGAAAAGGGCTGGAGGTGCGTCCAAGAAAACCAAATGGAGCGTTGACACTACAAGATGTACGATGATATCAGAAGAATGGCGGGAGTAGCCTGGATACGTGGGGCGGAGGACCGATAAGTATGGACACTCTTACAGGAGACCTACGTTCAACAGTGGTGATGATGAATGAAGTAACAATGGGCAGGACGTATCTGTCGAAGAGATGACGGTCGATGAGGAAAATAAGTGTTCGTGTGAAAAGTGACGTCCAAAAACTGGTAAAACGAAGCGTTGGCCAAACTCCTACAAGATGTTTATCAAAATGATGCATATGGCGGAGAAAAGACTCTTGTAGGAGGTCTACGTTCAACAGTGCACGGACACAGGCTGATGATGATGATTCAGATTTGATGAAAGTCGTTTTCTTACCGCACTCCTTGACGTTGAGCCTCCACTGTATGTAGACCTGCTGGCGGGCGCACTCAGAGGCATAGGCACCCATGATCGGGCACAAGCATCGCTCCACAGGACCCTCGCAAGCGCACATGTCGAACAGGCAGTCTTCGTAGAACGATGTCACGTCCACGTTCCAGTGACACTCTGTAAACAACATAAAAAAAAAAATTATCCAAATGAAATAATAGACTATATTTTTTTTTACTATATCCGCTGTATATTTAGAGCACAACCCTCTATGCGGTTTTACTTGTTCTGCGTGTTGCGCTGACGGGGTGCGGCGACTTGTTTGGCAGATCATTGGATAGAGGAGATTGAAAGTTTACATTTATCTGTTTCTTGAAGAGATCTAGATTGTATGAAGGAGGAAAAACACACTGGAATTTTAAATACCTTCGAATAGTTTTCCTTTCAGCTTAGAGCATAGCCTCTCGGCAGTTTCCTTATTCTGCACATTAGACTGGCATGGATGAGGCGGCAGTTTGTTGGGCAGATCGTTGCAGCGCTCGCCAGTCTTCCACTTGTTGGCGAAGGGGATCACAGCTTGCTCCACATCACCCTCGGGAGTCAAGAAGTCGTCCTTCTGGTTAGAGTTGAACGTTCCGCACAAGCCCTGGTGAGCAACAATAACAAAGTTAAGTAATTCTTAATACCACATATTTTCTTCCTCCAATATCCGTTTAATATCTGGAACATACTGTCACCACAATTGCAGCCAATCAAGTTCTGTAAATTTCCACTGTCCATTTCTCATCCTCAGACAACTCTGCACGCGAAAGTCCACCTGGGAACATATATGGTTCCGGTCGACTCCCAAAGCAGAAGCTTGGAGACTTGAAGAGACGACAACTATTTGTTAATCTTTTTTTAAGAGGTCAGATAATTATGCCAACGCTCCCGAGGAAACATTTCCTCCCCACTACATATAAACATAATGCAGTTTGAGTGATTGAGATAAAAAAAAATGTTAGCAAAAAAATGTTTCAAATGAACGGGTCAACTTGAGCAATAACAGGCGGTGACCCATACGAATTGTGGTCCACGTAAAATGTTGTTTAACTTTTGTGATGTAACGAAAACCACGCTAACGATGTGCCATTGTTGCTAGCTCATTTTCTAGTGGCTATAATTCATATTAAACGCATCATTACCAGCATGTTAGTCTATTGATGAGTCTTCACACCTGGTACATCCAGACGATGCTCCTTGTTGATAGATGACGACATAGAACTAAGAACTTGACATGCTTTGAACGGCAAACATCATTGAGATTTAAGGATGTGATTCCAGTAAAAAGAAGTAGAACACAAATTAAAACATATTGAGAGCATTATTCCAATATGGAATAATATTCACGTTTAACTCACTTTAGTTTTATCCCTGAAGGAAGCCGGTGCATCAATGTAAGCTCTGGTTACGCCGTCCCACCATACTTCTATACCGTTGGGTAATTCCACTGAAATTAAATATAAATCTTTTGAAATAGATACAAGATGACATACTAAAATATGTATTTTCATGTTACTCCGCTAGTATTAAATAGATATTATTTCAATTAAAGGTTGCATCAGTTTCCAACATGTATAACCATACTGATGTGTATATACATTTCAATTATGAAAAGGTTTAAACAGTGTTCAATGTGGTCCATGTTAAAATAAGATACAAAATATTTATATATTTAATATTGAAATGGAAATGGAAGTAACTGGATTGCCGAGAGTTGTCGACAAGGTATACTGTAGTTGATGTAGGATGTTTGCCAACGGGTATAACTCAATGGTCAAAGCGTTTGCTTTGCAAGCCAAAGGTCGTGAATTCGATCCCCGACGGAGATTGAAAAAAAAAACGATTTCTGAGCTCTAAAATATTTCCGGCTGGTGTGAATTTGATCCATCACCCGTAAAATGCCAGTCATAGCCTAATAATTAACATTAGTCGTAGATGAAAGTCATACGGTATAGACCACCCATTCATAGTAAATTCCTGTAATAATAAAGGATGATGCGTAAATCTCGGGCTGTAGGCTATGACGTTGGCGGATCAACACTCCACATGCAGCGTTTAGTCATATACACCATGGTAAGCGTCATAAAATTCCATAGATGAGACTTCAGAATTACTATCACCATCTGTCGGTATTCTCCTGTGTGTGCTTACATAAAAAATAAATAAATAAAAAAACTGTAGTTGCTGTTGAATTTTGCATAGTTCATTTAGGTAAGATTTTTTTAACATACCCAAGACAAACAGTGATGAGACAGCACGAATCTTGATGCCGTGTGTGCGCAGGGGCAGCTTGGTGACATCTTGTCCATTGATCAACACAGCACGTCCTTGCTTGAGCTGCACGCGCACTCCTCCCACAGTTATCGTCACGGTCTTGGTGCAAGACGGCGCTTCCCAGGCCTCTCTGGTGCTGGCCAGGTTCATGGCCTGTGAAAATTAAGTTTCATCATCATTAGCTCGTCAAGGTCGTCAAAGAGGATATTCCACAACAAAGCCCACCACTGCACACATTGTTACTTTGTAGACTAGGATAAACATTGTAAGTCATAGCATATTAGTTGTTTTCTCACGTCTGATATGGCTCCCGAGCACGCCACGTTCTCGGCCTCCACGCTGTAGCCATCTCCCTTGAGCAGATGATAGGAGCACTGCCCCATGAAGTCGAACCGTTTCCCGTCGAAGGTCTGGTAATGAGGGTCTCCCACCGCGGAGCAACGCGCGCCGCACGACACCTGCGTGCAAGTCCACTCGCCATTCTGGCAAGTGCTGGCAAGCAAAGAACGAAAAATCAATTATTTATACATCAAAAACGCATATCTACGTCACACAAATAAAGAATTTGATTCATTTTCTTTACAAAGGATTTCACACTGTAGTCTTCTTCGTAGTATCAATCCGATGGATTGGTTTGCAGCAACAAAATCTTGCATCTCGATCTCCTCTCGGTCCTCCGCAACCCTCTTCAGCTCAGCATAAGAGCTACAACTCATGTTTTCGAACACTTCCTGCAAATACTCCCGTCTAGGGCGCCCTCTGAAGTTTTTACCCTCAACCATCCTTCTGCAATGTCGTGAAGAAGACCACCATGGCGCATGATGTGACCGATCCATCGGGCTCGCCTCTCTGAGTATAGTTTTTTACTAGGTAGTATTAACTTGTTAATACATTCGTTTAATGGGTTTCTAAAGCATATGTCTGCGTAGAATACTGGGGGTACAATGCTTTGACTTTGTAAGAAATTATGAGGTAAGACAGTCTTCCACACTACAATCGGTCCAGAGCGTCGTGTCGGACAATATCGGTTGTCCTTGTTTGTCTGTGCAGATTTTTGAGCATGTGCTAAAAGAGAGACCACGTCACATACAATGAGGTTCTCAGCATAATCAAGGAGGATAGGCACCTAGTAAGAACCATCTCAGAGAGGCGAGCCCGATGGATCGGTCACATTATGCGCCACGGTGGTCTTCTTCACGACATTGTGGAAGGGATGGTTGAGGGTATAAACTGTAGAGGGCACCCTAGACAGGAGTATTTGCAGCAAGTGTTCGAGGACATGAGTTGAAGCTCTTATGCTGAGCTGATGATGACTGCAGAGGATCGAGAGGAGTAGAGATCGAGATGCAAGATTTTGTTGCTGCAAACCAATCCACCGGATTGATACCGCGAGGAAGAAGCTAAAGGTATGCTCCTTAGAACATATGCACAGTTCATGACTCCGACATGACGCTCGTGGGAGTACGTTTGGCTGACGGCTGAACTACCTCAAGATATGAACTCTTCGATAAACCGTCAACCCTGAAGAAGACCCCTGTAATGGCGGTCGAAATATCAGTACGAGAAAATTCTCCACAACCGCCAAACACAATAGCCACAATACCAAAACTGTCCATGAAAACCTTAATTTTTTTTTTTAATATATTGATATCAGCTTGATATATCTCTTTTAGGCTGATGCCGTAAAGCCTCGAAAAACGATCTTTTGTCTCTTATTTTTGTTCGCTCGCCTGACATGCACATCAAATGTTAGCTTTAATTATAGAATATTACGCAGGCGTTTGCATACGCCATTTTATTTGTTATAACAGTTGCTTCATTTCACGTTGGTGCAACTATCATCTTCAATTTGTTTTTTTGCCGCGATCATTGGTGGCGCGGCAAGTCACAGTGTCCCGCAGTTGTCAATCAACTGGCACCCGGCCATAGCGGTCGGGCGTAGAAATCAAGTCTTTATTTCAAATATACGCTAATTGTGCTTCAAAAACAAAACGTTCTTTGTGTTATTAACCTGCTCCTGCATCCTGTCACCGAGTAATTCGATACGCAACTTAGAGAGGAGGATATCAATTTATTGTCTTCGCTCACCAAGTGTTGCATTCCTTGGGCACGGTCGCGCCGGGCTTGAACAGCTTGGCGCGCAGCCGGCACGGGCACTCCTCGCGCGTGAGGCAGCGGCCCTCGTGCAGCAGCGTGCCCCGCGGGCAGAAGCAGCCCTCCGTGCACGTCGGCGGGCGCGCGCCCTCCGTCGGGCCCCCGCGGCTTCCAGCTGGCTGGCCGCGCCGGCGCTGCCGCACGCAGCCTGCACGGGAGGTCCGCACGACGAGTACGCGCGGCCCCCGGAGCAGTTCATCACTGGAAGGTAAAAGCACAATCTAATAAATATGATAAAAACGATTAAATGAGATGAAAATTGATTAAAATCTATGAAAACATATGAAATATGAAGGAAATCGAGTAAATATAATGAAAATATACTAGATATGATGAAAAATGATGAATAATATATTAATTGATGAAATACGATGAAAATCTTTGAAAATTCTGAAAATACATGTAAAATTATACAAATCGTTTTTCATCACATTTCTATGATGAAAATCGATATATATTATGAAAATCTTCGAAAAATTATATAATCGATTAAATAATTTCATCGTTTTTAATCATATTTCATGGATTGCTGTCAAAAGTCCATTTAAGTTACAGCTAGACCATAATAATATGATTTTCAAATAATTTTTCTCTTAACTATTGTTGTACTCGTAGTTGCAAAATTGTCCCAACGAAAAAAAATACACGTCAAACGGAACTTTCCAATATTGATGTATCCAACGCTTTCGTAAAGTTGTTATTATGAAGATAAGACATAAGAAACTTGTAACATGTTAACATGTTATTGGTTGTGTTCAATGAAAGAGTACTTACTGCATGTAGCTTCATCTCTCCAACTCTCCAAAGACTTGACTCCCAGAGACACGCACTGTCCGGCATACACGGCAAGACTGTCACAACCGCATTCCTCGCGAGCTAAATATCAAAAATGAATCTTGTAAAAGCAATTACAACTTTGTTCCGGAACCAAGATCGCGGTCCCGAAATTTCAGCGTCAGCTAATGGTGATGCCGGAATACCAAGGTTCCGGCACTAAGGATAAGACCAGTGCCGGTTTTAGGGAGTGGCGAAGTGGGTCGATGCCCCAAGGCGTCGTATAAGCCAGGGGCTCCGAGGGCAACCAATCTTGCTTAGATTTTTTTAAATATAAACAATATGGGGCGCCAGAAAAAAATGTTCTAGGGCGCCGTAGGGGTATAAAGTCGGTACTGGATAAAACCAAAGACCGGAGTTGAGTTGGTACTAATTTATTTAAAACGAGACCCCTTTTTATACCCTAATTTACAACATGAGTAAGCAGTTATAAAAGTAATATTAATACATTGAATGTCATACACTGCACATTCCTCGAAACCGTTTTTGGCCCTTAATCCCTTCAATCCACATAGAGTGGCAGATTATTGGGATGTTCCATGCTCCGTATCGATGCGTAAGCATTCCTTATTAATATTAATACTACTAATACATAGAGTTTCGTACTGCGCAATTTCCTCGATACTTGTTGTTTTGGACGTTGATCGTACCTGACTGTATGAATTGACAGATTCCATCTAAAATAGAGAGTTGATTATAACAATTACTTTGAAGACTTTAGGATGTTTATTACAACACAGTTATGTTCAAAATAACGTTTTGAACAACCTAGTAAATATATCTTGTAAGAACTCTATATCTGCTTTACAGTATGTTGTCGTCACAAATTGCTGGGACAAGGTTAGATTTAAGGAAATCATTTTGGAGTGTAAAATTACTAAAGCTAATTCTTACATTGGTTTGAAGGACAGCCGCAATAATCCCACTTGCAGGCTTCCAGCACTAAAGAGATGTCCATTATCTGAAAATTATACAAATTACGTTTATGAAAACATTCACTGACCCATACACCACTATCACCTTAACGACTAGCTTTATTGAATAAGCGTCGTAGAGTTTACTTCGAGGTAGCGATTTCATGTAATGCTCATACAATATTAAAAGCATTTTAATGTTACCTTTTCACAGGCTGTGAATCTCTTCTTGGCAGCGAGGCTGTTGCAGAATGTCTCAGCTTGCTTGGCAACGTCCTTGCTCTGCTGACTGCAGGCGGGCTGCTCGGAGGCTTTGTCCTCGCAAAATCCATCTGGAGGAAAAGAAAATTTAAATTCAGCAAGTAAATAGATTAACATGGTGATATCTGCTTGATATAGCTCTTTTAGGCTGATGCCGAAAAGCCTCGAAAAACGATCTTTTGTCTCTTATTTTTGTTCGCTCGCACACGAACATCTAATAATGTTAGTTTTAATTATAAAATATTACGCAGGCGTTTGCATACGCCATTTTATTTGTTATGACAGTTGATCCATTTCATGTTGGTGCAACTGTCATCTTTAATTCGCTTTTTTGCCGTGATCATTGGCAGCGCGGCATGTCAGTGTCCGGCAGTTGTCAATTGACTGGCGCCCCGGCCGGCGACATGCCATACCGGTCGGGCGTAGAAATCAAGTCTTTATTTAAAATAAACGCGAATTGTGAACCACAAACTAGTTATTTTGCTTGGGAACCAGCTCCTGCATCCAGTCATCCATTGATTCGATATTCAACTTAGAGAGGAGGATATCAATGGATATTTAGAAAATTATTATGAATTTGAAAAAATGCAGATATTCGAGTATCTAATAGCAATAACACAAATGTAAAATTGGTTCACTCAGTCTTTTCAAAAAATCAATCTCTTTACCCACTGATTCCAGCTCCGTTTAGGAAAAATGATGATCAGACGCTAGCATCGAGTGGTGATCCAAAAAGCGAACGAAAATCCAAAGAGAACGAAAACCATGGGCAAGAGAGGAACTACGTTTAACATTCTTCAACGGTTACAGTAGTAGGATGCCAACCTCGCTTAAGGCTGGTCGAGGTTCAAGTCAGTCCTGCGTAGGACCGCTCTTCCTGGCAACGTAGCAACCTCGTGGATTGTGCCCTGGATTTCTTTGTACGCTTTGATATAACCACGCATAATCAACAAAATCATGGCACAGTTGTTAAATACATTCACATGCTCAATGTATGGATGTTCAACAATTAAATGGATTGGAAAAGGGATTGTGCAGATGACACTTTTTGAAGCGATTGATTTGAGGGAGAAAACCCTGATACAGATATTGATGTTGTCGATCTCACCTCCGACTTTGTTGACTTGCCAGCTGTCCGCTACTGTAACTATGGACTGTGGAATGAACCCTTCCTTGGTTGCCAAATCGTTTCTAGGATCACCATCCATGCGGCCACACAAACCCTCTGTACGGTTCCACAACGACTCTGTCGCGTCCAGCTGAACAACTTTCTGCAATAAAACAAACGGAGAAACTTAAAACCGTTCCCTTATTAAATATATATATATATCCAGATAGCAAGTGCTGCGTGCGGATTGGAGCAATGGCCACGGCATTGTTTGACTGGCGTACGACAAGGTTGCATACTTGCTCCGTCTCTCTATAATCTCGTTGTGGACTTCACATTCTGCATGTCAATACCACCAGATTGAGTGGCTATGAACTACTCTTTCAATATCTACGACCTGGTGTACGCCGATGATGCTAATATCATAGATCATTTCACTGTAAATCTGCAGAACATTATCGACTGGTTGCTAGCTAACTCTTTGTGACTGAGCATACAAATAAATGCAAAGAAAACCCAATCGCCAGCATTTATCCGTAATCATAAAATTAATTGTTCATTGTGCATTGTTGATTGTTCATTTAAAACGGCGCGTCTTAAGACGTAATTTTTGTATGAGCGGCGCTCTATTCACAGAAAATTATGCGTTTTAAGACGCTTTTGGCATTTAAACGATTAAAAACATGGCATGATGTCATAAAAACACTTCAGAAATGACAATAGTGACCTTTACGACATAAGGGAAAAAAAATCAGAAATGCCGTAAACATACTCATAAACTGTTTTTCCTGAAGCATTTACAAATAACAGTTTACAATATAGATTGATAATATGAGAAATAGCGATTTTAACAGAACATGGACTAATTTAGGGTTCTCTTGGACTTGCCTTTCCATTCCATTTGATGACTAGTCCGAGGTTCTCCAAGGCCATCTGCACCACGTGACCCACCATTTGCACGCGCAGTCCGGGCAACTGCGCGGGGATGGGCAGAAGCCGCTTGGGACTCTTGAACATTATGCCACCATCAGCTGGAAATAACAAATGATCATTGAATTGTTAGGTGGATCATCATAATTTCAGGCTTCATTTTGATGTATTGTAATGTAAGACTGAAGTTGCTAACCCCTTATACAGCAAAATTGACAAGTTATTGAAGATTTCTTTCTTTAATAAAAGTACCAATTTTTTTCAACACCACACACTTTCCTTTGTCATATTGTATCCTAATTTGAGGACATATGACCACCACGGCAATATTTGCAGCAAGTATTCGAGGAAATGAATTGTAGCGCTTATGCTGAGCTGAAATGGGTTGCGGAGGACCGAGAGGAATGGAGATCGAGATGCAAGATTCTGTTGCTGCAAACCAATCCACCGGATTGATACTACGAAGAAGACCACCACACTTCATCATCAGAAACAAATTATAGTACGAATCAGTTTCTTATATTCCGTTTCCACCGAATACTCGCAAGTTTGTCCCTTCAAGTTCAAGGGTCTGCCTTGGAGGCCTTCGGGAACCATGTACATGAACACATATGTTCCCAGGTGGACCTTCGAGCGCAGAGATATATTGATACAAGGCACGGTAACTGACAGAACTGAATGGAGACAATGTGTGGTGATCATATATTCCAGATAAAGAACACATATGGGAAGTGAAAATGTGTTTTTGAAATTTACCTGTTTTATATTATTACTTATTTGAAGCTTTCTCCGATAATTCGTTTTATTGCAATCGGTTTTTTGTAGTCCTTTTAAAAACGTAAAATCGAGGTTTCATTGTCTTAATGTAGTAATAAGATATGGTGGTAATTACCAGCTGCTTCTAAGGTGTATTCTTTGTCCTGCACGAAGACGATGACCTTCCTTGCCGCGTCCACGTTTTGCACGGCGACACTGAAGGCATTGTCACGGGAATCACGTGCCAGGATGTGGCGGCAAGAAGACTTGAAGCTGTGAAGATAACAACCTCCATATTACAACTGCTAATGTTATCGTGCACGGCTAAGTAATGAAATGAATATAGTAGCAAAGGTTCATAATTCGATTACCAGCGTCTGCCATTTAATCATCTCGGATTTGTTGATCAATACATTTTCAGTTGTTGAATTTTATATTACATCATATTTTATAACTCTTAAGACTTGTAAATAGGTTGATATTTCACCTGTAGACTTTTCCGTCGAAGGTCTTGAAGTGCGCTCCTCCCCAGGTGATGCAGGACGAGGGTTTAGGTCTCACGAGCTGCAGGTTAGCGTAACCCAAGGACTTCACTCCATACATGTCCGGAATCAGCTTGTTGAAGTTGGTGTCGTTTTTAGTATAGGATTCGTGCTGTAAGTCAAACAATTAGTATAAATTAATACAATTTTAACTTTAATCTGTAATTAGTGGAATTAAGGCGATAAGAATGAAAGATGTGTCATGGTTCCGCCACATTTCAGTTTTTTGAACACTTATGTAACATATTCAAATAAATAAATTGGAACATCGGACACTTTGAGAATGTTAGTCATGTTTCTAAAGTCTAGAGTCTAGACCATTCTGTTTTGTATAATGAAGATTTGTGCCGATTTTGAATTTCATTATTGTCGTTTTTTTATGTAATCGTTTCTTGATCGTCCAACCTCAATAATACAAGTATTAATAGAACATGTACTATAGAAAGAATTAAGGTAGTCTGACTGGAACTTATAATTTCCTCATATCTTGTAATATGAGGAAATTATAAGTGTTCATCTGATACTTGAATCATCTAAGTCATGTAGAAATAACTTATTTTCTTGTAGAACAATCAATGTCTTACCGCCCCGTAGGTGCCCCCTGTCTTGGTGTGCAGTTCTCTTCCCAACGCCCCACGGTGTGAAGCCTCTAACATGTCGGTCATGCTGTTGGAGCTGCCCGGTTTGTAGAAGGTCTGAGAGGAACCACCCATCGTAATCACTTGATTAACTCCTGAGGAATAAAAATAACATGAATGCATTATCCCTTCAACTTCGTATATAAAAATATATATAACTCAAGAACGGCTGGACCGATGATATTTGATTTGACGAATTTGGTTCAACAACAACAAAAACCCGTAAAAATTAGGAAATTTATTTGGTATTTTACAAATATTGTGTAACTGATATAAACGATCGTATTTCAAATGTTTTTTAGGAGTAAAAACGTAGTTATGATCAAATGAATAACTCTAAAATTTATTGGTACCAGCCCATCGCATACGTATGAAGCGAAAATTCTACCTCTAATCGTGAACGACAAGCCCTACGTTCGAAAAAGAAACTGCGCTCACCTCTAATTCTCCCTTAATAAGCCGCAATACTGCCAGCAATGGATTCAGTGTTACGACGACCCCACTCGAAAGTGGTCGGGATAGAGTGGGATCTTCTTAATAATGCTCTTCCTGAACGTATAATAGCCTCAAAAGTATTTCACTGACGAATGTATTGCTGTGATTTTTTTCACTTTCGTATTGATATCAACTCGATATACTAGTTCCGAAAAGCCTCGCTATACGATCATTCGTCTCTTTTTTTGCTCACTAGTCTGACACGCATATATAAAAATGTTAGTCTATGTTTCAGATTAAGTAACTTTGTGACGCAGCGCTGCACACGCAATTTTGTTAGTTTTGACAAGTCCTGTCATGTAGAGCCCCATAGTTTGCCAAGTGGCCACTATGAGTGTTCATTACAGTGACTCACTACCATGGTGCCAGCGCTGCCCAGAGGTCGTGAAGAAAACGGTTCCGCCGCATTTTGTCCCCAATCAATTAACCTACGACTCATCGGTAACGACGATCACTGGACAAATCCTTAGGTAAGGTTAGGTTAGCGATATAACAAGTGCACCAGTTGTGCCGTGCACCAAATGCCCCTTGCATCAGACTTCCAGTGCGACCGTGAGTCGTACAACGAATTGTCTGAGGACGATAGGTCGTAACACCGGAGAAAGCAGAGAGTTATTTCCCGGGCAGCGGCTGCCGAATTTCGTTACTTTTCTTTTAACTCAAATAAATAACAATGTGCTAAACTACAAGTTTTTTGCTTTTTTATTTATTATTTGTCAGATTTGACTCACCATAAACGCATTTAGGTATGGGCTGTGGAGACCATCGTCCAGTGGCGTACTCGCAGGTGTAGGTGGGGAAGGGTTGTGAGTCGAACTTGATGCCAGGCGGACAACTGAGGGTGCAGGAGAACTTGTCGGCATCTCCGGAACAGCGGAAGCCGCCATTGAAGCCGAGGGTGCTCTGACTGCAGACATCAGCACCTACGAAAACACGGGATATTCTAGAAATCCTATTTTAAGATTTTTAATGGTTGAGATATTTGCTGCAATAAGAATAATGTGATAAAATGATGATGATTTGATAGAATTGCGTAACACACTGAAGCCGCGGAAATAGTTCACTTTCAAAATCTATAGTAAAACCAAACATTAAATACCCTGTAGCATAGATCCTAACACAGTCGCTTTTTCATTTTTTGGCTTCTGCCGTACATTCCTGAATATCAACACGTTTATTATTCTTGATTCTTAATATACTTGAATTTTTTCGCGATTTTTTTTTCGCGTTTTACAAAAAAAAACTTCTTATCACTTTACTACTGTTCTGAATTGATGATATTCCATAGCCGTAAAGAAGAATAGAAATAATAAAGGCAATGTATAGTCGAATAAAATACATAGTTGCAGATATACTCTTATGTAGACACACACGGAGCTAAACTTTGAAAGAAAAGTCCTTTACATTTAGGTATTTATGATACACACCACAACTAGAATTGTATGAGCAATTTTTTCATTAAAAAAATTACTTGCCAAAGAATCATTCCGCCATTCCAAGTATTCGTCGGGAATGTTGGCTACATTAAGGGAAGCAAAAAATGTATTTAGTGTCTAGGTAGTTTCTACTTCTTTTAGCCCAATGAAGTAATGCTGAAGTTTATTTTCATAATAAATGCATAATAATCAATATTTTTCAGATGATTGTGTAATATTGGCGACCCGCAGAAAACCCTTCGATCTTCGAAGGGTTCGCGACTTATAGGTTGGGAACCCATGAGCTATTATGTATACCAATATTCCGGAACCGAGGTCGCGGTCCTGAAATTACAGCATCAGCTAAATGGTGATGCCGGAATACCAAGTATCCGGCACTGAGGATAAATCCAAAGACCGGAGATGAGTTGATACTAATTAATTTAATGCGAGATCCCTTTTTATACCCTAATTTACAGCATGAGTAAGCAGTTATAAAAGTAATATTAAGAATGTAAAACAAAATGCAATCATTTAATTGTTTTTCTTATTTTGAAAGTTTGACATTCAAAATGTGCGGAGCGTGGTAGAAGTTTAAGCAGACCAAGGGGTCCATGAGAGTTGATTTAGCGCAATTAATTATGACAAAATGCTCCATATCTGAAGGGAAAAATAATGCATTTATATGATTCAAGTAAAATCTACAAGACTGCTGTAAGGCCAGCTATGCTCTACGGATCGGAGTGTTGGACCCCGCTGAAACGTGACTTGGATAGGATTCATGTGGCAGAGATGAAGATGCTGAGGTGGGCGGGCGGTGTGACTAGAGTGGACAAAGTTCAAAATGAGCATATTCGGGATTCATTTCGGGTGGCCCCCATACCTGAAAAGATAAGGGAAAACCGTCTAAGATGGTATGGGCATGTGACACGGAGAGATGAAGACCACATGGTGAAGAGAGCCCTCAACATACCTACGCTGAGAAAAAGACCTGGAAGATCACAGGCAACTTGGACTGCAACTCTAAGCAAGGATCTGAAAACTCTTGGTTTGACGAATGCAACGCAGGATAGACAGACATGGAACACGAATGTGCACAAAGAGAGCCGACCCCAGATGATGGGAAATGGCTAGGCTAAAGAAGTAGGAAGTGTAATGGTAGAAGATGGTTACTTACGGTACTGGCACTGCGCCCCCCTGAAGTCCTGGGGGCACTGGCAGACGTTGAGAGACAGGCAGACGCCCCCGTGCTGGCACGCGGGGCTGCACACGGGCACGCAGTCGGGCACGACGAGCATGTCACGCCGCGCGGGCTGCCAGCTGCCCTCCTTGCAGACTAGATTGGTTATGGCAGAGCCGTCGGGGAACTTGTGCCCATCCATGCAGGATATCGTGCACGTCCTGTGACAAACCAATCAAGTTACCATTCTGCCGGCGGGTGTGGCTCAATGGTCAAAGCGTTTGCTTTGCAAGCCAAATGTCGTGGGTTCAATCCCCGACGAAGATTAAAAAAAAAAATGATTTCTGAGCTCTAAGATGTTTGGTGTGAATTTGATCCCTCACCCATAAAATGCCAGCCATAGCCTATAAATTTAATATTCGTGGTAGACGAAAGTCTTCCCGTAAAGACCACCCATTCATAGTAAATTCCTCTAATAATAAAGGATTATGCGTGAATCTCGGGCTGTAGTCTATGACGTTGGCGGATCAAAACTCCACACGCAGCGCTTAGCCATATGCAGCATGGTAAGCGTCATAAAATTCCACAGATGAGACTTCAGAATTACTATCACCATTTGTCGGTATTCTCCTGTACGTGTTTAAGATGTAGTAAAAAAAATACAGAACAATCAATCAATGATACAATAGAGAGAGAATTAGAGGGGAAAAACCAATTGCGACATGTGTTTTGGTTGACCGATGATCCACATATGTTTATTATTTTTGATTGTGGCATTGTTATATGTATGGTTACTAACGTGGATGAGCAGCTTCTCCTGCTGTTCATGGGCAGAGGAGGATAGTTGAGGCAGGGCTTCTTTTCGAACTGACACTGCGGTCCACTGAAGGTTTCTGGGCAGTTGCACTCACCGGGAGCGATGCAGATGCCATTGTTCAGACACTGAGGCAAGCAAACCGCTGGAACATAAAAAAAAATATTATAAATGAATATTGAAGAACTTCATGAATGAATGCGACCATTTTTTGCTGAAAGCATAAATTGTGGTCGAGGAAAGCAACTCAGAAACCACTTGTTGTATGGCCACTATGGCCTACGTCATTAACTGTCCTCGATATCACTCTCTCCATTCTCTTTTTGTTCAACGCTGAATATTGTAATTCTAATGTTAATGTGGTGCTTATCTGAAAGTGATAAAAAAAGACTAGGGGCCTTTGAGATGTGATCAAACAGAAGAATTCTCGGAATTTCCTGGAGAGACCACGTCACAAGCAATGAGGTTCTCAACATAATTAAGGAGGATAGGCACCTAGTAAGAACCATCTCAGAGAGGCGAGCTCGATGGCTCGGTTACATCATGCGCCACCATGGTCTTCTCCGCGACATTGTGGAAGGGATGGCTTAGGGAAGAAACTGAAGAGGGCGCCCTGGACGGAAGTATTTGCAGCAAGTGTTCGAGGACTGAGTTGTAGCTCTTATGCTGAGCTGAAGAGGACTGCAGAGGATCGAAAGGAGTGAAGATCGAGATGCAAGATTTTGTTGCTACAAACCAATCCACCGGATTGAAACTACGAAGAAGAATGTAAATGCACTGTCGATGATATATCTGTCTCTTTGTGAAGCAGTCTTGTGACGTTAAAAAGGCCTTTGCCGAGTGGATACTTATAAAGATGTTGCATTAAAGTCACTTCCTTGATTAAAAATAATACTAAATGAAATTACTTCTATTATAGTATTGTATTGCCCGTTCATAATAATTTCGACCGAGAAAGCATTTGTAAATCAGGCGCTGAACCTTTGTAGCTTTACAGAATACGTGTAATATTTACTTTTAAACATTCCTGTCAATACAGGTACAGCTCGATATATTTGATATCAACCTGTTTAGCACATAGTCAAGTGGTTGGCTTACGTTCGCAGTCTGGCACTGGATCTCCTTCAGCACCTGGCACCGTCCACTGCTGATTGGTGCACCTAAAGGTGATCGTGGAAGCACCCCCTGGGAACTGATGGTCCGCTTGACAGCGAGCCTCGCAACGCGCCCCCTGGCACTTTAGCATGGAGTTCATGGGTGGGGGCGGCATGCCGGAGCACCCTGCTGCACCCTGGCGACCTGCTGAAAACAATCAAACATAAACACTCACATGCACAGACATTCCTTGAACTAACAGCAACATGAAGTCATTCCTTAAGTTTGCTGTGTTATAGTGTCTGTCGAGATGCAGATCGTGCACTTTCCAGCGTAGCTCAGATCAGTGACAAAGTTGAGAGTTTTAGCTATCTCGAAGTACAAGTCACTGAGAATGGTAGCTTACAGAAACAGCTCGCTTCCCGCCTTAGGAACTCGCTTGGTGAAAACCCTCCCTGTCCCGTTCTGTTTTTGGAGACCCAGATGGGGACCCGTTACTGGACGCACACAAAAAGCTACTTGTTAAAGAGTGGCTAAAGGCCTTCCCGTGATTTTAGATGCATCAGTTAGATGTCAAATAGACGTCAGTCTAAAGCTGCGAAATTAGTATACTACAGCGAGTCTTTAATTGCCTTCTTTGATAAGACGTTGCTAACCACGAAATACGTGGGAATGGATAAGGAAAGTTCGTGGAGTCATCTTTTTAGCGAGCTTTGAAACTTTTTAGTATTTTCCTGGTTTTTTTCGGTAAGCTGTCTTTTTTTTCAATTTGAATTTTTTCGTATTGATTTGATGTTTTTCGAGATGATTCATTGTTTTTAAAACGAAATAAATAATTCATTATCAGCCGTCCATTGTTTTACGTAAGCCTCCCGCATGAGTCTCCATCCTCTTCGATCCTCCGCCTTCTGCATCCAGTTCACTCCCGCTATTCTTCTTATATCGTCAGTCCATCTTGTAGGGCGTCGGCCAATGCTTCGTTTGTCAGTTCTTGGGCGCCATTCCAATACTTTTCTTCCCTATCGACCGTCATCTCTTCGACAGATATGTCCTGCCCATTGCCACTTGAGTGTGCCTATTCGTTGGGTAGCATCCACTACTTGAGTATAGTAGCTAATAAAAAATGATAATGTTTTATATATGTATACGTTAAATTTAATTCAACATATAGTATATTAAATCTTTAATCATATAATGTTAGTTTTATATCAAAATCATGTAAATGTATAAATATGTAATACTCTGTATAATTATATAAAACTGTAAAATAACATAGATGAATCCCACGCCACACACAAGATCTTATCTTTAAGTGGTGTGGTAAGCGAATGTAAAAAAAAAAGAAAAAAAAAAAAAAAAAGATTGGAATGTAAATTACTATGTAAAAAATGTATCTTTTATATTTGATTAAATAAAAAAAAAAAAATGTGAAATAAATAAATTTCAATTGAAATGTCTGCGTAGAATACTGGGGGTACGATGGTTTGACTTTATGAAGAATTACGCGGTGAGACAGCAGACAAGGCAGCCCTCCATACTGCAGTTGGTCAAGAGGTGAAGATGGACCTGGTTGGGCTATGCACTATGGATGCTGCAAAAGGCATAAGCTACTGCTGCCTTTTCTTCAAGTCCCCTAGCTAACGCTGTCCTGGAAGGCCGTCAAAAACTATACATAGAATCTACTCGGAGGAGCTGCGGAAGGCAGAGCTGACGTGGGATGAGGCAAAGACTATGGTGGCCGACAGAGCTTTGTGGCAGCAGTTTGTGAATGCGATATGCTGCAGTTAATAAACCTACTTAATAATCGAAAGCAAAGGCATTTCAGCAATTCATAGTAGCTACTATGCTATTGGAATGAGTGAAGACGCCTCAGCTTAACTTCGGTGATCTAACAAGAAGCGCGCTAAAGATGTCCCATTGTTTTTTTTTTCTTTAAAAAAATGTAGAAAAATATATAGTTGCGCGGGGTACCCTGCAAATTACACAAAATGTGAAAATATGCGTCTGACAAACAGTTAAAGAACGTAGGAGCCTATTTCATGTCAGCTTCGTTAACCGCGCGCGGATTCCTGACGATTTCAGACAAAACCAAGCAGCAGTTCAGGGAAATCCTCCCACGAATTCCGTATCCGATAAACGCTTGAGTGAGATAAAAGTCTACGGAGTTCGTCTTTTTCCACGTCAATAAGTGTTCGATGAATGGAAAGAAAGACTTGGTTATTCCTCCGGAAGTTGATTCCTGATATGCGGTGTTCCAAGCAGTTAGCGAATCATACATCAAGTTGGTCAAGGCATCCCATTATTGGTGAACAAAAAATTTCTAATTAAAAAAAAATGGAACGAAAGCGTGGCGTAATACTCTTGTGCAAAGAGGTATATGTACTCGAAGATAAGCTGAAAATTAATAACTTCTAAGCATGTGAAAATATTTATCAAGATATTATTTTTCCTACACAAAAAATCAGTTTACCTTGGTCCTGTTCTACATAGCTGTAATATTGACATTGGAACATGATTGTTGAGCGTTATCGCTTTGTTCCAATTAGGATTTATCTTAAATCTGACCCTAGTTTCCTGCATCCAGGAAAACTGCGACCCAAATATTATTTGCTAGAAAATCTCCCACGCATGTTTGTTATTTACTAATTATTCGTGTGTTGCAGATTAGATTACATAATTATGCAGCGAGATTTACGACGTAAATTCGCTGAATTGAGATTTCGCAAGAACTGCGAATTAATTATGAAATCGCTATCAAAGATAATTGACACATTTGCGGTGAACAAAACGACAATTTAATTAGTCGTTTTTTAACGTTCAAATTGAGATTGTGTTCGATAATACCAGTTTAAAAAAAATAACTTTTTATGTACCTAGAGGTACGAATTCATTGCTTCGGTGCATCTACGAGTATATTAATAATAATAAAACTCAAATCAGGCATTCAATAAAAAAAACTAAATGGATTTAAGGCTTTTGATCACTAATCAAAACAAAATATATATTATTTTGATTGATATAATATAGTATTTAGGAAATCTTTATACATGAAAGAGTGCTTTAGATTCAGATAATCTAATCGATGAAGGAACCACAAAAATCATCATGGTTCAGTTGGACTTTTATATTACATAATTCCGCCATTGTAGTGCGGCGTAACACCGAAAATTCGTTATTTCTCTATTAAAACACATACAAAAGAATATCGACACTAGTTAATGTAAAAAATCATTTGTGACGCTTACCATTTTAAAAGCTGTCTAAGCACTGTATATAAAATATTTTGGTGTGAAGTCGGAGTGTCTGAACTACGTATTTATGCTACGATTTGTCTCAAATTCCGAATATAAGTAGGTTTGGACATGAGATTTTTTAGCTTTGATATGCACCCAGGAGATGGTGCATTGCTATTATTTTAAAATTATTTTTTATTTTTAGTATATCAAAGAGAAAGCGTGGATTGTGAAATGGGTAATAAAGAAGATGAACTACTCTACATATATTTCTTTTTATGATGTGTAGCAACACGCGTAAAACATACTTCTTCAAGTACATTTTACCATTATAACTATTTTTCACAGTAGATGATTTAAAAAGTAGAAGTGAGAAAAATAAGAGAAAAAGTTCAGTTTACTGTGCAAATTAAACGGTGAGATTTTAAAATTGATGCTGTTAAAACCAAATAGTGAATAATGTACAGATTTTGCTTGTACACGTTAGAGATACGTATTTCCAGAATAGATTTTTTTTTAATTTTATAGACTCCGGTAGTCACAGGTTCAGTAAAGGTCGCAATTAGTTTCGCCAACTATTGACATGACTTTCAATCACGGAGAAGATAGATGCAGTATTAGTTTTTGATAATAATTCATGGTTATTACCTCCTGCAAACATCCCCATCTCTCCGCTATTTCCATGGTCTTTGTAGAGAGAGTATCCAGCATTCAGGGGACCCATACCACCGTAACCGCTATGGGAAGTTCTGGAAACAAAAATACAATCATTAAATTCAAACATAAAAGTACCAAGTATTTATTTAATGCGCAATTTCATTCATTAATTGTGACCATAATTATGAAAGAGGTAAGTCAAGATTTTTTTTAAAAGTTTTTAATTTATTTCAGTTCACATTATTCATCAGCCTGTATCCATCCACTGTTAAACGTAAGCCTCCCGCATGAGTCTCCATCCTCTTCGATCCTCCGCCTTCCGCATCCAGGTCACTCCCGCTATTCTTCTTATGTCGTCAGTCCATCTTGCAGGGTGTCGGCCAATGCTTCGTTTGCCAGTTCTTGGGCGCCATTCCAATACTTTTCTTCCCCATCGACCGTCGTCTCTTCGACAAATATGTCCTGCCCATTGCCACTTGAGTGTACCTATTCGTTGGGTAGCATCCACTACTTGAGTTCTTCTGCGTATTTCCTCGTTTCGGATTATATCTTTTAGCGACACTCCGAGTATGGATCTCTCCATAGCACGCTGGGTGACCTCTATTTTATGGGTAAGACTTGCTGTCAGATTCCACGTCTCTGCACCATAATTTAATACAAGGAGGATGCATTGGTTAAACGCCTTAGTTTTAAGACATTGCAGAATTTTCGCTTTAAAATACTTTAGTTTTCCAAATGCTGCCCATCCCAGTTGTATACGCCTGTCGATTTCTTTTAAAAAGTTACTTCGTCCTAGTTGTATTACTTGTCACAGATAGATATTGCCAGTTCACATTGTTGTACATTAATAGAATCCTCATCCAACATTTTTTTTAAATCTTAATACAGCTATATCATTATATGCAACATGAAATTGACACTCATCGATTTTCCACCAGCATCAAAGCTCAAGCCCTTAAATATCTCAAAATGAAAGAAACATTACTTATACCACTTTCATAACTATGGGCACATTGTAATAAAATATTAATAAATATTTTATACATATATTTTAAATCTAGATTTGTAAAATAAACATATATTTAATAATATATATTAACGTTCAAATTGAGGTTATGTTTAATAATATTTTTAAAAAATGTACCTATAGGCAACTTTTCAATGCTTCAATCCATACTGTCTGAACTACATATTTATGCTGCGATTTTTCTCAATTTCAAAATGTATGCATAGACATGAGATTTTATCACATTTAGCAACATCGCAAGCACGGTTCTCGTTATATCACCTAAGTTAAACAGTATTGGGTGCGGAACAAAACTTGGATGGATCACCGTCTGGTGCCAGCTGAGTCGCTTATTAGGAACGAATTTTTCAGGCCTCGGAAACGCAAGCTGATCATCCGATCCCCTTTAAAATAGCGACAAAGCCGAGATTTATGGCGACAACTTGTTACGACCATATATTACAGCTAAAAAGCGGATATAGAATGGTGAGTGAACGAAGTATATTGGTAAGAGATACAGTAAAATCAACGCTTGCTCATACCCATCAACTATTAGAATCTTAAAATTGCATACTCTTGTTACAGAATCTTATTCAAAACAGTTGGAGAACGAAGCATGCAGATATGAATAATAAGATGTTTAAGTAAAAATAACTTTTTACTATTTGAAATCAAAATTAAATACAAGTATAAAACTTACTTGGTGAAGGTCGTCTTGACACCAACGCCAGGATTGGAAGCAAAAGCATTCGCCCATTTTTCTGATTTCAGAAAGTTTGGAGTGTAGTCCGGAGCACGCACATCAGATTGCCTGGAAAAATACTAATACTTTATAGCATATAATAGCATTAGTATTATTTTATTACGATATCAATTCTTCAGTTAATTTCACAGCCGCCTTTAAAACATCCAAGAGTTTTTTACGCGTCATTTTTTACTCGATTTCGCATTTACGTGATTTTTTTGGACGACACCGTTACTTGTCATAAGCGACGTACACTTTTTTAATATTTTGATTGTTGTAACCGATTCATTGAATTTTATATAAGTTTAGTTTCTTTTAAGCGCCCACTATCTAGATTCTAAAACCAATGTACAGGGTAAAAAGGGATGAAGTGTATTCTACCGATGGTATTATTTATTTTTTGACCCCATTTCATCGTGGATAAATTTTATAAAAATCCATTAACCTTTTCATTACGGCTCGGTTTGAATACTACTGTCAATTATAAAACTAGTATTTGAAGCTTAAATGTACTTATCTGGTTTATTTTCATATATCACATTGGTTCTTGTATCATTTATCTATCAGTTGATGCATAAAAAATAATTCTAAGAAAGTAGCAAAACGATATATCACGTCAACCAAAGTCGACGGTCGGGGAATCTTATGACGGCATATGCCGACAACCGATGCGAAAGGGTTAACGTTGGGCAAAGAAGGTATACAAGGTTTGCGGTTTGAATTCCCGCGTCTGCCATTTATTTATCTCCGATCAATTGATGAAAGAAATGTCATATAAGACGGTGTTTGCTCTGAATTTATATGTGTATCTGTTTTTTAATTCAATAGCATTGAGAAAAAGTAATAAACAATTATTCTTCCATGTCCGCTCCCTGGATCGGTAATCGACTGTTGGTAACCGTGTGTCGTTAATTGGATTGACCCACCCCTTATGACCAAATATTACAATATTCGGAATCTCCAGGCTAATCATCGGATATTCTTAGAAATATATATGAATAAACCATCCGAAGAATGCCTCTGATAATGCTTCACGACATTGTGGAAGGGATGGTTGAGGGAATAAACTGTAGAGGGCGCCCTAGACGGGAGTATTTGCAGCAAGTGTTCGAGGACATGAGTTGTAGCTCTTATGCTGAGCTGAAGAGGACTGCAGAGGATCGAGAGGAGTGGAGATCGAGATGCAAGATTTTGTTGCTGCAAACCAATCCACCTGATTGATACTACGAAGAAGAATGCAATTCCCCGGGCTTGTTAATTTTAATTAAAATATAAAAATTATCAATTATATTTATCCAGTTTTACCAAGAAATAATATTTAACGCTATACCAATAGTAAATAAATACTTTTTAAATAAAAAAAACTCAATATTACAACGGAACAAAATTTTATTTTGACCCGATGTATCAAACAAATCAACGAGATATTGATAGATGTTTTTAGAAACTTGGTGGGAGTAATAAAAAATGCTGCTTAATTCCAAACCAGACACTTTAAATAATAATTAGTTACTCATTGATTAATCAAATCATTAAAAATAAATATAAATGAATCATTCATGGTAATCCTTAATGCTTAATTTACTCATGACATAAAAGCTTTAAAATGTTTGCTTACTTTTCACGTGATGATGATCTTGATGCACCATAATTAAAGGCATCTACAAGTACCAAATGTGCAACGACTAACAATACGAAATATTCTTTAAAATTAAACATTTTGTTCAATATATATATCCGGAAATCCGGAAATCACGAAGTATTATTTTCCATACCCATAACAATAATAGGTATTTATTTACGAATAGGTATTAATATTTAAAGGATTTTTTAACACAATATATCACAACGAATGAACGAACAATGATGAGGACATTTGGCGAGATCCTGCTTTTATTTCGACGCATTTTGGTTATCTTAAATTCATAATTGTAGGTACCTAATTAAATAAAATACATAATATTATAATTAATAAACATTGTGCATTTTTGTATCATAGGCGTAGTTGAATTTAAAAATATATTTAAATCACATTAAAAAAATGTATTACAATATATTTCAATGTTCTAAAACCTCAATTTCAATTTATTTTCTATAGGGCTGATTTAATGAGCTATACGAATGATTGCATGATTGCATTGTTTGCACATCTCTTTCTTCAATATTTTATCATTTCAAATCACTCGTGTAAGCACAGTCAATCCTCCTATAACGTTTTTATAAGATCGAGTGATTAGCATGATGCTCTTGAGGCCTGGACTAAGTCCTAAGTGGCAGTTCAACCCAATCAACCTAAAATAGCGATATATAATAGAAGATACAGTTGTACTTAAAATCGCCGCAAACACTAAGAGAATATCCGTTATAAATAAAAAAGCGTTCGCTATAGGAGGGTTGACTGTACTAAGTTTCCTTAGAGCAGAGGTTTCCGACTATTTTCCCTTAGGTGCCATGAAGCCTGCAGATCGATTTCGGTAAGCCCATCGCTTTTAAGCCGATATTTTCTTTTGTATATTCATGTAGGAGTAATTATTATGAAATTTTAACTCATTTACTTGCATAAAAAATACTATAGCACAAGATGAGGGATTCGAAAAGTCAATTTTCTTAATGCATTTCATGATTCTACTGCAATAATGAAGACTTAGATCTTTATTGAAAAACGTTATAATTACTGATGCAGTACATGTACTTTACTAATTACGATTGGGAAGCTAAAGCATTTGCTTCAAACACGCAAGGCTATTTTTGTTAACGTTATTTATTCGATATTGATACATTGATAAGAACACTCGTTTCTATAAAATATTGTTGAAAATAATATTCAAAATAAAATGTCCAATTTTTTAAATTGTTTTTGTATAATCATTATATACAAAAAGCGAATTGAGTTATATTCAAATAATGACATAACATTAGGGCAAATTTGCAATTGTGGTTTTTGTGTTGAGCCGTGTGTGGCGAATTTCAATGTCTCTTCGATATTTCGACTATTACTACAGGGGTCATCTTCAGGGTTGATGATTTCATGACAAAAGTCAAGAGAAGAAATTCGCCACACACGACTTTAAAGCCAGAATTATTTTAAATAACATTATTTTTCGGTTCAACATAATTTTGAAAATAAATAAAAGATAAATAATTACCTCTTCTCACTAATAAGTCGATTTATATTTTTTTAGCAACAGGAATAAAAAAAAATGATATGTACTTACATTACTTTGTTTGATTGAAATAATCTTGATGTGAATTTATTTTACAGCATAAATACAAAAAAAAATGTATTTGTGTATAAACTATGCCTAACAAATAGTTATATGCAAAAAAAAATCACGCATTTGTCACATCTTTCCCCTCACACTAAATGAAATTACGTTTGTCATGATAAAGGTTAAAAGTTTATTTATTTATTTTTTTGTCTTCAATATTTATGGGAAACTCCGTTTAAATTTTATGAGGTATTATTTATGAAGATTTAAAAAATATATGTAATTGTCTTCTTACTACATATAATCAATATATTCATTGAATATGCACCACTGGATGTCGAAAGAACAATTAGCAGGAAAAGGGTTGATGAAATCTTGAAAAGCTATAAAAATATTAAATAAATGATCCTAACATAACAACCTCTAAAAAAAAAAATTTAAATTACTTTGTCAATCATTTTGAATGTTCTATTCAGAGTGCTTTTTTTTCTTTATTTAACCGTTTTGAAAATAGTATTGGAAATTGATTTATTTCTAAAATAGCGATATTTATCAAATTTTCAATTCAACATACAAAAACATCAACACATACTTTGACAGCATTTTATAGTACATATTCCCTGGTCAATGTATTTATTTTTAATAATAAACGTTTAATTACTTCGTTGCGCATTTTTTTCTTGCATTTCTGTAAAATAAAAACAAACTTAAGTTTCTGTAAATTAAAAATAAACTCAAATTTATTGTTAACACTACAGGGTTGGGAGCATCTTATATATATGAAACTCCTTTCATTTAAATTTTACTGCTCCATAAAAGTTTGTAGAAAATATTAGATGTACGACAACATAATGTAAAATAAAGTCCTGTATTTATTTGTTCAGTAACTAATTTAAGGTTTTGGCAGAAAGCCGAATCAATTGGCAGTAAATAAATTTAATCGCCAGTAGACTAAATAAATTGGCAGTGTCCACTGTGTCAGTATGAATGTGTTCAGTTATAAAATTAAAATGGCAGTCATATATTCAATATTGGTAAAAAAAAAAAAAAAGTTAAATAATTGAACTCACAAAATGGAATCCTAACGTAACCTATTATTAATTATCATACATAAATTATTTCTGCCAATTTTTTTTTTATACTGATGATAAATACTTTTCTGCTGCTAAATAATTATTTTTTACTTACCTTTTTGGTAATTATACTGATCGTTTGTTAAATAATTACTGCCCATTAATTGAATTTAATACTGAAAAAAATACAAGAAAAATTCGAAAGCACAAAACACAGAAGTACAAAAATTGACATTTTTTTTTGTCCCAAGCCATCGATTTTTTTTTCTAACAATTATGTCTTAAATTAATTTGTATATTATTAAGAAATTTAATTTTATTGTGGTAAGTTACGCCCATGGCTAACAACAAGAACCACTTGGCTGCTGTGGGATTTTAGGACCTTATCAAATCTTGATAAGTCAAAAAACAATCACAGAGTAACTGTAAGCTTCGTGATTATAAAATAATAATAACTATTATCACATGAAAGTGCATGAAAGCAATTTAAAAAATAAATGATAAAAACACGAAATTCACACATTTTACAGAGAAATTAAATGTTTTATTTAATTCAATATGCATCGTAATTGCAAATTCAAGGACAATTTCTATTCAATGGAAATTTTTAACCAAAAAATAAACCTCCTGTAAAGGTTTCCACGATTATTTGGTGTTGTTTGCACCATTGCAATGTTGAAAAAAATTGATAATAAAACCGTCACTGAAAAAATTGAATTGTAGAGTTGAAATGAAATTGACTGGCCACGTATAATATTATTGAATTGTTTATAAAAACTTTCTTACCTATAAAGAAAAATTTCAATGACAAGTGTAAATGTTTTTTTTACTACAAATAAAAATGTGCTATGTGACACTGATTAAAATGTATGTTTCTGATCAGTGAAATACAAAAACAATAGGAAAATCATGATATTATATTAAAAGTGATATTAAAGAATAAACTTACATACATTTAAGGATACTCATGTATTGGACTTGGCCTGTGAAAAATATTATCTTTTAGTTCCTGAATTTTATGAAAAAAACTATTTCCAATTGGCTAGCCAAGTTAATCAATATAATGCTTAACTTCAATGATCTAATAGCATAAAATATCAACACTGTTCGAGTATTTTCAACTTTTAAACATGGTATTGATTGTCTCATTAGAATACTGAAGTTAAGCAAGATTGAATGCTGACCAAAACGTGGATGGGTTACCCCCTGTTCCTTATCGCATGTTATAGTTCAGATTGAGCCGCCCCTCAGGTTTATAGTTACCATATCATCAAGTCACCGGAAGCCGTATAGTTCCCAGGTGGACCATCAGGTGCTTTGAAGATTTCTTCAGGCAAGACATGGATATTAGTAACTGACAGAACTGAGTGGCGGTAATTTTCGGAAACAGTATGCTTCCAAATATTGAATGAAAAAAAAATCAAACGCACATATTTTTATTAATTAAATATACATATACTATACATAAAATTCTTTTTTCAACGCGTCAATTCAAGCACAAAAATAACGGCAGAAGCGGGATGCGAACCGCGGACCTTGAAAACCAACTATGCCCAGGTATTCATACCGCTCAGCCGACTTGGCTATTGCTATGCCTGGACCGACTCACGTTGAAACTAGTATTTATGTCATTGTTATCATCGTATGATAGATGTCGCTATAGTATATATTCAAAGTATGTATATTTTTATTTTTTATTATTCAATCAGTCATCATTTATTCACAAGCTTAATATTATTACTTTCCGACAGTCTATTTATTTTAGTAAGTACCACTCGGGTCTCGAACCAAACTATGGACTGAATGGATGAGAAACGACTACTTATAGTTCCGACTCGGACTTTATGACCAATCATTTACCTGTGTTATTGATGAATAATTTTACCTTCTTGATATTGTCTCAAGGAGACATTATTATATGGATTTTTTTAATTTTTATTAGAATATTATTTTATTATTTCAATATTCCAATCTACTTTTATAGATCATTGACTATATTACAATATTATTATTAATTAAATATACATATACTATACATAACATTCTTGAAAAAAGAATTTTATGTATAGTATATGTATATTTAATTAATAAAAATATTGTAATATAGTCAATGATCTATAAAAGTAGATTAGAATATTGAAATAATAAAATAATATTCTAATAAAAAATGCACATATTTTTGTTCCATGAAAGTGGGCCAATTGTATACTTACATTCAAAAATTACTTTTATTCTTATGATTTTATTTCATAGATTTGAGTAATAATCTAATATTTGTGATCTCTGCTTGTATTCACGACTCTCTATGTAGTTTTCTTCTGATATCTGTTAAATTGTAAGTGAAGTAGGAATTGAGGATTAAAGTAATAGAATTTATTTTATATGAAATAAAATTTATTTTTAAAAGTAAAAAAACGTATATGACATAGTTTTTGACTTAATTTTACTCCCATTCTGTAAGTAGAATTCCGTTCTAAAGTATAATTATATTTTAATATGATTAAACAAATTAATTTATTAGACTTTTAAGTAAATTTCCATTCAAGTAAAAACAATTTAAAAGCAAAATATAAGTAATCAATCAAATAATATATTTGGTTTCTAAAAAGTAGTTTTTTACATTGTATTTGTTAATAATATTATTATAGAAAGTTATGTGTATCAGTAGCATCAAATTAAGAATATAAAAAATCATAAAAACATTAAATAAATTGATTTTAAAAAAATATTATAAACGGATTGGTTTCTAAAAAATTATTGCCCTTCTTTGCATTATATTACTTTAAAATATTTATAAACTTATGTAATAGCATCAAATAGACAATAAATGTTTTACTAAAACATTAAATAAATCAAACAAAATCTTAGGTTTTCACGGCCAGATTTAGTATAGTGGCTTTTGGGTTAAGGTGTGGCGAATTATTTTGTACGAATATTTCCACATCTAGCACATACTCAAAAACCTGCACAGACAAGCAAGGACAACCACAGTCCGACATGACGTTCGTGGAGGTATGCTCCATAGAACATACTCATCATGACGCTCGTGGAGGTACGCTTCTTAAAACATACCCACCGTACACGACTCTCCGAGGCTGACGGCTGAACTACCTCAAGACACCAACTCATCACAAAGTCGTCAACCCTGAAGAAGACCTCTGCAAATGCGGTCGAAATATTGGTACAAAATAATTCGACACACGACTAAACCCAAAAGCACAATATTAAATAAATCAATTTACAAAAATATTAATAAATGGTGGGAAAAAAATACATTTCCAAGTCAAATATAGCTGCCATTTTTTCAGTCCTCCAGACTTTACTAGTCATGGAAGCACATAGATAACAATATATTAATACAGGGAGCGGCAAAAAGATTTGACGTAAAACCATAAAGAAAACGATGAAAACGATGAAAACCGTCAGATCATTTTGCCGCTCCCTGTACATCAAATGATTCATAATAATAAACTGAAATTCTAAAATAATGTTAAGCTTTTAAAAAAAAATCTTATATTCACATACTGACAGTTTCATACTTTTTACAAGAAATTTTTCTATTAGTGATTATAATATTGTAGTTAGAAAGTAATTGAGCTTTATGGAACTTAAAACTAAATATTAGCAACATGAATAATTGTAAAACAATAGCAATAAATAGTGTGAAATTATTCGGTAACTATTTTTTTTGGCAATATTTAATTCAGTTGATAGTTATTATTCAGGGTAGTTATTATTTAACAAACGGTTAGTAATAAACACTTAAAAAGGTAAGTAAAAAATAATCATTTGGCAATAGAAAATATTAATCAGCAGTAGAAAAATAATAAATTGGCAGGAAATAATTAATGAATGGTAGTTAATGATAGGTTAGGTTAGGTTTCCATTTTATGGGTTAATTATTCATTAATTTTACATTATTTGTATCAATATTGAATAAATTACTGCCATTTTAACTTTATAACTGATTACATTCATGATTACACAGTGGAAACTGCCAATTTATTTAGTCTACTGTCGATTAATTTTATTTACTTCCAATTGATTTAACTTACTGCCAAAACCTTGAATTAAGTACTAAACAAAGAAATACACAAATAATTTTAAAACCAGATTAAAAACATATTGAAACTAATAACGGAAAGAAAAAAAAAATAGACCGTTTTATAAATAATATTAATACATTCAAATGTTTTTTTAATCCTTTCGCATCGGTTGTCGATATATGCCGTCAAAGATTCCTTGACCGTTGACATCAGTTGACGTGATATATCGTTTTGCTACTTTCAGTACTCATTGTTATATCTACGGTAGGAAATTGGAAGTGCAGTCATTCTCTTTATCAAGCTACATGTATTCTTTACAGGAATCTGTAAAGCATGTACAGAAATATCGTTAGGTTTCGTCACAGGAGCGATTTTTCTGTAAACCAAGTGTGTCAATCCCACCACATGTATAGAGTTACATAATGAACGTTTGTTAAATATAATGGTTTTTTGCGCATCTGATAGCTAATGGATACAAGAACCAATGTGACATATGAAAATAGGTCAATAAGTACATTTATGCTTCAAATACTAGTTTTAAGCCAAAAAAATGGTTTGAAAAATTCACGCCGTATTTACAATATAATTTGTATTCCACCGAGCCGTAACGAAAGGGTTAATAATCATTTAATACTGTGTAATAAAAATTCAATATCCAAATTAAACAAAAATAATCAATTTATTTTTGTGATACATTTATCACAGTAATTTCGTCACACTAAAATTAAAATTAAGTTTTAGATCATAGTTACCATTGGACGGAAACAAGGAGAAAAAAAACCACATGCAACATATTATGCCAAGATATTTCTGGAATAAAACAATGTCATTTATTTATAACTATGGGGGCAAAGATAGATGTATCAGTGTTCTATTACTCCTGACCATGACACCGTTACTTTAACTATCTTGCAATTATGATGTCATAACAGCAAGTACTGGTGTACCACCAACATTATTAAACATAAATTTATATGATTTAACAGTAATAATTTGTTTAATGCATGCTTTAATGCTGATATTCATATATTAATAAAAAAGCTATAACACTTGAATATGTATAAAAAAAAAACACTTCATAAATAAACATACACTAACACTTTAACTTCAACTGCTACAATTAACCTTCCACTGGGCGCGCTGTCATAAAATTTACGACAAATGCACCTCATTGCTTCCCCCACTTTTATCAATTAGTCGCAAGCATCAAGCTCCGAGCTACTTGAAACACAGTGTCTGTCTATCCTAACCTAACCTACCATCCCAAAATAATTCTCGCCGGACAAAAGCAGACAATCAGTCTTTTTGGTTTCCAAAAGGAAAAAAAAAATGCTTTCCTATATACCTCGGGAAAATAAATTTATAATAATTCTGTCAACATTACATGATGATGACGAAGTATATCCAGACACCATAAAGCCTCAGGTTATACTAGACTACAGTGAAAGTAAAGGCGAATATTTATTCTGATTAACGGGTCGATAAAATATTTTGTTTTGAAATATTTAGAGTGCTGTTTCGTTTTGTTGTTTAAGAAAGTCAATTTTTGTTTTGTAAAGTACTGTCATTCATAATATTCATAACCTTACTTATTTTTATAAGAAAAACATCATTTACGTGGAGAAAAGTTTATGACGTAAAATTTACGACAAACGCTCGCTCAAGGGAAATGACTCGGCGCGCACTGGAAGGTTAAAAATATAACCAATATAAATGTGAGGTTGTATTATTTATACTAAATTATTCATATTACTGCGAGCCTTTTGCTGGAACACTTTCTATGTGTTTATATAATAAAAAGCCCCATTAGAAAAGTATAAATGAAAAAACAATTTGACTCGCCACACTTTGTATGCGAATAATTATGAGTTTGACCACTTGAGGAAAGGTATGAGACATCTCGATCTTCCAAATACTATAATACTTCGCATATTGACTATCTACATATAGTTCCAATGTTGAACATGGTGTGATTCTTTAAGAAACACATCCAAAATGCAGCACATCTTTGAGTCAGATTATTTAAACCCATGTTTAGCCGTGAACTATAAAATACTGCAAAAGAAGGAACTAAGATGATTACATGATTGACTCAGATTATATAAACACTTTACATATTTATAATGCTCGCAAACTTAAAAATTTAATCATTTTTTTGCACTTACATTTATTTTAATTATTACAAAAACAACATATTTAAGTCTTAAAATCATGTAAATCATGATAATTAATTAATAGATACATTTATATAAAAAGGCACAACACTTTTTTAAGGAATGTAAAAGATATAAAAACCTCAACGGATTATCTATAAAACGATATTTTCTTTTTAAAAGAAAACCTACTATCATTTTACACCAAAACAATCTAATAATATTCATTAATTTTCCACTAAATGTCTCTTTGTCGACATTTCATTATTTTAGAACCAAGTTCAAATATCACTAAAATATTGGTTGGAGGCTACGATATGTTTTACTTGTATGTACTATTATTGTTCGTAATTGTAAGCCAATCAAACAACATAAAATAAACTATAAATATTCAATATCTTAAGTATACATATTTACTAATTAAGTACCTACGTGTATTATTTTTTATTAAAATCTATATTCAAAATTACATTGAAGAGTTGTAACAAAAACCGAACATTTTAGAATCGTTAAGAAAGTGCATTCATTATTATACATGGAGATAAAAATAAGTTGTTTTGTAATTATTTATCAAAGCAGTGTGTCTAATTGCCTAATCAAATATTATTACAACTGTCATTGTGGAAATAATCGTGACTTTCGCTGTCATAAAAAAATGTCTTTTAAAAGTTAACAAGTTAATATCATAAACGATTGTTTGAAAGAAAATAATAAAACAAAAAACAACACCTCTTCAATGAACAACAGTTTTGGCATACAAATACACTTTTTTAAAGCTGCTTCAATTAATATAGAATACTTTCATGTCTAATAAGTTTCTTAATACACACTAAGTGGCATTGGACATCCGATCGTGCAGTCTCTTGGCCGTGTAGTTAGTCAGCATTCGCACAAGGATCTCTGGCATGTTTGTGGGATTGAATAACTTGTCGGGTCCGCCTAAGGCGGAATGTGCCAGCTGTATCCCGTGCTTAGACGTTCCAGGAATGACTGTCACATTTTCAAAATGTTCATGCCAAGCTATCTCGTATTTCGTTGCAGATGCGTTGATGGGCAAACCTCTCTCCCGAAGAAAGTCCTGCCAGACTTTAGTGTCCGGGTACTCGGTGGGTGCTGGCTTGTTACCGCGGAATCCGCCAGAGAATGCCCTCACCTTGTAGATGTAGTAGTGATATTTGTACAATTCGGTGGAACTCAGTACCTGCAATTTAAATGATTAATGTTCAATTATCTTACATTGTAAATTTATAACATGATTTTAAAACAATAAAGAAGTATGGTTTTATGTTTTCTTATCCTCGACCATGGTCTGCAGAGTTAATTTTATTTTAATGATTTTTCTGTCGAGAATCATATCATAGAGACCTTTTGCACAGCAGACTCTATTTCTCGAACTGATAAGACTATTAAAGTTATAACTATGTACTCATGCTCATTTTCAGGATTTCTATGTAAAATCGGTTAAGCATTTAATGTGTAATTTTAATTATAACAGGTAGAAAACATGCATCAACATGGTAAAGATTTTATATTGTGCTTTAAAAACTCAAAATGCAACTGAATATTCAATTAATTTTGTGCCAATAATTATAATATCAATAAATAATTGCCCATCCAAAAAGATTTCCACGGAATGGCAATCAAATATAACCGGTGCTGGTATGCAGACTTTATGGTGAAAGCTGCTGCTTTAAAGAACATATATACAATCGACGGAAATATGAAATCAATAAAATAAAATAAAACTTTAAACATGTTCAACTTATAAAATATTTATAAAAAACAATAACTTTTAATTGAAATAAAAAAACCAACATAATCATAATTCCACACACATCAGAATTTTTTTTCTTGGAAGATTACAAAACTACATAGATTATTAACACACTCAAATTTCATATTCACTATTTGATTGCAATATTATGTCATGGGAAACATAACTGTAAAAATAAAAACTTCAATTAAGAGGTTCGAAATAAATCTTATGTCTAATCAGAAGACACCTTGAGGATGGACAGTGGAAGGAGTAATGCTACAAATCTCTTAAAAGTAGGGATATAGTAGTGATAATATTATATGTGAAAACAAAAGATGTTTGAAATAAATTTGATATACAATCAAAAATTTACCGGGAAAGTGACAACCCGTGAGCCGCAGCATTTGACAGGATGGAGTGTTCTCGTGTAGTAGTTAGAGAAGCGATGCATCGACCCGGGAAACATCATCTTGTCAAGGTCATAACCGAGGAAGCGAGTGCCGCCGTTCTCATCTCGAGTATCCATGGGCAGGATCCCCATGCTGCGAAGATGGCGTCCTGAAATGACAATTTTATAAATATAATGTGAATCAAAGATCTGATTGATTTTCAATTTTATATAATCACATTGATAATGATGATTAAATATCATAAATGCAATAGTATGTATAACTAAACATTTTTTGTGATTTCATTATTTTTTATTATGATATCTACCAACAGGTGAAATTTTTATATTCATTTAAGTCTGGGTTCTATTTTTGTAAACTATAAATCTTATTCAATCAATGTGCAATATTTTATTTATGCTTTATAAGTACAGTTGAATAAATAAAGTGCAAACATTATCACAGCTGCAATTAATATTATGACAAATTTACCGTAAACGGTGCAAAATAAGGTAAATACTAAGGATTGAAAATATTTCACCTTGAAAGCAATATATTGTGTCTAGTAACATTCCACATTATCAAATAGATAAAAAAAACTGCAAAATTATTGCAATAACCTACCAGATATAAAATGAATTTTTTAGATCAAATAATGATATGTAACTATTTCAAAATTATGTACTATTGGAAAATTCTTTATTTGATTCATATGGGCAGGTTAATGTGATCTCGTGCCCAACCGCCATGAAATACATTTGTCAAAACCACATCAATGATAACAGCATTATAACCATCAAAGCTCAGATTATCCATTCTTTGACCCCAAGTTTACTCATGGAGTTAAATGAAATCGTTGCAATTGTAAAAAATACGCATTTAAATTTGTTTGTGCAGAAGACTTTGGAGCCAAAAAATGATCCACAGTAGATCACTAATAACGCAAAGCTAGGTTATGGCTTGATTCTCTACCAGCTAGGAATCCACAGTTCAGGACCTAGAGGGAAGTTGTGCAGTCAAAGTATAGTCGCCCCAACAAGTGTATTAAATATTTTCTGTTTTGTTAAATGTGTAATGAATATTTCAAAAGTTTCACCGAGATAAAGGTCTTCCTGCTTCCAGTATTTTCCTCCAGCAATGCAGGCTGGGGAGTCGGGGAACTTTTTTGCCAGACGCTGCAGCGCCCCTCGGCTGAGAGCAAACCCAGCAAATGCCGTGTTGTACTCCACGCCCCAGAACGAGACGGCGTGCCCCAAGTAGTGCCCCTGCTCAGCGTCCAACGGGGCCACCAAATGCCGTAGATTTTCTGGCACTGCAAACATGTCGTCTTTAACGAACAACGCCCAAAGATGTTGTCCCTCTTCACGAACGATCTGCCTGATGACATCGCACAAGATGTGGAAAGAAGAAGTCGCTCCTCCTTTGAACACGACCACACGATGCTTTTCGCCTTCCACGCGGTCACTGTAGAACAACATGCGATTGCAGGAAGTTGACCAAGTGTCGTTAATTGCCAACACGTTCTTATGACTCGACGTGAATACTACACACACTACGGGAATCTTTTCAAATAAATATCGCGCCTCGGTCATTGAGGATCCCAAATCTGAGTATCTCAATTCGTCATCGCTCAAAACGTTCCTTCGAAGTCCTGAATCGTCAAACCATTTTGAGTAATTTCTTGCACTACGCGAGACGATTTTTTCGGTCGGCGCTGATGAGAACTGTCTGCTGCAATCACTTTCGAGGCTTTTTGTCTTCAATATTTGGTGGCGCGTGAAAAATATCACAACTCCCAAGCAGACGCCGATGAAAAATGTTCTGATCGTCAAAAATTCAGGCGACATGTTTACTCTGGTGTTATTTCTTGCGCGGCGCTTACTCATCGAAACAAATCTTTAAAAATCTGGTGGAATTTGTTGTTATTTTGTTTATATTCACATTGTAAAATTAATTCGTAGCGACATTGATTTCTTAAAACTTGCCACTGATCGCACAACTTGATTAAAGTGAACTGTCATAACATTGTTGCTTCACAACATCATAAACAACTTTATTTCGAGTAAAGCATAGAGCAAATTTAAAATATTATAGTTTTGACTAATGAAGTAGGCAAAGAGAATTTTGCCTTCCTAAGAAAAAAAAATTGTTTTATTAAAAGAAATAAAATCATGCTATAATAAAAAATAGTAAAGAAATGTAGTATCAACAAAAATATCAAGGAAAATAAATTTATAAATTTTTCATTTTTTTTTTAATTGTCTTCGTAAAATTGCATGATACCCGTATGCAGGGTTGTAGTCACAATGAAGTTGACAATTCAACACTTCACATGCAGCGCTTAGTGGATTTTAAGATTGAAAATGTCATGAAATCATGAGAAAAAAAACACTGTCAGTCAATACCCTTTTCTAAATTTCACTGAAAAGCATGTGCGTACAGGTAAATATCATTAAGCAATGATGAGTATATATTATGAGTATATAATATTAATATTATGATAACGTAAAATTGAATTATATATCATCAAATAATTAAACGTTATTGTTAAACTTATGAATATACAACAACAAAAAAAATAATGATATGGAAAAATTACATTTATAATAAAACAAAATTGTTGTCTATGGTTGTAAAATCTATTGAATTCAAAAGTGTATATTGCAACCACATAAAAAATATACTATTGTAGTTATAACACATTATTGAAGTATATATATAAGTATATATATATACTAAATCGATATTTTAATGGACAGTGACGACACATATTGTAGTGAGATCGAAAAAGGTTTGTATATTTTATAGAAAAAACATTCTCATTATTTATATTTTTCTACAATGGCAATATGGCGACCAGCGGGAATATTGTCAGTTTCAATGTTTATGCTTTCGTTTTGACAGATCGTCGCAAATAGAAATAGTTAAATTCTATACACTTTAATTGAATGACACCACATATAATTGTCAACAACGTCATTTAAAATATAAATTACTAACAATGGAGGCGGATTGTTCAGAGGTTATAATTGAACCTTGGTATCAGCCGATGGAACTAGAAGACTTGGCTGCTCTTTCCTCTGAAACTAATACTTTTCGGAAATGTCGTGTTCTCGGATATTTGTTCTACAAGGATGGAGATTATTATTTACAAAATGTAAATAGAGTTCTCGGTGAAACTAAGTCTGAAGTTCGCATATTAGTTGAAGAAGCAAATTACATTCCGCCGGCGATAACACCCACGCCAGTACAAATATTTGGTGAAATAAACTTTGCGTTTGGACAATGTCATGATATTACGGTTAATGTGATCTCGTGCCCAACCGCCATGAAATACATTTGTCAAAACCACATCAATGATAACAGCATTATAACCATCAAAGCTCAGATTATCCATTCTTTGACCCCAAGTTTACTCATGGAGTTAAATGAAATCGTTGCAATTGTAAAAAATACGCATTTAAAATTTGTTCAGTAAAATATGAACATTATAAGTGAAGGTATTTAATTATTGTAGAATTAATTATTTGTACTAGTGTTAAAATAGACCAATCTTACCAATACATAGCAGTAAAGTGGTCGTCTCCACGTGTAGTACGAATTGGGATAATAAGAATAATTAAATATTATTCATCAGTCAATTTTCTATTCCTTTAGATCCGATAAAACATAAAAACCAAATTCACTGTAAAATTTTGGCAACCTTTTTTATTTATTTAATTGTTTTTATTTAACATGTTTAACGTCACGTAAGTTTTTAATGCATTTGACTCAGAGGCGCCATAAAGGTCACATTAAATTTTAAAATTCCATTGAAATGTAACTGGTGGCGTACAGGAACTGTTTTTTCGAGAAAACAAAACGTAGGTCACCGGTGAACTACATGGCGCCCTTTTCAAAAACAGCATAGGTCACCAGTGACCTAAGTGGCGTTAAACGTGTTAACTGGAATTCATAATAACAAATTTATATGGACTGTTTAAAAAAATTATGTATTTATTTACTATTGTAAACTATTAACAGAATAAAGTTATTAAATAATAAATGATTGTATATCATTACAGAAAACATTCACAAACACAAAAATGTATCAAATATACGATCTTCAAAGAGAATTGAACAGAAAAAGTCAAAGAAAAGATATAAATTTAAATATGTAGCTCCTAAGAAGAAAAAGAAAATATTGTCAAAGGGTGTGAAGGTATTTAATTTTTACATTTACTTATGTAATGTGTCATCTCATGTGACCAGCTAAGGGTGCATGATATGTTGTCCCACAGTAAGGCAAAAGATAAGTGAAGTCCACTAGAAGCTACCTGCAGTTACATGTGCTCAAACAATACCTCTAGTTAAGTTAGTCCCAGTACAGCCAAGTAATGCATACTTTTTTTATTTGTAGTGGACATTGTACCTATTGTCTTTGCTGCGATTTTTGATATAATTGTCCCTTCGATATTGTTATTTTGAGTTGAATCACTCCTTAGAATTAAAAGGTCCACACCTTGATGAGCATCGAGCTAATAATCATATCTTATATAAACCTTATTCTGAGGGTTTTAATGTAGTATTACTACTTTATATATCAGCGTAGTATTATTATTTGCCAGCAGGTATAGCTCAGTGGTTAAGGCTTTTGCTTGGCAAGCCGAAAGTCGTGGGGTCAATCCCCGACAGAGATTAAAAAAATAAATATTTTTGAACTTAAAAATACTTTCGATTGGTATGAATTTGATCCCTCACCCATGAATTCCAGTCATAGCCCATTAATCAAAATTGATGGTAGACGAAAGTCGTCCGGTGAACACCATCCATTCATAGTGAACTTTTGTAATAATGATGTGTGAATGTTGGGCTGTAGTCTATGAGGCGGATCAACACTCCGCATGCAGCACTTATCCATAGTAACATGGTAAATGTCATAGGATCCACAACAGATGAAATACTTCAGAATCACTATCACCATCTGTCGGTATTCTCCTGTATGTGTTTACATAAAAAAAATGTAGATAGCTAGAGTAAAATTTTGATTGATAATTCATTTATGTTGTTTTCCAGAGTATTTTTATCAAGAAGAAGCTGGGAAAATGGCGAGATATAGTGTTTAGCTATGTGGCAGGCAAAAAAGACATACAACTGCATGAAGCCGAATCCATTGTAAGATCTCTCAACAAAATGCATATAAAAAAATGTGATCCTGATATACGACAAGTTAGTTCATGATCCTATATTAACATTTTTAAATATATATTATAATCAAATACACAAATCAATTATCAAAAGGTTAACTTTAAAATAATTTAATTGTGTTCAAGTAAATTTGAATTCATTTATAAAAAAAACAATTGAGAATATAATGAATAATAATATTTTTGATTTTAGTAACAAGTCTTAATAGTCCTAATTTTAAAGAATTAATAAATTTAAAATATTTACTTTTGATTTACAATTTATTTTAATGATTATATGTTTCGGCCTTCCTGAAGACCATCTTCAATAAATCAAAACTAAATATTTTTAATTTATTAATTTTTTAAATAAAATTAATTTAAAATTATAATTATGCAGTTTCACCAAGTATTGTCAGTTGATAACCTCAATGTTATCTTAATAATCCGTTATTCTTTATAGTTTCCAATGTTTTTATTGTTTCTTATTTGTTTTTATACAACTTAATTTATTAGCAGTCAAATTTTAAAAATGTTTATAAATTAATGAATCTTCTAGGGATGATTTCTTTCCATTCGTTAGAGTCCCATATGAAAATTTCTGCTCTCAAACATTCATTCCTTCTTCTTCGCGGTACAATTCACAACAATGGGATTCTTGAATGTTTTAACTTCTACGTTCCGGATAGGTACACCCGTGCTCGTATCCATCCATTGTTTTTTTATCCCAGTTAGTTTTTGTGGAGCTTCGAGTACTCAATGTAATACAACAGCAATGACACTCCCAAATGAACTACCAGCACACCTCGATCCTTTTCCTCTTTTGTCGATGGTATTGTTCTCCTAGATCTCTGTGATTTTTGATACGTGTCATGTTCTTGTTTTTTTATGGTTTTTTTGTATGTATGTTTATGTATACTCTTTGTTTCCTTTATAATTATATTCTTTGTTATCATATGTACCTTGAACTACGGTTCAGTTAAATAAATAAATAATTCAAATAAAGAAAAAATAACATTTTGAATAATATTGTTTAATAAATATTTATTTATTTACCTTATTTCCACATGGATCACGTAACAAAAGTTCTCTATTAGGAGACTGCAGTTTTGACTAACTCGTAGCCTTTCTCAATCATTCTCTTGCTAAGAGATAACTTATCTCTTATAATAGTATATGAGATAAGTTATCTCTTAGCAAGAGAAGGATTGAGAAAGGCTACGAGTTAGTCGAAACTGCAGTCTCCTAATAGAGAACTTTTGTTGCGTGATCCATGTGAAAACAAGCTAAATAAATAAATATTTACAATTTATAATGGATCTCAAAGTGAATGCTGAAAACATTGAAAATAATATTGTTTAATTTTAGGTTTGGGAAAAGTTAAATGTCCAAATGGTTGACATAGTTTGTGAAAAAAAACTATGCGATTTGTCAAACATAAATATAGCATCTCAAAATGCATCACCGGAACATGAAATCCTTTCAAAATCACTACGGGTACCTTCCAAGAGAAAAGCTTTATCTGAAGTTAAAGCAATCGACAATATTCAAAAGTTAGTGGCGGAGACATTACCTGAATATCACGTACAAGATGAAATAGTCTCTCAAGATTCGAATCTGACTCAAAAGGATATTTTTAATTCAAATATTCAAAAAATCATTCAAGCTGAACATAGTTATTTGAGTATTAAAAACACTGAACCAAGAAAATTTCATGAACAAATATCTGATCCTGGTATCAGTGTTAGCTCTCCTGATTTACTAGATAATTTAGCAAAAAATAATGAAAAATTAATCTCTCCTTCTCCCGTAATAATACACACTATATCAGATGACGAAGACAATACAAACTTAATTACAAGCTCACCGAGTTCTCTATTATTTATGCAAAGTGCTCAAACTCAACAATGGTTGGAAAGGCTTCAAAATCATAATTCTATAATGACGTCAAAATCATCTGATGAAAGAAGAGAAGAAAATAATGAAAAAGGCGCAACAAATTCAAAAATTACAGATTCTGAAATGCAAAATGCAAAAGACAATGGCTGGATGGATAAATCACAAATTCATCATTCAAAAGAGATGAAAACAAAAAAATTACAAAAGCAAAAAGTATTATCATTTGGCAAAGAAAATATCTCGAAACCTATTTGTCAAGTTGTCGATACAGAATACAAGAATTCCCGATGTAACAAATGGATTAATGAAATTCATGATCACAATTATATACAGACATTTAATGAAAATCTCAGCAATACGAAAGTAATTTTAAATCACAATAATACTAATTTAAAAGAATGTTTCGTGAATCCAGAATTACAAAATTTACCATCTGATGACTGCATAAACTCTTCTCAGATTATTGATTATGAAAATACATTAGTGAGAAATATAATTATACCCATAAAACTGTCTGAAAAATTACAGAACTCACAAAAAAATGTCATGGATACACTAAAAACATTTAAAATAAAACATTTACAGAAAAATCCACTTTCATTTTACAACCCAATTATCATTAATCCTCAAGTTATTGTAAATGAAAAACAGCAAAAATCTCAAGACTCTGAAGGGTTAAATTCTTCATATAAATATGACAAATCATTTGTACAAAGTGATACTTGTATTACACAACTCACAAGCAAAGATTTTTTGAAGAATTCACAATCTGAACACTGGAAAAATGTGTCTCATGTGGACAAAGCTGCAAAACCATTAAATGTTTTAAATTGTATTAAGCCTGGACCATTCAGTCATAAAACTGCTTTGATGGATAATTGTAAAAATATTGAAACACACATAACAGAAACAGAAGAGTTTATAGGTGATTCTCAAGACTATGTGATTAAAAAGCATTTTCCTAAAGTATTGAAAGCACAAAATGTGGTAATTGAATATGCTCCAGCAAGGAATGATGCTCAAAATGGTAATATACCTAAACTAAATTTGAACTTAATCAAACCTAGAACAGAATTTGTTCAAACATTTCCAGAAAATTGCAATACAATACCAGAAACAGAAATGATAAATGATTATGGGAGTTCATTTTTATCGGAAAATTTCAATTCAGAACCCAATTTACATAAAAATGTTGTTAATAAGTCATTTGATTGGTTAAAAAATATCTCAAAGATACGTAAGATACATTCTGATCAATGTATTTTAAAAGAACATTACCCCCCTGAGTTTTGGAATAATCCTAATGCTGAACTTCCAAAGGAATGGAAAAATGACTTTGAAAGTTGGTAATAATATATTTCGATAATAATAAATATTTATTTATTTACCTTGTTTTAACATGGATCACGTTGGGTGTGGCCTCTGTTTAGGAGACTGCATTTTCGACTAATATAAATAACTCCCCATCCTTGCAACACTATCTGTCTCTCTCTCTTCTCATTCCCTGATACATTTTTTGTTACTGTGTATGGTTGAAAATTCTATAAATAAAGAATGAATACATTTTATTTTCACCAAAATTTAATATATGAAAAACAATATATAAATATAGTCATAAGAATACAACATGTTAACTATAATAACTTGCTAATTAAATTTAATTAATACAATAGAATGTTGGATTATGTTAATAATTTAGGAATATACAAAATAATGTAATTAAGTACAAATTTCTTAGTTTGCTCACAATGGAATTATTTTAATAAATATTAATTATTACAACAACGAATGCTTTTTATTATGGAATATATCTATTGGTTAAAGAGAACTATAACTTTATTCCAATCGCTTGGAAAATCTCCACATTGTTTAACCCTCCCCTTACTGTGCTAATAGCTTCAGTGCGCTCCGATGATATGTATTTACTAAACCATATGAAAATTTCAATTAAAACCAGGAAAAATTTAAATATTCCTAATTATTGCTTTAATTAACTATGGTTGAAGTTGAAATGTAACAAATTTTGTAATGTAAGTATCTGAAAAAGTGAAAAATCCATTGCAATTAGCCGCTATAGCTGGCGCAGCCAAAAATTCAACGCGCACATTCTCACAGCGGAATTCATACTGACCGCTGTCCGCGTAATCTGTCTCATGTGCGCATCCACTCGCACGGATAAACGCATACATTGGAAAACGTTCGTGTGTAGGTGAGTCTATCTCTGATTATTCCAGAAATTATTTATTTCCATCGCTACAAATAAATAAATATACATTATTAAAATTATATTTAATACTTAATAAGATTAAGGAAGAATACAAAAATTGTACACTCAGTATCTATTATATTTTATATGGATATTATTATTGTTAGAGTCCAGTTGTAGTAAATACATATCATCTTTAAGCAAGGGTTAAAATATATAGGCCTATTTCTTGTTATGACCTTTGAATACTTAGTGTAATAATTATTAGTGAGAACACAACTTAAATAATAATAATTGAAGACTAAGACCGCCTCTTTTTAAATAAATATAATCACATCATATTTAATTTATTGGGCGCATTTAAAGTTAACAGGTAAATTTAAATATTTAAAGCCTGAAGCAGTGATTATTTTTAATACAACCAGTTCTGATTATACAAGACTATTTTAAGTACTTATTTATTGGTATATATGAAACATCAAATAACTGGATGTAAACTATGAATAAAAATATACAAAGTATTCAAATTTCAATCAAGCAGGAAAGCTTAATTATAAAACAATTAACAAAAATATACTTATGAAATTAAATATTTTAATTCATCATACATTCAAACATTATTATATATATTTATATTTATCCATAAAAAATAATTACATACTCACATACAGCCTGATACTAATTGTTCACTAAAATTCATATTTAAATATTAGATCAAACATTTATCAAGTACGACTCCATCTAACAGTACATATTTTTGACGTCATTATTTTACATCAGCGAGATTTGACTAATTACATTCATTGCATTGATACACCGATTAAATATTATTAAAAATTCGTTTTCAATGTATATTAATATTTTAATCTGAAAAATTTATTAATATATATGTTTACTATATAAATTTTATAATAACCCCTTTGTATAATATAATACTCACTGGATTTAAATTATTTAGAGAATATATTACTAATGATATCATCACCATAGGGGATCTCTTTGTTCATTTCTGGAATGACTTTAACTCATTGACTGGCACGAACCCCGATCGGGGTTCTTCGGCTACTCAAATGAAGCGCCACGAACCCCGGTTGTCGATTGTGTACATTTTGTATGGAGTAGTCTTGCGTCGGCCTTCGAATTGAACGATTGTGTGCAGTTTCGCGTGTTAGTTGAAGTCTTAAATATTACTGTTGTTTTTTTAGATCTATGCGTTTTTATATAATGATTGTGACCCTGAAAAATATTTTTTCGATATTGGCTTTTAGGTTGCAGATTTGCGAAATATGATGGCAGTCAACGGGTTAAAAAGTACAGTCCATGTAGTTTGTGATTAGTTGGTATAACAAATTCAGAATTGTTGAAACAATCAAGTTTTTCTAGCGTTTGTCTCCACATATTCCAAAGCATATTTATTTTATTTTGTTAATTAATGAATAAGTATTATAATATGCTCAGTTCTTAGATTCTTCGGTTTAATTTTTTTCTTGATATTTTCAATGTCTTAAGATGCAATAATATCAACAATATATTGATGATATTTAATATTATAAGAGAAGATTATTATCGACTATAAAGTAGCAATAGATATAGTTAATATTTTTCATAGAACTAGAGAATAATTGTAATGAGTCTATTCATAAAAGAGAATTATTGTGATTACATTATATATATAAGTGCTTTAAGTATATAATAAACTCTGGTAACGTCACATACATCAAATAAAAGGAATAAAAATACATTAGGATATTTTCGTACTTTTGCACATATTTACATATTAGAATATGTAATATAGTACTAATGTTGATTAGTAATACACTTTCATAAATTATATTAAGAATTATTGAAAATATCCTATTATGGTTTTATGACAAATTAATACATTTATTTCTGTACCTGAAAAGGCCTATATAAAATATTAATTCTCAGGTAAAAATGTTTCCATTATGTAAGGCAAGGTTATTGCTCTTTTAAAATAATATTATTAAAGCACCTGTGAGCCCAATAGTGTTCTTAAATATTGAAAATGACTAGCAGTAAATGGTAATGGGAACAACAATCCATACTATTTATGTATACCTTAAAATTACAATAAATTATATTTAACTAAAATAAAATTGATAAATTGACAAATATCAAAGCAACAATGTGCTCTTTATATTTGAAAGATATGTATTTAAAATATCAAACATGCATTAAAAAATCATGATTATTTGTGATTTAATTCCACAACAAACAATGTGTTGACCTGAGATGGTTGTTCACTTTTTTTAAATTAACATTAGATACATTTTTTAAATTAATAAAGTTTGCACCTAAAAAAAAACTAACTTCTAGACAACAGAACATGATTAAAGCTATGGAAATTAAAATGAACCATTTTTTATAAATGGAATTGAATTTAATTTTGAATGGCAAGTTGCAAATGTTATTTTATCAATGATCAGATTCAATGCAGTAAATTAAAGAGCTTTGTCTAACAACTACATTAGTGGTACTTAAAAGGTGATTAATGATCACGTTCCAGGCGCTCCACAATCATGTAATTATTATTTTGTTTGCTGCGAATTATTTGCCTTTTTCTGTATCTAAATTTAATCAATAATGATCATGATTTTCAACAAACTAATCTTACACATCGTGATTACTCCGTGACTCAAGAAATGACTAAGAATCACTGGAATCATTGTCCAACTATAACTAAGTTTAATGAAAGTAAATTCTGATTTTAGTCTTCATTTTCAACATACATAACATAAATATACAACACGGCGGGTAGCACACAAAACATTCAGTTAATAAATAATTATAATATAATATTTGGCATTTGATTAGGCACAAATAAAATGGAATGACAAAGGCATTTCATTCGTTATTACTTCTTCATACATTATTACCATATCCACTACCAAGGAGGAGCATATGGCAATCACAATCCACCACCAAGGACTTTTACCTTGGTTTTTTATTACAATTTAAAAATAAATTTAATTAAAAAATTAATAAATTAAAAATATTTAGTTTTGATTCACATTTACTTTAAGTGATTATTTTTTATTTTTATTATTATTAATTTTTTAATCAAAATTAATTTAAAATTATAATTATGCAGTTTCACCAAGTATTGTCAGTTGATAACCTTAATGTTATTGGTTTGTTATGGCAACTGTCCATAGATCATATCTTTAATGTGCCAAAAGTGACATATGGTAATATGGTGAGAGCATAATCATTTTATTTAAACATGTAGTCAATGTTTCCATGACTACTATGAGGTCTTAACTATCCAGCATCAAATTAATAATATAAATTACTTAATAATAATAATTATCTAGATTCATTCGAAACACTTGATTATGTTGTGTAATTTTAAACATTGAATAATATATAATTTGGTTAACATACAAAGGCATAAACAATTTGTTTTTTTTGATTATGTTGTGTAATTTTAAACATTGAATAATATATAATTTGGTTAACATACAAAGGCATAAACAATTCAGTATAATATAAACTGATGAATATTTAGTCTCTCTACATATATGTAAACAACTGCTTTTATAGTAACAGTTTTTAAAAAAAAGTGTACAAGTGGCGATGACTTTTAATAAATTGTAAACATGTATTCAGTAAAAATAAAAAGTAAATTTTAAAAATTATATTGCATTAAAATGATTTATAATACTCATTAATACTTGGTAAGACAGTAAAAAAATATCTTGTAAAAACATAATATATCAGGATTTTATGGAAATGTGCAATTCAAATACTATTAATTTAAACAACTTGAAAGTTGTCAGTCGTAATCTACCTGTCAATGAAACACTGACGAATAAAAACATAATTTAACAATAACCGTAGAAGAATTTAAGATTCAAAATGTTTTATAATCAAACCCAGGTTGAAGACATTAGATTCAATATAACAATTGATTAATTAATAAATAAATAATATTTGACATGACTGCTAGACAGTAATATTACAATCGAGCTGAATAGTTTTGAATGACTTTAAAAGCTAAATTTCCCACGCACTTTAAAGAAGCCTAGAGAATTTTTGTTGTGGACAAGGGAAGTTAGTCCGATGTAGTTGGTAAGGACAATGGGGGCGTTCTGGACGGTGCAGCGCGTCTGAGCGGCTTCCACGGCGGCCACCAAGCAGTTAGAGAACTTCTCCACATCATATGTGTCTCTGGAGGCGCCTTCAGGAGCATCTGAATATATACAAATCATTATATTTGAGTAATTGACTGTTGAGATTACTCTAAGCAAAAATAGATTCATTTAACTTAAAACAAAGGCATGCGTTTATGTTAATGCCATTGAGGCTAAGCTATAGCCAGGAAGAGTAGTCCTAAGCAGGACAGACTTAAACCTCGATCAGTCCTCAACAACCACAGGTTGTTTTCAAACTATATAGGCCACGTGGGAAATGGTACCATCCTTGATCACTACGTTGCGAGTTGCGCCACAGGGAACTGAGGTTCCTTCATCAACCACTATGTAATGAGTGTTACTAAATAGAAACGCAATTCCTGATCTCGACAGTGGCGCTGTTTGTTTGGTTGGCTTTCCATCTTACACGTTTTTTTATTTGAGATTTTTCCTATAGTGTTTGTTTACAATTTTTCATATAATAGTCTTTTCGTTGTTATTTTGGGATGTACAGCCTCTTAACGCTAAATGGTCTGGGCCTCAGGAGCATCAGACTAATCATCGATGTTTTGAATATCAAATAAAATAATTAAATTAACCCATTGAGCGGTATGAACGTACCGTTACGTTCACACACCCTGGCGCATTATTTTAAATCCCACGCTTTCAATTTCAAATAAAATTTGATTACGTATTTTTTTATAAATTCTACATAGATTTATCAATGATAAGTGAAAATTATTAGAATTTTATCATATATTTTTAAATAAATAAAAACAAGTAAACATTGCGAAAAAAAAAATTTAAACAACGGTGTTTTGACTTCAATACATATGTAGATCTTTATTGTTGTAATCCTCACCAAACAATTTGTATTTATTTTCAGTCTGCCCGCACTCTCTTCGGAATTAGATCGTGCTATTCAAATCGATTGATTTTATTGGTCACTAAAATTTACATAATTGTGAACTTATTTCGATTTTTAAAGTGTACTAGCTGACCCAGCAGACTTCGTACTGCCTCAATCAATAAATAAAAGACCTAAACTTTTGTATAAAATAATCTTAAAACAAACAAAACGAATCCGTGTTTAAAAAAAAGCATTTTATATATTTCTGAGCTGTTATATTTCTGAATGTTGGCCAAGAAGTTCTTAGAATCATTTCCAATCCCAGAAACTAAGGATCGTAAAGGATCTGTTGGTGGGACCAACTGTGTCAATTTCACTTTGCCTCCAGCACAACATAATCCAGTAGATTCACCAGTGTATTTTAACGCCTTACAATATTTACAAATTATTTTCATTTCCCCAATTGTAACCGATTTGTCGGCACAATAATCAATTGCCGGATCATAGTGAAATGCAGCTCGTTCAAGAATCACAGGAGCACTGCGTCTGCGGATTCGCTCAATTTCATTATGTCGTGCTTGCTGTTGTTGTGTTTGATGTGCACGAACTCGTTGCATTCTAAGCCTATCTACTTCATTGTCACTCACTAAATAACGCAATTCTGACATAGCAATACGACTATTTTCTTGATCTGTCTCTCTCTGGTCATCAGTGCGGTTAGCATGTGAGGTAGCTTTTCGCACATTTGATTGACTGCGATGACCTAAGTCAGATCGTCTTCTCCTCGGCATCGTAAATTGTAATTAATCAAAGTGAGAAAATTTCTGGCTCACTTAGCAGTAAAGTGTCACTATCACAAAATATCAAAAACAAAGAGCACATTACTTGGAATGTCACTATCACAAAGGATCACCAAAGTAAAGAAAGTTCTCGCGCGCTCATAGATATCGTAACACAATATGTATCGTAATACTTTTTTTCGTGTTCTGAAGTGCGACAGGATGGATTGACATATTAGTTGGTTGTCAAATCTAATGTCAAATATTATGGTTGCGTTCAGAAATTTAATTTGTGACAAAACTTAATATTTATTCTTCTTCTTTATCCTAGCCATTTCCCATCATCTGGGGTCGGCTCTCCTTGTGCACGTTCGCCATGCCAGTCTGTCCTGCGTTGCATTCTCGGTCAAACCCAGGGTTTTCAGATCCTTGTTTACAGTTGCAGTCCAGGTTGCCTGCGGTCTTCCAGGTCTTCTTCTCAGCATGGGTATGTTGAGGGCTCTCTTCACCATGTGATCCTCATCTCTCCGTGTCACATGCCCATACCATCTTAGGCGGTTTTCCTTTATCTTTTAAGGTATGGGGGCCACCCGAAATGAACTCCTCATTTCGAACTCTGTCTACTCTAGTCACACCGCCCGCCCACCTCAGCATCTTCATCTCTGCCACATGAATCCTATCCAAGTCACGTTTCAGCGGGGTCCAACACTCCGATCCGTATAGCATAGCTGGCCTTACAGCAGTTTTGTAGATTTTACCTTTGATCCTAACTGGAATCTTGCTGTCACACAAAACCCCAGAGAGAGACCTCCATTTCAGCCATCCTGTGTTTATTCTATACTCCACCTCAGATTCAGTTTTGGCATCTAAGGATATCACAGAGCCGAGATATTTAAAAGTATCAACCTCTTTTACGGGTGTGTTCTGTGATCTGTGACTAATGATCTATTACATTTTGTGACACTACAATTTGGTCGTATTCGCGATATTATCACTTTTGTTGAGTTTCGGAACACGACATTAGATCCTCCAACGCGCACGCGAAGACTATTTTGTATAGATATTATTGAATTTGAACTTTGTGCAGCGGTAATAAATTGCAAATTGACTTTGAAGTTAGGTTAACACACCTACATTTCTTAGACAACAGTGAGTGATTATAATTTAATATGAACTTTATTGAATAGCAATAAAGTTCAAATTGACTCTACATTTTATTTAGAAAACATTGATATCAGCTTGATATAGCTCCTTAAGGCCGATGCCGTAAAGCCTCAACAAGCGATCTTTTGTCTATTATTTTGGTTCGCTTGCGTGACATCTACATCGAATGTTAAGCGGTTTGCATACGCCAAAATAATTGTTATGACAGTTGGTCCATTGACAGTTGGTACAACTGTCCTCTTGACGGGTGGTACCGCCGAAATGTGAGAGCAGGCAAGCAGTCGCAACTCGTCCGTTCTCGTGGTAGGACCGTCCCTCAGGGTGGCCCTTAACGGGCGACGTTATTGACAAATAAACATGTATCGTGAAACAGAAACAAGTTGTTTATAATGTGAACCTGATCCTGCATCCTTCATCCAGTAAGCCGATGTCCACAAATGGAAGAGGAGGATATCAACGTTTATATGGGAAAAAGAAATGGGCTGTTTTTAGGGTTTTCCCGGAAATTATTCAATTATTCACGAACATTTCAAGACCAAGGTAAGATAAATCCGTTCAGCCGTTCTCGAGTTATATAGATATAAAGATATATAGATATAGATAGATATTTAGATAATACGTACCGAGAAACTGTGTCAAGTGCGCGGTAAGCACTCTGCGCACACAATGTTATTCGGTCACAAAGCGCGCCGCACAAATTGAATTGTGTGTATCAAAGTTGATTTTGTGTGCGGATCGTAAATAGTGATATTTTAAAGCGTGGCATTTATTTATTTATTTATATACAGAATCGAAATTCCAATTTTTTTTAAATATTTAGAAACATAGAGTATACATAAATATACAATAAATAGAGAAAATAATAAAAAATAAAAATAACACAAAAGAATAAGAAGATGACACGTGTCAAAGATCACAGAGATCAAGTAGAATCAACAATCAAGTGTCATGTCAACCGCGCGGTAAATATTATACACACTTCGCGTTCTCATAATAACACGCGGTGCGTGAAATGAATAAAGCATATGAAAGATGATATTGTGTATAGATCTTTTAATATGTTAACGCGTGTCATGTCAACTGCGCGGTAAATAATATGTACACACTTCGCGTTCTCATAATAACATGCGGTGCGTGAAATGAATAAAGCATATGAAAGATGATATTGTGTATAGATCTTGTTTATATGGGACTTTTATATGGGAAAAAGAAAAGGGCTGTTTTTAGGGTTTTCCCGGCAATTATTCAAATTTTTCTCACCTTTTAGACCTTTCTTAGACCTCCACAAACATATCAAGACCAAGATAAGATAAATCCGTTGAGCCGTTCTCGAGTTTTAGCCAGACTAATGAACAGCAATTGATTTTTATATATATAGATGGTGAACAAAACCTTCAAAATGTCACACAGACTAAGTGAAGAAGAAATAAATAATATATTTGTGGAAAGTGAGGTTGAGAAGGTTATAGAAGATCTCGATGATTTGGTGTTTCATATGAATGATTCTTCAGAAGAAGATTCGGAAGAGGAAGAGGCATCTAAACTCACTCTCACGTTATGTATGCAACAAAATGAACTCACTAATCAAAGGGTTAAATTATGACCTATAGTACATTCCGGATTTCGTTTATAAATAATATTTTAATAAAAAAAACTGTTATAAACAACATATTTACAACAAAAGCATATACCTTTATGGTAGAATAAAGGATGTGACGTAAAAGTGTTGAATGGAATGTCTTTATCAAAAGGGTTCCACTTTTTTATAAAAGACAACGGCTGACCGCGGTTCCACATGGCTCGCACCCCCTTCATATTTCTGTTCCTGCAATCACAAAGATAAAATGTCAAATACATGGTAAATAGTGATACATTACAAAATATAATATGCATTTAATTATTATATTTCAATGGGTAGAATATAAAATAGTAGTACTTTTTTCTAAGAAGTCGTAAAAAACTAAATATATTCGGTGAAGAATTTTTCCTTTTTTTATTGACTAAATATTTAAATTAAGTAAAAAAATATTCATAAAAGGTTCACAATATGATATTTGTAAAATAAAAATATTATACTGTTAAGAGTTTATTAGAATTAATGAGATTGTACAGTGAACCATAACAAATAAGTAGTTAACCGCAGTATGGAGATAAGGTTTGTTCACACAATGGATAATTTGCTGTTACACATAATTAATTACGTGAAATATAATTGAAACCAGATTACGACTAACACAATCTTTAGTGAAAAACTCATGAATATTTTTGTATTTTTCTCAAGCAATGAAACTAAGATTCACTAGTAAATAACCTATCGATTCACCAAGAAACAATCACATTACATTAAATAATGCTAAATGCATGCAGCCTAGGGTGTATCATTAAACAAGCATAAACTATATTATTCTATAGTATGGCAATACAAATGAAACTTATATTGAACATTTTTTTTTAAATTTCACCTTTTTCTTTACTAAGGAAGGGAAAACAACTAAGCAGGATAATTTTTAGAAGAAAGCATAAGCTTATAATTATATTTAATATTATAAATACAATACAAAAGTTATCATTCTACAAAAAATCATATTTTTTAAATACGAATATCATTGCAATGAATTAATATTAAATTAAACATATTTTTTTCTACAGAAACATAGACTTTGGTATACTAAGAATAGAATAGTAAAAAATAAACCAAATAAATATTTTACTACAAAATATTAAACACTAAATGATATTGAACCAAATCTACTCACATACCAAAAAGCACTCTCATTTGTGCTCAAGACACAAGTCACGCTTGTCTTAATTTTAACTTTTTAGGAAATGTGACATTGCTTACTTAACCCTTTCATTACGGCTCTGGGTTTGAATACAAATTATACTGTCAATTATAAAACTAGTATTTGAAGCATAAATGTACTTATCTGGTCTAAATAACTTCTTGGGTTTTCATGGCCAGATTTGATATTATGGCTTTTGGGTTTGGCCGTGTGTGGCGAATTTCTTCCTTCCGATATTTCGACCGCCATTGCAGGGGTCTTCTTCAGGGTTGATGACTTTGTCAACAAAGACTTTGTCAACAAACAACAAAGTCATCAACCCTGAAGAAGACCCCTGCAATGGCGGTCGAAATATCGGAAAGAAGAAATTTGCCACACACGGCTAAACCCAAAAGCCACAATTATCTGGTCTATTTTCATATATGACATTGGTTCTTGTATCCTTTAGCTAACAGATGATGCATAAAAAACTATTCTAAGAAAGTAGCAAAACGATATCACGTCAACCGATGTCAACGGTCGGGGAATCTTATGACGGCATATGCCGACAACCGATGCGAAAGAGTCAACAAATAGTAACATTAAAGAGGTTTAGAGAATGCAAAAACTTGCACTTGTTTTTATTTTACTACAATTTAATTTTAATTTAGTTTATTTAACAATCTTACATTATAATGTTGAAAAAATGGTTAACAGAAACATTAAATGAAGTGATATAATAAATATTTTTAAAAAGTATCATCATCATTAGTAACATCAGCTAAGTTATCATTTTTGTAATAAAAAATAAAAAATGTAAAAACATAAGAACTAAAAATAATCTAAAACGAATGACAAATAAATCAAGCATTATTATTATTTAACTAATTCACAGTGCATCACATTTCGTGTGACAATACCTAGATTGAAAGTTTTTGAGATCTATGGGGCCGAGCTTGGCAGACGCGGGCTCTCCCGGGGGCGCGGGGGGCTCTGTGCGCTGCGCCGCGTTGGCTTGAGAGAAGCGATCCAAGATGCAGTCCCTCACGACGCTCGACACGCCACTGGCCAAGCCGTTCAGACGACTATGTGTCAACAAACGTCATGTTACAACTCGGCATGGTCTATAATATCCTTATTTTATAAATATATAAATACGCATCAAACGACTGTTTAAAAGTGCTGCTCAACAAGTTAACCCCATGGTTACTAAGCGTCAAATATTCGACGGTCGATTCTCGTGCGAAAAATACAAAGCGTCGAATATTCGACGCTCATCTAAACTTTTTTAAGGTTTATATATCAACCACCTATGGATTTTTTTTGTTGGTATTCCATTTAAAAGGTTTGGACCTTTATTATTTTAATAATATTAGTTTAAAATATATCATACGTATTCATACTTCAAGCTTTTAAAATGTGTTGTTAGAAAGTCATCATAAATAACTAATGCATCCTTTGGTTACTAAGTTGACAGTAATAAAGATTTATTATTTACATCATATATGATCTCAAAATTTGAGTTTGGATATTTTATTTTTTGATATTTACATTTTTTTATTGGCAAATATAATTATTATCGATTCAATTTTTATTTGCTTAATCTGAAGTATGAACCGTTTGGAATGAACATTTTTTTTATTTTAACAATCTAGTGTAAAAAAGATAAAAATTATGTTAAGTTTTTAAAGTACTAAAAAATGGTCTAAAATCGCTTCGTTTTTTTCGCTTAGTTCGCTAAGAAACTTCTTAGTAACCAAGGGGTTAATCGATAAGAATTTATCATTCATGAATACAAAATTCATAAGAAATTAATTTGTAAATTTGTAAATTTGTAAATGACACATAAATAGTTTTTTTACGTAATAAAAATTAATTTGTAATTATTGTGATGTTCCATGACCACTTAATCTTTTATGAAAAGCATATAATCTATTCACTTGTTGACTTACGACATAGTTGATAAAGAAAATATATTTGTAAAACACAATAGCAATGTTAAATCAGAGCAGGGCAAACAATCGTTAATTGGCTTATCTTAAAATAATTAATCTCAATTTCGATAAAGTCAATATTGTTAAATTATGTTAATTTTTCAGCTTAATAAAATATATTCTAAAAATCTATTAGCAGTCTTTTTAATTTATGTTAAATCCAATATTCCACTGTTTGTTGCTACCAATCTTTAAGGTCTAGGAAAATATAAAAACAGCAGACACCTTTAACTAAATTTATATTGAGTTTCAAAATATTTTATCAATTAAATTTATCTTCCGTAAGATTATCAAACAATTAAAGACTTGACAATTAACAAAACTACATTATCAAGTAATTTTGTTAATCTTCAGATTGTTCAATCACTTAAAAATGAATGTGAAATAAAGGTGAATATTTTTAATTTGTTAATTTTTAAATTAAAATCAATTTTTCCTTCTTAAATAAAATTGAGCCCCATACATTAATCAATTTAATTAAATATTTAATTATGAATCCTTTACAAAATACAAGATTTAATTTTAAAATCAACAATCATCTTCCATTAAAATGACTACGATGTTAGGAAGGATATTAAAACATAATATAAAGTAAATGAAGAATAGATGACTTACGGAACAAGAGACGCAGGAGGATAGACCAAGTCTCCAAGAACCACAGTGTCAATCTCCTCCAAGAAGACCTTGCGGAAGTCCAGCTGCTTCAGAGCAATAAAGTCGTACTTGACACTGATGACAGCTTTGTCAGTCAAAGTCACGATACGTTCTTTTTCATTATCCCACAAACTGATTCTGAAAATACATGTGACAATTATACATAAAGTATTTATTTTTACAGTACAAAATATTTTGTTAAGCACAATTAAATTATGATTAACTCATTATTCTATAAATAAAAAGAATATTATTATTACTTAAATATACATATACTAAACATAAAATTCTTTTTTCAACGCGTCAATCCAAGCACAAAAATAACGGCAGAAGCGGGATGCGAACCGCGGACCTTGGAAACCAACTATGCCCAGGTATTCATACCGCTCGGCGAATCGCGCCATTGCTATACCCAGACTGACTTGCGATGAAACTAGTATTTATATCATTGTTATTATCGTACGACAGATGTCGCCATAGTATATATTCAAAGTATGTATATTTTTATTATTATTCTATCAGTCTTCATTTATTCACAAGCTTAATATTATTACTTTCCGGCAGTCTATTTATTTTAGTAAGTACCACTCGGGTCTCGAACCAAACTATAGACTGAATGGATGTGAAACGACTACTTATAGTTCCGACTCGGACTTTATAACCAATCATTTACCTGTGTTACTGATGGATAATTTTTACCTTCTTGATATTGTCTCAAGGAGACATTATTAATTAATTAAAAAGAATATTAGTTTACAAATAGACTTTTTTTAAGTGTTTTTTTTTACGTCATTTTTTTACGCAATTTATTTGGTAATTTTTTAAGCATTTTTTTAAATTGTTGGAGCTGATTCATTGAATTGCATGAAAATAGAGTTTATTTTACACATCACCTTTTGAAAAAAAAAGTAGCGTAAAGAATGGATGGGGTGAAGATATGCAATAAAAATGTTTTTAATTAACCTTAAAACACCCAGTGGTTTCCTTACGGGACCGCAGATTTGCGGTGTTCAATACCCTACGGTTCCATAAAGAAGTGCTTATGGTTTATTTCGCAATCGGATCACATTAATTTGTAATAATAGTATTAAAGTAAGTTCATGGAAGAATCTATTGTGCGACGAAACATCACAAACATTGGCCTGCTAGGACATTGATCGACGCAAATTTTCAGTCCGGTATGGGACCACTGGGCGTTTAAAGGTTAAAAAGATTCATCATTTCAAAAAAAAATACACTTCTTGATTTTATATCAGCATTTTATTTATGTATTGTGTTGATTACACTATGAATGAGAAATTTTAGTAGAGCAGTGACTATAATAATAACGTCAAAACAGGCTTAATGAACCTGTAGCAACAGTACGTTCACAAAGAGCATAAACACAACGGTTACAAGGATTGAACGAGATGCAAAATGAACGCCAGTCATGCTCCAGCCCTCGAGACGAAACGTTTTCCCCGAAACGCCACTGTTAGCTTTACTAACCAATTGTTCATGGAAGAGATGTAGCATCGTGGCTCGTGAGCTTTTTGAGTAAGATGTTAAGTCTCGATGGCTAACAAACCGATGGTACATTCCAACAAACCGATAGGTGACATTGTTTAGTAGGCGATATAAAATGCTTTTTTTTAAGGTCCTTCCTTAATTGTTATAGTTGTATGCCTATTGATGGTATGATAAATGTCTTACTCAGTCAGCAGCCAGGAGCCGATGACTTGACCATCTTGATTGGGAAAAATGAGCGTGGAGTTGCATTCATCAATGGCAGCTTCAACTAAACCACTTCTGTGAGAGAAGTAATCCCTGGCGTTTTCAAATGCAAAGGGCAAGTGGTACTGAGGTATAATGTCCATCTTATCACCAACATTGTGATCTAAAAATATGAATTGAATAAATATGAAATATAATATTTTATATAATCTATGAGAAGTGTCATTATCAGAAAGATATGCCTATAATGATTATGTTTTTGTACATTTTCATTACCTTTTTAATTTTACTTCATATTTAAAATCAAGTAAATAAAGTCACTGGGTGCACCAGAAACCATAGATTAGTAGTATTCAAGTACTCCAGAAACAATATATATTTGGTTACAGAAATATTGATTACATTAAAAAGATAATTACTTTTTTAATTTAACGGTTATATATCTGGTAACATTCATTTTAGTGGGTCAAGGTTTATAATATCAATACTATGTTATAAATGACGCGACATGTTCCTTAGTAGCGTTCCTCATTTACATATTTATCTTTTTGTGATGCCTTTGACAAAAATTTACAAACAGAATTTCTATTGACATGCTAAATTTAGTTTTAAAACATGTTTTTTCCTAATCAAAATTAATTATTCAATTTAGATTTGGTTATATTCAATTAATCCAGCTTAATATTATAAGCCACCCCAGTTGGATTGGTTTTCCCAAATATTACTTTGTTTCGTCAGTAAGTATTATAAATATAAAAATGAAGAAAGAAATAGTGAAAAATAGCATTTTTATTATTGTAATTGTAAATCTAAAAATAATCAAGAATCCTCGCGACCACTATCCTTCAGTTCTACAATAATTTGTATTGCGTAAAGCATTTGTTGATTTTTATAAATATTTATACACAACCGTGAAGTGTTATACACACTGATTTTTACGCACTTCTAAAAAATTAAACAATAAATATGGTAATCTCACCGCTAGTTGAAGGAGACATGGTTATTGGGGATATGACATCGGCCCCCGTAAGAATAGCGGAGTCTCCACCGGGTCTTTGTGCACCCCTGGGGCCGCGAGCTTGAGGCTGTCTTCCGGTCGCATCACCCGGGGCCCCACCTCCGGCCACGGCGCCGCCCGTGCTGTTCAGCTGCAGCGTTCCACCAAGAAACTCTTCGTAGTTATCGTCGTCCATTAGATTGGCCATCGCGACGATTTAATTAAAAGACCACTCCAATACGTCAAACTGCGCGACTGACCTGTTGACAATTGACAGACAATACTGGTGTTGGCATGTTAATATGTTTATTTCCCAAAATAAAGAACGCAACAACTGAAAAATGAAAGGAATAGAATGTATGTAGGTGTTTTTTCAAAACTGTTTTTTTTTAAATAAGTTTTCGAATAAGCTTTGTATTTAAAAATTACGTACAAAAATTTATTAACAGTGACAAAGATTCCTTTGTTTAGATTTATGGACATTTATTCAACGATCGATATTCTTCTATTTTCCGATGTAAGAATATTTGGAAGGTAAAATAAACATATTGTGGCAACAATAACTATTCGAAACAATGAAAATGTCAAATGCATGTGCACATCAAAACAATAAACTTTCTTGTATTGCGTAAAATAAGCTAATAAAAAATGGTGCGATTCAAAAATAGGTATGAAACAATGAAAACCAACTACTAATATATATTTATAATATTTGAAGTGTCCAGCTAATCACCAGACTACCTATCCTAAAAATCCCATGATATTGTCCCCACTAGAGCATCACCATATACTGTGAACCTCGCTAAGGTTCCCCTTATTATAATAACTAAATGCTGCTCTATTGAGTTTTTGTCACAGTAGAATATAATTCAAAATAATTCAGAGTTGCCTTCTTTAAGGACCCACTGAGCCGTAGCTATAAATTTCCGTGCAGAAGCTTAAACTTAAGGCTTGTCTGTTATTCTGTAATATTTTTTTACTTCTAAATTAGTAAAAAATCGCTTCAAGATGATAAATTCTATTACTCAATATTTACCACTCCAAATTCTCAAGGTCCACCACTGATGAACTCATAGCATTAGGGTTGCTAAGCTCATGCTAAGGAAATATACAAAGTAAAATTGTAATGTTTATTTTTTAGGTATATAGTGGTGGAAATAATCAATCCCAGCAAGCCACGCGAGGAGATGCTTTTTAAAAATAGCAGTCTCCATTCTTCAGTATTGCGGCAAGTCCAGCAGCTCCACGGTGACTTTGGTCTAGCGGCCATTAAAGCCGGCTTCATGACCAAATACTGCAACAGCATCACGAGGATCGCGCTCATCAAAGTACGGCACGGCCCGCACCGGATAGTCTCCAGTGCTCTACCTTTTGTTGACCGGCTAGAAGGGAAATCAATATTCTTGAACACAATATACATGGGAGCGACAATGAGACAATGCTTCAAATTCATCCGGACATTTCAACAGAAACGTCTTGCCGAAGTTTGGGCGACGTTGAAGACCGACGAAGAGAGAAAGGCTTATGAAAAGGCTATCATGGAATTGGGCATCACTGAGGAGAGTGATGTTGTTGTGAAATGATTTTTTAAATGCATTGTTATAACTACTTTTAAGAAAATATACATATTTTTAAAACTAATTGACTTGTTTTTTCATAATTTACTCGTGATTTGATGAGGTAACTGGAAGTATTAAAAATAATTTATTTAAAAAATAAATCTCTATCTGGAATGTAAAATAAATTGCCTTATTATAAGCTAATTAGTATATTTTTAAGGATATCAGTATGAGTATTCTCGCAAACCAATTTGTAAATTATAATAATAAATATTTTAGGTCAATGTTTTTTTTATGTAATCGAATGCAGGAGAGCACAACCGGTCGAAACCTTTGCACTCTATTATGCTCAGCCAAGGAGGCTGGACGCTGCATGTGGGAAACTTGTGTTGTGTTTGTGTGTGGGTTAGGGAGATTGCAAGTTTATATTTATCAGTCTCTTTATGTTGATCATGAAGGTAAGCGTAGCAGATGGCGCACAAACAAAAATGGACTGCCTCAAGGAAGCGTGCTAGCGCCCTTACTCTTCAATGTCTACACAAACGACCAGCCAATACTGAACAATACCAGGTCCTTCATCTACGCAGATGACTTGGCGCTCACAGCACAAGGGGTCTTTTTCGAGGAAGTAGAAACCCAGCTTACTAACGCACTCACCACCCTCTCTTCGTACTACCACCAAAACCGACTACAGCCAAACCCAAGCAAGACCCAAGTCTGCGCCTTTCATCTTAATAACAGACTTGCCAAGAGAAAGCTGCACATTACCTGGAACGACTTGGTGTTAGAGCACTGCGACACACCTAAATACCTAGGGGTCAAGCTGGATAGGACCCTCACTTATCAGAAACACTGTCAGTCTGTTAAGCAAAAGGTGTCCACCAGAAACAACCTACTCCGAAAAGTGGCAGGTACGAAGTGGGGAGCCCAACCAAACCTGATCCGCACAAGTGCTCTAGCTCTCTGTTTCTCTGCTGGCGAGTATGCTGCGCCAGTATGGGCGAGGTCTGCCCATACCAAGAAAGTGGATATTGCTCTGAATGAAACGTGCCGGGTGGTTACGGGGTGCCTAAAACCTACCCCAATATCAAAGCTATATCAACTCTCGGGCATTGCCCCACCAAACATACGGCGAGAAGTTACTACCAAGAAGGAACTCACCAAAGCAACCCACGACGCACTCCACCCTATGTTTGGGTACCAAAAGATAACTACACGGCTCAAATCAAGAAGAAGTTTCCTACAGTCGACAACGGAACTGGAGATACCTGAGGCCACCCTGCGGCTGAACATGTGGAGAAGCGCAACTGAGGGGAATACTTGGATTGCCCCGAAAGAGGACCTAGCCCCTGGACATGACCAAGGGTGGAATATATGGAGGTCCCTTAACAGACTTCGGACCGGAGTATGCAAGACGAGGACACAAATGAGGGCCTGGCAGTTTTACAGCGGACCGACTAAATGTGACTGCGGCGTGAAGCAGACCCTGTCACACCTTCTGGAGTGTGCGCTGTGCCCGAATAGCTGCACCCAGGAAGACCTGATGATGGCCAGAAGTAACGCCATCGACGTCGCCCACTTCTGGGCAGACAGGATCTGACCCTGTTGTTTCCGACACGATTATATATAGTCTCTTGAAGAGATCCAGATTTTAGGAAGTAGGAAATATATATGTTGGAAAACCATTCCAAAGCTTACCAGTGGCATTAAGAAAAGAACTTTGGAAACTGCCAGTTTTTGGTCGACACACATTAACCGTGTAAGGATATTCGGCAAGTGTAAGACGAGTTTGTGAGATATTGATGGAGCTTGTAACAGTTACTTTATCTGTTGGTAAAATTGAATGTTTTTATGTTATTAAAATACATAATCAATACACTATGTAGATTTTATTTCCCATTTTCAAATAATAAAATCGAATAATTTTATTCCTTAGTGCTTACGTATAGAAGGCTTATTTTCCTTCCATTAATAATTTATCTAACAAAGATACCTATGTATCACAGGGCAGGTATAATATTTATCCCTGAAATATTAAAAATAAATAATTTAAAAAAACGAAAAATAAAAATGATTTATTAAATACACATCTATTAAAAAATAAGAAAAACAGTAAAAGCAAAATAACTTCAACATACAGTTATGAAAAGCACAAAGGAGAGATGCCGTGATAAATATATGATAAATATAACAATACTTTTTTCGTGTTACTTATCGGTTGTGTTCCTGATATCAGTAATACAGTATAGTTAAGAAATATTTATTATAAATACATTTCTAAATTTATGATATCTATCAATATTACAAAATAAAAATAAAATTGAAAAATCAATTCAATTAGCATTTGACTTCTTAAATACTTCATTATAAATATATTGCTATTTATACCAGTTTTATTTGTAATATGTACGTGGTAAATACGTTCCAGCTATGCAACAGATTTAGAAGAAGAAGGACAAATTAAAAAATAATATCGTTAAATTTTATTTCTTGAAAAATTGGGGATAGCATGGCAATAGCCAGTCACTTGTCAGTATAGTATGCTTGTCTGCCGCGGCGCTGCCTAACCTCGCAACCGCAACAGCATCTGTTTGAGTTTCGTAGATACTGGCGGTCGTTCAGACTGTGTGCCGTTTATCGAGAGTGCCGCGACTAAATAACAAAAATAATACTAAACTAAACCGCACACTGTTATTGTGACCGAAAATCAAAAGAACACTCATCAATCCATCAAATCCAATTCATAAAAGTGCTCCAAGTTACCAATCTACAAACAAAACTTAATATTTTGTTGTGCGTGTTTACTGTGATATCGACGTGAGTATTCTTTTATGATTACAAAAAAAACATTATTCACGTAAATGCATTTTACCTTTCCAATGGCGTGTTAAAGAGGACGGTTACCGTTCGATTCTAACCTTCATCGGAAGCGGGTTACGAACGCCACGCAACAAATGAATTTATTGTTAAATATGGAAATATTGTAGAAAGCCATTTCACTTATTGAGTTAGTGAACGAGCGTGGATGTTGTGCAATCGATGTGATGCAGTTGCTCTCGGCGTTTTGTTTTTATTATTTAATTGACCGCTTTTTGCCTTCGATAAGTAATAAATTTTTTAATGCCCACTTAACTGAATTTTACTAACTAGTACCCTGACACTCGCCTTACCTCATGTCGTAATAAATAAGCTTATACTACTACAATAGGTTTGTGAAGCTTTCCATAATATTAGGTTTTCATTTTTATCAATTTAAAAAATGTTCCATTTGTTTTATTCCATTTTTTTAAACCACTCTTTTTTATGAATTTACATTTCCTTATATTTTTTTTTTCAATGTTGTAAAATCTTTTATAAACAATCTATTTTGGTTAAAGTAAGAACCTTTTTGTTTGTGGTAATGTGAATTTGAGATTTTAAATCGAATCAAAAATATGATGTCAGTTGTTTTTAAGTATATTGAAAAATATAAAGTCTTTAAAAATATTCACATTTTTTCTGAACGCCAGAACCCAAAGGTTACCTGTAAATTGCATTTATATAATTTATACTGCGTTATAAATTACTTTTTTGGAGCGTTGTTCTTTGTCTTACCATTTAATTATTAAAATTATCATATTTTCATACTTCTTATGACGACTTTGATAACAAAATGGAAAAAAAATACCTCCCAAGATCTTAAATCCATGTAGAATTTTGATATTCCTATTACATTTTTTTGCATTGATTGCTCCTAATGGGTAAAACGTGTGTGAAAATAATATTCTTATTTAATATAACGACAGTTAACAAATATATTTTAAACTACTATCCGTACTTATAACATAGTTTTGTTTTCATAATGTATTTTTAACAAGTTTCACTAAACTAAAGCTTTACCAAATTTGCAAACATACGATTGCATACTTTGTTACTAGATAAATGGTGCCTTTTAACCTACGTCTAGTATGTCACTGCGTTAAATAAGTCATTTATAATGACTATTTAAGTACCCGTAAAAGTATTTTACAATAATTGTCATTTTTATTGTTGTATAATTGTTAATTTATGACTTAACACGTCAAGTTACCTTCTACGTACAAATCTTTGACATTCGTTATTCGATTTGATTGGAATAAACTACACACTTGTATTTTTTTTTAAATATTAGAATTTACGCATTAGTTAGGGTTAAATATAGGGTTCGTCTGTTAACTATGATATCGTTTTTTTTTTTAATAAAAGAATGATATCAATTATATTCTCAAAGTAAGCTGCTGGTTTGTGAATCTCGCGACCTCGTCAGTTATAATTATGCATAATAATAACAAATATAGTAGAAGTTTTTTATGTTGCCATTTTATCGCGAATAATTGCATCTTAACTGTTCATCCGATGTTATGAAAACTATAAAGGATGATTAACGTAGAAAAAGCAAATAAAGTGTTGTAATTAAGGGGTAACGATCCACAGAATTGATGTCTCTTATAGAATCTATCACTTATTTTAGAATTCAGATCTTGTATATACAGTGAAACCACTATCCCAGTAGGAGACCACTATCCCACCAGGAGACCCAGATGGGGACCCGTTACTGGACGCACGCAAAAAGATACTTGTTAGAGAGTGGCTGAAGGCCTTCCGTAATTCTAGGTGCATCAGTTAGATGTCATATAGACCTCAGTCTAAGGCTGCGAAGTTAGTATACTACAGCGAGTCTCGAATTGCCTTATTTGGTAACACGTTGCTAACCACGAAATACGTGGGAACGGATAAGGAAATGGTAAGGTTCGGAAATGGATTCTTCAAAAAGCAGACATCAGTTAGGAATCATTACTTGCGTCTGCACTCTTGCAGACGGACGCGCAGAAGCGCACAAAAGCAGCGTAATTTCGTTTGTTAGCAACGAAGTCCTGGTATCTGACCGGACCTGATGCCGGCCGGACCACTTTGAAAAACCACTATCCATCGTTCCTCGAACAATCGTTTTCCCGGATTTATCATTTATTCATTCGACTCCCAATAATAAAATAGATACAAAAAATGATCCCGCATTCTTTGTTATCCTGCATTCATAGTTTCATTTAACCTCTCCTCCCCGGTGATGTCTATCGACTACACATTGCTTGTAATAACTTAAATATCTCTGTAAATATAATACACACAGGGTTCAGATTTTAGGTATTCCTCCTTAATACATTTACGTATTGAAAAAAAAAAAATATTTATAATAATAGGCACTCATCGGGAGCAGGAAATATTTTTCTGAAATCCGGAATAAATTCACCACTACAATCAAGACGCGTAAACTGTCATGAATTCATTCGACCTGTCGGAAGCGTGTGCAAAAATAAAATTAAAAAATACCCAGATGCGTGGGCATCTATACTCCTTACTCTCGCTGACGTACTAATATGAGTGAGCGAGACGGGAAACCTCAGTTGGTCGGCTAGTTCGAAATGATATCGATGCGCGTCGGCTCATCTATAGTTCGACAGGCTAAGTAATGTTAGTAGCTCTCGGAAGTTCACGCGCCAAGGTGCGTCTGGCCGTTCGCGGTCTTCGTCTGATGTTTTTCATGTTTTTAGCTATTAAATGTCAATTATTACTGCTTATTGACATCAACTATTATAAAATTAAGCGATATCTTTGAATATTTTAATTTTTTCGAATTTCTACTCATTTTATTCACTTTAAATCAGAATGTGTAACGAGTACACACCATCGGAACGCGCGGAAGTTTTTAACATAGTAAAGCGAGGGTTAAAAACGATAGATAGAGGTTTCACTGTATATTATTTTGTTTCGATCCGGGAATTTGCAGGTTGTTTTACAGTGTTGCCAACTTTATCTGCATGATTTATCGTGGGACCGCTGATAATTACTCGCGATTGTGATCAGTGTCAGTTTTATGGCATTAGAATGTTCTGTGTGGCTGACGTACGCGAATGATACTCGTATACATTATATCTGGACGTGCGCATGGTCCACAGGTAATGAATAAAGGTAATTAATGAGCAAAGAAGTAAAACCGAAACCGGTATATTAAGAAAAACGTTAAGTAACTATGTGCTGGCTTTATGTAATTATTGTTGTTACGAACTCAAGTCAACCATCGAGCCACTTTTTATAATATTTTGTACGAAAATTGTAACAATACTTTGTTATTATAAAATTTACATTGCATGATAAATATTTTTTTCATTATCACCATGTACGTTCCCTTAACTGGAGCACATGGATGTCACAAACTGCCGCCACAAAGCTCTGTCAGCAGCTAGAGTGTTCGCCTTATCGCATGTCTGCTCTGCCCCAGCAGCTGTACATTCTATGCATAGTTCCATACGAAATCGCGAGCCTGGGTGCTCAAAGAATAGGCAGCTGTAATTTATGCTCTCCTGCGGAATCTTTAATACTTGTCCCAACCATTTCCATCTTCGCTTCTTGACCGACCGTAGAGTAGAAGGCGGCCTTGTCCGTTGTCTCACCTCGTCATTCTTCACAAAGTCAAACCGTCATACCACCTGTATTCTACGCATGCATCTGCTCTCGAAATCCATTATACGGCTGCATTGCCTCTTGGTGAGATGTCATAATTAAATCTCCCAATTACAAACAGTCGTGAGCATTTATTGTATGTACAAAGTATTACTCAATAAATGTGTCTTTATACACTTTTATTAATTTTTTAAACCATATTTCTTATCATTTAAAATATACTCTATTAGTTTGAAAATGATAAACTACTTTACCACATTTGAAGGTAGATAAGAGATGACGCATTTTCATTTCATATCCACCAAACTAACTAGTGATTATATGACTAATTATAATTGATTCTAGGTAGTTTTCAACTCTTATTTAGTCAAAGTTAGATTACAATAAATTGGCGATATTTCTAGGGTGCCAAAATGGTCAATTCTGCACCCTAAATTTTTAGTTACTTAGGGTAACAGTAATTCCTAGAGCCGACCGATGATGTCACCTCGATTTCTATTGTAACTTTCGTTCGAATTGAATAGTTTGTAAAGCTTTTGTTGCTAAATAGTTCAGTATTTCATACCTTGCTGGAAGACTGCAGCTTCGTCATATATGAAGGCTTCGTTAGTTTCAACGTTTACAAACGCATTTTTTGCTCACAGTATTACATTTTAAATTCTCCACACAAAACTTTTTCAAAGTTAAAACATTGTGAAATTAATTATTCCGATTTTTTAGATAATTCTTGGTGGATTTCCAAAACACATATACCCATCACACAATACATATCCACCTTTTCACTCACTCTTTGCTTTATTTAGAGCCAACTCTTACTGTACTAATTGACTTGAAAATGGCCATTCGACGTGGCCGAAACATGTCGTCTACAAATATATTGTAGGATAAATTCTAAAAATTATTTTATTTATATCTGATATTATGAAATTACTGGATTTCTAGTGTGGTTGTGTGTGTCTGTCAAATATCAGAAAAAAGGCAGCATACTCGTTCTTTTTCTTGTCACGACAATATACTTCTTTTTACCAGATTTCATTTTCACCGTTCGGCTTAAACATTTTGAGAAGTAGAGTTTGTGACTTCTCGGAAGCTTGGCACATAAATGGACAATGTAGTATTTTTTTCTATTGTACGAGTGTACATACAAAGTTTTCATGTCGGATCAGACCAGTGCTAAATTAACTTGAGGACCTTTTTGTCGACAACCTGTTCGCATCGGTACCCGATTATGCCGTGTAAGATTCCCTTACCGTTGACATCGCTAGCCGTAATATATCTGATAGCTAAAGGATACAAGAATCACAATGTGATATATGAAAATAGACCAGATAAGTACATTTTTGCTTCAAATACTACTTTTATAATTGACAGTATAATTTGTATTCCACCGAGCCGTAATGAAAGGGTTAAGTTAATAAAATAACCATTTACGGTGTTCAAAATGTGATTCATTGATATCGATTGATTGAAAATAAAATCATTGACTCATAAAATTATGTGTTAGGTTAGGTAAGATTAGCTACCTCTTTTGTTATTTATATTAATAGCATTCATTTTGAGATCCATTTGAATGAAGATCATATGAAAAAATTTGAATATATTCATAGATAGTGAAACTGCAGTCTTCCATAAAGTGAAACAGTGCTCAATGTGATTCATATTAAATCAAGATATAAAATTCCTATCCAATTTATAATTTTTTAAGTGGGTTACCATTACAATGATTATATTATTACCATCTAATTGGTAGATAACGTGTAAAGAAACAGTACGAGGAAAGTAATACGATGTGATCGATACATTAAAAAAATTGAGCGCACAATCAATGGCCAACCGTATTCATTCAATGATAAAAGAAAGAAAAAACTTCGTGATTGTAGAACTTTTTAATACGTGTTGTGTGCTCCGCCATAAAAACCGAATAATTGCAGATTGTCGTGTTCTTGCGTTGCCAGCAATGCAATATTGGCCAATGGCACATGCCATTATTATTTTAGACGATTCGTTTTGTGATCCATTTACATACTCATATTGTTTATTGTTAGCATGCAAAGTCTCGCAGAAGATGTCAACTGAAGTGAAGAAAACAATAATTAATGGCAACTCGACGATTGTTGGGGTAAGTGCTGGTGATTCGGTCGTCAGTCTAGAATCCGTATTTGCCCGGTTCTTAATATGTTTCCGATAAATTCGCTCTGTTTAATCGTTTCGTCTGCAGACGTGTCTAACACTGTTCTCTCCTACACTTATGCCTGTTACCTTAATTAACTGATCTGTATTCAGGTTTAGTTTTAATAATAAGCTGCTGACAATGGTCCCATGGTTAAACGTGTTAAAACTTAGTAGTTTCATACAAAGTTTTACTTGTTGAGAGACATCTGTAGACGGAACGGTTGAACAAAGCAAATTTATTCGAAACATATTAAAAACCGGGCTATAAGTTAAAAATAATTGATTATTAACCCTTTCGCATCGGTTGTCGGCATATGCCGTCAAAGATTCCCGACCGTTGACATCGGTTGACGTGATATATCGTTTTGCTTCTTTCAGTACTCATTGTGACATCTACGGTAGGACATTGGAAGTGTAGTCATTCCCTTTATCAACCTACATGTATTATTTACAGGAATCTGTAAAGCATGTAAATAAATATCGTTAGGTTTCGTCACAGGAGCAATTTTTCTGTAAACCACATGTGTCTATACCACCACATGTATGGAGTTACATAATGAACGTTTGTTAAATATAATAGTTTTTATGCATCATCTGATAGCTAAAGGATAGAAGAACCAATTTGATTTATGTCAGATAAGTATATTTATGCTTCAAATACTAGTTTTAAACAACAAAAAATGGTTTGAAAAATTCACGCCCTATTGACAGTATAATTTGTATTCCACCGAGCCTTAACGAAAGTGTTAAAGATTTTACTTGTATTATTAATGACTTTTTTAAATGTTTAATATTTTGCATATTCAAATTTTCAGTACCCTCAGCACATGTCCCCTTAAAATGATATTCAAATTGTGTATTTCTGGCGAAATAGTATCGCAAAAAAGTGCGTGGCTCGACAACACATTGATTCAGTGGGGTTAGGCTCGACAAACAGATGTAGACATTGTACATGTACTTGCTTTCTGTACGGGGGGGACTGTTGGTTTATTACGAATGTAACGAAACACACCAATTTGTTGTTGTACATACATGACACGGTGCATTTACTGCAAATTATATAGTCTGGTGCGTTAGTAGTTACGTACCTGTTCATGCTCTGTAATACATTGATATCTATATATCGGCTTTGTCGATTTAGTTTTTAGAAGTCTCGCCTTACAGTTCAAATATAAACGTCTCTACACTAGTAGGTTTTCAGCACTTGTTATGACTATATACTTATCAGAAGTGTCACGCTAAAAATAGTTTGAAGATATTTTTTCGTAATACTATTCAGTAACGACTCAGTGAAACCTCCATTTTACGTTTTGAAAAAATAAAAAACGGTAAATTCGATTAAACGAATTATCGAAGAAAGCTTCAAATACGTAATATATATAAAACTCTTAGTGAGATTTTAAAAATATTTTATCATGTAAATAATAGGGCATGTGTTTCTTGTGTTATCATTAATCCAGTGACAATAGCACGTAGCAAGTGCAGTTCTCTCGTCAGATCACCGTTAAGTTAAGCGACATTGGGCGCGGACTAAAACTTGGATGGGTTTCTAACCGCGTGCCGCTGGTCGGGCCGGAGGACCATATGTTCCAGGCCTCGGAAGCGGTAGGCTAATCGTTCGATCTCCTTAAAAATATCCGATTATCAGATCACCCAAAAATATGCCTCGGATAGTATCCGCTATAGTAGCGGCCGTCTCTACGTGTCTTCGGGAACCAAATATATCCAGTTACCAGGTGGACTTACGGGTGCAGATATGTCTAGGGAAGATGGATGGACAATGGCAACTAATTGAACGTAGTGGCGGTAATTTGTGGTAACTATATGTTCCAGATATGAAACGGATAAGTCAATGTCCTGTTATAGAGTAATCGTGTGGGTCATAGGTGCGTTAAATACTCCCAGAACGGTTGTATCTTTCCAATTTTTGTCATCAATTTTCCACAGTTGAAATGTGAGCATAGACATGTAATCGTGAACATTTCCTGTTGGGACAAGTGGGAGCGGCCAAATCGCTGCTTCTCTGTCGTCAAGGGCTGTCACGCAGCGGCCGCGGACTATACCCGGCCCCGACAGCCGGACTTTACCCGCCTCGCACCTGCATCACGAGGACAGTTAAGTCTCCTTGATGACGCGCTCATTCAGATCATTTAGCAACTGATAAGTACAGTGGGAGTCCCCTCTGAACAATTGTGGCCACTGCACAGAAGTGCTAAAAGAAAAAACCCGTGAAAGAGATTAGAATCGCATTCATGGATTGTAAAGGCCCCGACAGCTGTAATTTCAGCGATCGAGATGTCTTCAAACGCGGGGCGTGTCGTCTCTATTGGTAACGCGACAAATGATAGACCTAGAGCTGCTGCAATCTAAAGACCGAAGCATTCTCGAGACATTCCCACGGATTTATACGATAATTTAAGATGCATAGTGCATTCGTCGTAATCGCTGTGCAGACTAAAAATACATTCACTGTAATCCTTGTGGTGAAGTAGTTGGTGTTAGTTCGGAGGAATTTTCGTTCGGAATACAATGTAATAGGATTAGTTGTTTGGAGGATTAACAGGTCTATTTTTTGTACTCGTAGTAGAAAATTAAAAAAGTCTTTCAAAGAAAAAAAAAACATTTTTTACGCATTATCGGTCTCGTATATTCATTAGGGTTGAGCAGCTCATGTGAACCAATCAGTCTAGGCTTTGTTTTGAATTAATCATCTGACCGCCTTCAAAAATTCGATTGACCAATCACCCAAAATATACCTCTGATACCGTCTCTTCAAGTACTCGGACTTCTGTCTTAGGGGGCGTCGGGAGTCATATTTGTTTCCTGGTGGACTTTCGGGTGCAGAGATGTCTGAATTAAAAAAAAAACCTATTTCTAAGTTCGTTACCTACCACAGGTTAGTATGAATTTGAGCCCTCACCCGTAAAATGCCAGTCATAGCCTATTCATTAAAAATTGTGGCAGACATAAGTCGGCCCGTGAGCACCATCGCCCATTCATAGTGAATACCTGTAATAAATTGATAAAGCGTGAATGTCGGGCTCTAGTCTATGACATTGGAAGATCAACTCTTCACATGCAACGCTTAGCAAAATGCATCATGGTAAGCGTCATAGAATTCCACATATGAAACTTCGGAATTACTATCACCATCTGTCGGCATTCACCTGTATCAGTTTACTAAAAAAACTGAATACTGTTTTTTGTTTTATCATTACTCGTAAAGGTCATTAAATGGTTAATTTTCAGTATTTAATTTGTGTTTTCTTTTTTTACAGCTAAGTCAAAACAAGATGTTATAGCAGTAGAAAGATATATGCGCAACATCAAATTACTGTAAGCGTTTTTATATTAGAATCCACAGATGATTTTTGCATCACTATCACCATCTGTCGATATTATTCTTTATGTGTAAAATGATGCCAAACAATATTTACAAATCGATGTGGTTCATAATCCTCTGTGTATTATACTAGTTTGCAAATTGTTTTGACAAGGCGTTGGCTGATGAAGTGTGCATACAGTTAGCGCGGCCCGGAGCAAGTTTCGCGCCTCATTTGCGAATCACAAAAAGCTGCACTTTCGAAACTGTCACCGGGAAACGTATAGTATCGGCGATGGGCGTTCTCTCGCTCCAGAAAACTGTCCAGTTTCTCTCTAGTGAAGAAGTAGTCTCGGACTTGCTTCGACGTCTCCCACACCATATTTCGGGCTGGCGAGCTCGACCGGTTCCAGTTTTTGTGGGCGTCGCGTGCAATTTTGCTGCACTTAATGTTTGGGTCGACGACCCCCGCGAAATGCATTTGTGCGACCTGTCTTGCACAAGTACGAGTACCTACCGATTGTGGGGCAATCCTGTACTGTTGCTTCACATCGATTGCGCTTTGCGAAGACGGGAGGTGAGCAAGCTTTTGGTTAAACGCTCAGAACCCACCTTCTACCTGTACGTTTTGAGCTACGCCTCAGTTTACAATGTTTTAGCTCCGTGATGATCAAGTGGATGGCTAGACGCTGTTTGGTGAGGATTATATGAATCACAAATGTTAATTTATTTGCTTGATGAAGTGATTCCGATTGTACAAGTTAACCCCTTTCTGCATGCAGACTTTATGGCTTTATTTTTTTTTCACGCATTTCAATTTTTGTTTGTATTTTCGATGAGAGTATCTTCCATCATATTTTAATTCGTGACAGCGATTCTAATCTCTTTCAAAAGTTCTTTCTCTTCAGCAATGTGCAGTGGCTACAATTGTTAAGGGAATCCCACTGAATTTAACATTTGCTTACTAATCATAATTTAAATGAAACTATCATCAAGGAGAGTTAATTGTCGTCTGATATGATGCGGGTGTAAGGCGGGTATAGTGCAGTCAACCCTCCTATAACATTGTCATAAGGCCGGATGATTAGTTCAATGCTTATTAAGCCTTCACCGTTTAGTCGTAAGAAGCTATTGTATGTCACATGTGATGTGATAATAACAACATATATGGGACTATTATTTGTGCCCAAAATTATAAAAATGATTTAAGTCAATAAATTGGAAAAAAAAACATTTATTTCAGTTTAAATTGTTGTGATTTAATGTAATCTTCATTCATCATGAATTTAAAAATCTAATTATAGCATTTTACGCAATATGAAGTTGTCACTATTATCGGTTTTCAACCACCTTCAAACTTCGAAAAATTTCAAAACGCATGAAACGTGACTTATGCCACTTTCATAATCATGGGCTCATATGAAGAATCGCAGTAAACACTATAGAAAAAATTTGCGATGCAAATAAAAAAAATGCATTATAAGAAGGTTATACAGTTATATGGTTATACAGAAGGAAATACACTGGGATTCCATTCATAAACCAAATTGTACGAAATAAGTTACATTTTAAAGCTCGTAATCTCGATCTGGATTAGTAGTCATTTGGTTAAGTTTATCAACCTGAAAAGATAGTTGGACAGCCGCAGTTCTTGGACAATAAATCGCCGAGTGATTCGATCTTCGCTTGATCCTCACGAGCTCCTTCTATCCCGCACCACTAAATAAAAACCCATGCCATCAGTCAAATTCATCCAGACAGTACCGGCTTTAGATCCTGCAGCGCCCTAGGACAATTTTCCTGGCGCCCATATTGCTTATATTTTAAAATATCTAATCCAGATTAGTTGCCATTGGCGCCCCTAGTTCATTTGACGCCCTGGGGCACTGACCCACTGTGCCACCCCCTAAAACCGGCACTGCATCCAGAATTATGCGCTAGTGCCATGAAAAATTGGACATTTCAGTTGCGCGTCACCTAGAGAAGCCGAGGCGAACATTTGGACGACGTTTAACTCCATACAATATAGAATCGACAGGGTTTTCAAATTTCGAAAAAAAAAATGGATAATATCTCCCACACACTTTGGTTTATTTAAATTTAAAGATACTGAAATTTAAAGTTACTGAGAAACCCTTTATAGTTTCTTACATCATCTCGGTTCATTATTTTCGGTCTGAGATCCGTTTCTTTTTGAAGATTTTCCCATCGGATGGAATTGTAACTTAGCACTCGATTAATGTGTCAAATTCGAAATAACCCATTTAGTTGGTAAATTGGCTCCAATAAATCTGATGAGGAAACGAGGAGAGATTCCTTGACGCTTCGGTTATTCTGGACCACCCGGAATGAGCAGGACCGAAATTGGACATTGTTTCCCATACGACGAGCTTTCTTACGAGTATATCCGTTTTGTATCTGGAACATATAGTCACTACATATTGCTTCCATTCAGTTATGCCAGTTATCATTCCTCAAGATACGAGTATCTGTACACCTTTAGGTCCACCTGTGAATATTTACGGTTCCCTACATCCTCCAGATCAGAATCCCTAGGGCTTGAAGGGACGGCTGCTGTAGTATTTGAAAAAATATTTTTGGGTGATTTATGAATAGGATTTTTTTTATGGAGTTTGGATGAATTACCCGACACTCGCGAATAGTTATGAATTAATTTATTAAATCAATTACCATAAAATTGTAATGATATGTTCGTTTAATTGAAAAAAAGTTAAATGTTGGTTAATAAATAAATATGAGTTGCTTGTCTTCTCCAATGTCTTATGTTGAATTTACTTGTATACTTACATCACTGCTGTTAAATACCCTTTATGTATTCATGTCTTAAAAATCTTCATAGTTTTTTTTATTGCGTAGTCCCCTCCTTCGGTCCTGTCGCCACCATCCGAATGGTGTTCCTCTCGTATCATCAGGTCGTGTGAGGTGATCTCCATTTAGCTTGCGTCCCGGGAATGCGCCACCGAAACGACAAAACACACACCAGACACTACGACACCGATCTCGAGGTTTTTTCTTCCGTCGCTTCGAAGGGCCGTGACGGGCGGCGTCGTCACCTTAACTTGTCTTAAACACATGATCGATGGTGACAGTTGACAGCTGACATCTGACAGTAAACCACGTGTCGCAACACTGTTATTATTCGTTGAGAATGGTATTTAATAGTCGCTCGATTTTACGGCGTTTCCTTGTAGACGCGTATAACTCTCGATGCATTTAATCAGATGCATTTTTATGATATCGTAAATATTAAATTTAGACAGTATTTTTATGTTCAACTGTTTAGATTCGTGATATGCAGTGCTTAGTCATCAACGTTTGAAAGATTTAAAAAAGATAAGAAGAAAGAAAGATTCCTTCTCCATATTTCAATATTATGTTGTACGTGTTAAAAAAACACTATGCATAGTATTCTTCACTGGTTGGTTAACTTAATCTCGAAGAAGAGGAATGGTTTCACACGTATGTGGATCGGGTGCTTATTTGAGGATATAAAAGCGGTAGTTCTATTTCAGTTGAACTCGTTACTACTCGCATTAAAGAAGGAAATAAAAGGGGGAAACCGCCTTTTAAATCCTAAAGTAAAATTCTAAAAGTCGAAAGCAAGCTTCAGACTATTGGAAAAGCACCACCATCGCGACTGTTAAGGCACCATTTTTGAGACACGTTTGTAGGGTTGTACTAACGTTTGCTTTAACTCGAGTTGATTCACATATTGTGTCGTAAAAGCTCACTTGCGACACGTATTGTCCTAATAAGTCAAGCAGTGGTAAGCGTTGGAAAGCCTCAACAATTTACAAAAAATACTAGTACCTTCAGAGTTGTATATTGGCAAGTTTTGATCCTCCTTACCTCAAGCAAGCGACGCAAGCTTCCATCCGCTTCATCTTTACAGTCCTTAAAATACTCTTCAAGCAGTCGCCTAAGATCACGACCACCGCTAATTCTTCCAGGAGCGGCGATATTTCTGGCGCAGGAATCCGGTTGCTATTTGCGCGCGAAAATTTGAGTTTTTTTTCTTCGCTCCATCATCTGGACTCTTGAACTGAGCTCAGCTTCCTAAACGTCAACCATATCATAATGACAAGCACTTAATATGTAAATAAGTTTTTTTTTCTTTAAATTTAATCTTTGGGTAGACAATTGTGCGAAGTATCTAATAGTGGAGATAATTTTCAACCTTCAGAACATAATGGGTCAAAAACAAAAAAATCCAGAATAAAAAGTTAATAATTATGTTATTTACATTCTTTGAGTAATGATATGAGACTAATCATACGAGTATAGTTGTTTGTATTTGAAGAAACCAATGGCCATACCATGATAAAACACCGCCTCTTGCCCGATCACTCTAGTTTTAAGCAACATTGACGAGTACTTGCATGTCGTTGGTAGGGGTGAGGCGCTCTTTTGAACCAACTTATTAAGCTTTTGAAATGTTAGTCTTATCATTCGATCCGGATTCTCGTAACTGTAGTCTGTCAGTATATGTGCGTAGCATGGACTCGTCGGAGCTTCGGACCAGAGCTGGCAAGGGTAATGTCAAAACTGACAAAATTGTGTATCTGCAATTTACGGCTATTAAATTTGTTTGAATTTAAAATTGATTCAGCTAGGTAGTGGATATATAAGAAGAAGACGAGACCCCATATGAAGTAGTATACTAACTTCGCAGCCTTAGACTGAGGTCTATTTGACATCTAACTGATGCACCTAGAATCACGGGAAGGCTTTCAGCCACTCTCTAACAAGTAGCCTTTTGCGTGCGCCGGTAACGGGTCCCCATCTGCGTCTCCAAAAACAGGACGCGATAGGGAGAGTTTTCACCAAGCGAGTCATCATCATCAGTTGCGAGTTATTTAAAGTAGCGCATCTTCAAGAAGAGTATATTATCGTTTTATTACGAATATTATTTTACCCTCTGGTTTGATAACGGTTGTCATAGTCATAACCTGCGGCAGATACGGTCGGTAAAAAGATGCTTACCCAGAGACGCTACAAAGAGTTTGGTAGATGCGTTTATAGTCTCTAAAATGGACTACTGCAACGCACTGCACGCAGGCCAGCCAGCCAAACAATTAAATCGATTGCAGTCGTTACAAAACGCAGCGGCACGACTAGTCTACAACGCGCCCAAATTCTGTCACATTACTCCAATACTACACCGACTGCACTGGTTGAGAGTTTCGGCTAGAATCCAGTATAAATTATGCCTCTTAGCTTACAAGGCACTCAACGGAACTGCACCGGGCTATCTGACAGAACTTATTAAGCCTTCAGAAATAAGCACGCGTGGAGAGACACTCAGATCGGCTACAGCAAATAGAAGCACCCTGCAGCTGACGGGAGGTAGTCCTAGCACGGTCTTTGGCAATCGGGCTTTCAGCTACGCTGCGCCAATGGCCTGGAACTCACTACCGGAAAGCATAGGAGAGCTTAAAGCAGAGGCATCCTTCAGAAGCAGACTCAAGACCCACCTTTTTACTCAGAGAGGCAAAGGAGCGCTTTTGGAATGATCATTCGGTCATAAAAGAGCGCTATACAAATACTAATATAATAATAATAATAATAGTGTACTGACCATGAAGGTCCAAAACTATCTCTTTTGTAAACAATTTATGTACCAAACTTTGATGCAAAGCAAATATGAAGATTAAAGCTCTGAAATTGTATATATTACCAAAGTTTACTTTGCAAATTGTTGTGTACGAATAGTCGGTATAACAGAGACTATTTGAGTGTGTCGGTTACACTCGGTGACGTTCCAGGCGGGGAGCGATGGTCTTTGGAATCCCGGAGGCATTCCCTTTTGAATTTTGTCATTTGTAATTTCTTAAAATAGTCTCCCGCTCGCCGGAATGCAGCGCGGGGTTTCAGTCTCCATGAGTGTTGTGATGTGTTTCGAAAACAAAGCACACCCGCTCTGAATCCTGAAAAAGTAACCGAGTAGCAGAAATGTGAAATGAAACCGGTTTCAAATTACCGCAGAAAAAACGATTGCGAGACAGTAATGATCGGTATAGTCATCATTCGCTTTGTACATTTTCAGGACCTTACATATTTTCATACAAAGTAATGGAAATAAAACGCTTCGATTCTAGTTGAGTACCAAGGACTATGACCTAATAGTAAAGCGTTTTCCCAACATCGAAATTATGGGTTTGATCCCCGACAAACATAACAATATAATCGTATATTTTTTAATCAATACATAATCTGTATATTGTTCTCATATAAATAATCTATAAATTTCCTTACTTGACGTAAAACTGATTCCTCAACCGTGAAATGCCTGTCATAGTATATTAATTAAAATCGTTTGTCGATGAAAGTCGTCTGTATACACCACCCATTCACAGTAAGTCATTTTCTAAAACACAACGAATGAATGACTGGACAATTTTATTATGACATTGATAATCGAGAATTCATAATTATACAGCGTTTGGCCATCCTCGAAAATGGCAAGCATCATATAATACACAAATGAGATTTCTCCGTCACTATCTGACAGTATTCTTCCCTATATGTTTTTATAACATGATAACATCTTAATATGTAGTTATATTTCAACTAACTTACCGACTAAATACTTACAAAACTGTCTTCCTACATCCTATGTACCTCCAACGCATCACGTTTGTTGGAAATATTTAAGATATATACTTTTTTTCTTACTGACGAACGTCATTCGGGATAGTGAAAAATGGAACATTCTCGGCGCCCGAGTCACGTTCATTTGTGTGTTTATGGCGGTTAAGATGCAGGATTATTGCCATTAATTAACCTTTTGCAATACGACTATATACACTCGACAGTTCTTGCACAATTAAAAAGGTTTTTGATTTACATGATTATGATTTTTTAATAATTTTACAAATTATTGTTCATGTCATCGATAAACGTCATGAAAAATTAAATGGAAACCACACATGTGAGCACACCCTAGAGCAATCCCTGAGCGGGACTTAACCCAACAATATTGTTAGTTGACATTTCTTGTTATTGAATATCTAGTCTCCATACTCCCCATTTCTATATTTGCTCCTCACGTTCTACTACATTTGCTTATCTTGTTTGCCCTTTTAAACACATCATCTCATTGCCTTATGACCTTTATGGAATGTAATCTAAAAATACTTATTCTCTGTTTTTGTTTTATTATCGTACACAAATATCGATTCTGTGTTTAAAAATGCTAAATGCTGTTTATGGCATGACTGCTTCAACGAATCTAAAATGTTATATTTAATGGATGGTCAGTAAATAAGCAGATACATGAAAAACAAATACTTATTTCTCTGAATACGTCTCGCGATTTACTCGTAGTTGTAGAGACAAATCTTTTATAGTAATTACTTATAATATTATTAATATTTAATTAATCGACGTTTTGTTTGTCATTAATTGAATGAAATATTATGGTTTTCGGGTTAAAAGCAAAATATCCTCATTATAAAGATAAATAATGTGTGTAGTTATCAGTGCTGCACGTTAATTGTAAACATTTCATTGTTATCCTATATCTTATCTACGAAAGTGATGCCATTCATTTTTTTAATCCTCAGAGATATAAAGCGATTAAATTCCATTTTAAATAAAAACTGATGTTGCACAAAGTAATTTGTGATTGTTAATTTTTTAATGTGAGGGATTTAGATAGGGTTATTTATGATATTGTTGATATGTCATCTGAATCGACAAAGAACATTATAGAATGGTCAACAGAAATACAGTTCACCCTTCTATAGCGTTTTTATACCATCAGCTGTATGCATGTGAAAACAAATTGAATAGCGGCGTAATAGATCTATGTTCTTACCTATAAATCTGTCTCTCTTGTGTCAATGGTCATAATTCTTCTGGGACCGTAGTGCTGTCCAATGCCATGGAATTTGCTGACTGTTTTAACCATAATATGTTACAACTAGGAAACGATCCTGAAATAAGGTAATACAAAGAGAAACAATATATAAATGTAGCTACGTTTTGGTGGTAGCCGAAAGTCGTCCCGTAAAAAAGCGTTTTTTTGCAAGCCAAAGGTCGTGAGTTCGATGCCCGACGGAGATTAAAAAAAAGGATTGTGTGAATTTGATCCCTCACCCGTAAAATGCCAGTCATAGTCTATTAATTAAAATTGGTGGTAGACGAAAGTCATCCCGTGGAGACCACCCATTTACAGTAAATTCCTGTAATAATAAGGATGATGCGTGAATCTCGGGCTGTAGTCTATGACGTTGGCGCATCAACACTCCACATGCAGCGCTTAACCATATGTAACATGGTAAGTGTCATAGAATCCACAGATGAGGCTTCAGCATCACTATCACCATCTGTCGGTATTCTTCTGTATGTGTTTACCTGTTACCAAAAAAAAACATATGATTAAGAACTAAAGAAAAACAAATTAGTAAAGACAGAAAGTCATCAAACAGATGACTCCAACAAATTACTCTTCCAATCAAATTCTTGGAGTTCGTGTCTGAACTGGGCCTCCCTTGCGTGGAATATATCAACAATATCATTTTTTTAAATAATACACGAACTATATGAAGCTAAAGTCACTGAAATTGTCACTTCAAATAAAAATGTTTCACATTTTATACTTCGTTAAATTTATTTCTCCCACCTCATACATTAGCGAAGATTTTTTACCTTTGCTAGCGTATTTTTGATGAAAAGACTTTTTGCCGTTTTAGCTGAAAACAGTCCATAGAAACCTGGGCTTGTTATTTATTATTATTTATTTATCTCACAATGGGCCATCGCATTATATATTTTCTGCGCATTGTTGAAGCTGCGACTACACGAACACTGTAAACTGTCACTTTCATTTTGATTAAACTGATAAATAAATAAAAAAAACTTATTTAGCTACGTATCAAATCTAAATTTAATCGACGCGGTTCAAAAAATGCAATTCTTCTCATGAATAATGGCACACTTACATCTAAGATGCATCATCATTGGAACACAGAACTAAGATCACATACTAGAGTAGTTTACTTGACCTTATGTACAGTTATTACTACGGCTGTTGCTCCTATGAACTTAAAGTATTAATTCTTCTTGCACCCACCCACAACCAAACATTAGCCGAACATCAGTTAATGTGTGACCAAAGTTGGTCCAAAGTTCCATACTAAATGCTACCAGTAAACTTTCGAGCGATCTTCCAGTATCTGTGTTTCCTTCTTCGTATCATTTGGATCTCTCCAAGAAACAAATTAATTTACACTTGCCATCTTTCCAACCCACAAAAACACAACACATGTTTCCCGAATGCCGTATTCAGCCGTCCGAGTTGAACGCTATAGAGTATAGAGTACACTTGTCTTGACCGGTTGTGTTCTCCTGCATGCGATAGAATTTAAAAAAAAACATCTTCGTTCTACACTGCTTCTGTAAACGCGCCCGGTTAAAGCCGCGTTTTTTTTTGTATTTTCGTCGTGTTTTCAAAGGTGACTGGGTATTTTATTTCTCAACGCAACATAAAGCCAGTAGCGCTGGTTCAATAGGTCAGGGGTGGCGACAAATGGAGCGCGGCCTTCTTGTAATGTGCCTATGCTAATAAAGACCTATTCCACGCACATTGTTGGAAACTGCTCCATTTATAACTGAATCTAGAAATTGACTAATCAATCTTTCGATTGCGACAAACCACCGAAAACGTTAACCTTTTGGATGCCATGACCCTGAATAGATCTATGCAACGCCACGTGGATTATCGAAGATTTGAACCCCTGAATGGTGTCCAATTTTTACCAATTTTTTTCTTGGGCAGAAGATGGATGTCGTTATAGAGCCAAGCGTTGACCGAAAATATACAGTTTTATAACACACCGGTGTGCTCACGTCACTGGCGTGCTTCCCGCAGTGGACCCATATTTGGGCTCATGGCATCCATACGGTTAAGCGTAAACTATGATTCGAGGAGATGTTCGGTGCTGATATCACACCCTCTACTTTTCGATAGATTTTTAAATGGTTAAACATATCAATTTTATTGTTATATCGGCATTTATATGGCGCTTATTTATATGGCGCTTATTTATGACCAAATGGTCATTCCAAAAGCTTTGCTTTGCCTCCCTAGGCAACAGTTGGGTCTTGAGACTGCCTATGAAGGACGCTTCCGTAATTAGCTTTCTTATACTTTCCGGCAAAGAGTTCCAAGCCGTTGGTGCTGCGAAATTGGAATCGCGATTGTCAAAGACTATGCTAGGACATCCTCTCGTCAGCTGTGCATCTTCGACTACCCCATTATCTGGTTTCAGCCTTCTTTGTGGACATAACCCACTACTCTTTTATGTCTGCATTTTTCTGCTTTGATCTTCCTTAATCAGATACAAATTGTCATGAACGTCTAGGCGGTCAGCAGAACCTGCATCACTTCCGCACGTTTTTCACACCTATGCACTTTGGACCATTTTTTTTTCAATTGGCGATGAATTTCAATCTGAGCAACATTCTTCGCATGAAAAACTTAATGGCAGAACGCAGTTCGCACTTGGCGGGAACAACAATCGTGACGTCCATCGCGAATGGCTGCTGAGCCGACACAACTTGCTAGCGACGTGTCGTTTGTGCGGCGGTGTGGGGGAAGAACTAACAAAGGCGACAGTGTTGAAATTTTCACGTAGGCGCTGCGGGCTTTAGAGACCTTGGTTTTCATATGCCCTAAGGATATGTCAGTTTCTGGTGGAGCTCACTACTAAGACCATGTACCATGTTTCCGCTGTCTTTTAACCTACATTACTTGGTTATCTGCGTGATCATTGTCCCATACATAGCCTGACCATGCTACATAGAAAAACATAAACCACTTGGTTGTATTATTCAAATCTCTGGTTGTAACATCACGTGCACATGACATCATCTCTGATTAACATTTCACGGAGGACCCCTTTCTTCGATGCGATTGAAATCTCAAGGCGAGGTTCCATCTCTGCCAAGCTGAAGAAGTTGTAATCCAACACCGAGGTGTCTAGTTGCTATAATCGTACAAAGTAAGCTCTCTGAGATGAGAACGCTTTTAGTTTGCAAATTTATATCACAATAAGTGTGGTAATATAAAAAAAGACTACTTATTGTTACACGACACATTTTCATTCCTAAGTTTGTTTGAAACATTTGTAACAAATAAGTAAAATATATTACATATACATTATATTGACTGATTCCTTCTCGTTTATGCACTTGCACGTTTTGACTCTCCCGTGGAATATAAGTAATATGACGTTCAATAGGGTCGACTAGACGCTGCATATGTGAACTGTTCTGTTTTATATATATTTAAGTAGTGTTATGCCAGAGCAAATTAACTGGGTTTAATTCGTGTATATTGTATTTGTTGTATTTTTATTATAATTAAGGATGTACCAAACTAACTTTTAAGTAGTTAATTAAACGCTTTGTTATCCTTTTGAGCATATAGCCTCAGATCAATTCATAAGGAAACGTTTTGTATGAAAAATAGTAAATATGTGTTTCTTCTATGTTCTTACCTAAAACTACTTACCTACCACTCGCTTTATCAAAATTCTTTATAAATGTAGTTTTAATATTTATTTATCAAATTATTATTGTAAAATGGTAGTTGCTTCGTATTTTTTCAAGAAATTGATTTATTCCTAGACATTTTCTCTCTCAATCCATATCGATCGTTAATACAGGAAGACTTCATTTTTATTTTCACGCTTATAAGTTTTGGAACATAGTACGTAGCCCGCAAATTTTTTAACCCTTTCATTACGGCTCGGTTTGAATACAAATTATACTATCAATTATAAAACTAGTATTTGAAGCATAAATGTACTTATCTGGTCTATTTTCATATATCACATTGGTTCTTGTATCCTTTAGACATCAAATGATGCATAAAAAACTATTCTAAGAAAGTAGCAAAGTCATATATCACGTCAACCAATGTCAACAGTCGGGGAATCTTATGACGGCATATGCCGACAACCGATGCGAAAGGGTTAATTCACTTTATTTTTTGAATAGCCCTCTTATAACATATAAGGTCCATTGTATAAACAGTTGTCTCTTTGGAAGTGCATATTTTTTGTTTTATTTCTTATGTACTTAATGTGCTGAATAAAACGCTTGATATGCAAAGTTCCTCTCGTTGAATGATGACATCCTAATTTTAGAGTAAACAACGGAGGTACAGAAGCATCACGAAGGCAGCCGAAGTCATGCTCGCTGCGAAAACGGTAAACAATCAATATGTTGCACGAAAAACGGAAATGAGACATGGCTATGGTCTAATCTTCCATGAATGGACATTCCCATCTTTCCGATACGCATGATAAAAATTAATGATATTCCCCATAGACCAGCGAGGCCATACTGTAGTATTCTGGTCACGTGGTTGCGTGCCACGTGACCTCAGGGAAACGACAGGAGAGGGGGGCTCTGCGCACGCGCGCTGTCATTTTATTTTGGCGTTCAGAGAGCAAGAATATTACAAAACAGCCAATCTTCCCATAAAGTTTTCATTATATCGAATGATTAGCCCGATGCTCGAAAGGCCTAAACTATATAGTCCTACTAATTTTACCCAAAATAACAACTAGAAAACTATGACGGCTGGCAGAGCTTAGTGGCGGCAGTTTGTGACAACCATATGCCAGTTAGGGGACCAGACATGGTGATGTTGATATGAAAAACACTGTGTAATGGACGCATTTAGTGAATGTACGAGTATTGCACATATTTCCAAAAAAATATTTATGATTTATTTTAAGCCTATTGATATACTCCTCTCTGAATTCGATATCGAATTACTGGGTGACAGGATGCAGGGGCAGATTAATAACACAAAGAACTTCTTTTCGAAGCACAATTCGCGTTTATTATAAAGATTTGATTTCTACGCCCGACCGGCATGACATTTCGCCGGCCGGGGCGCGAGTCCATTGACAACTGCCGGACACTGTGACATGCTGCGTTGACAATGATTGCGGTAAAAAAGCAAATTAAAGAAAACAGTTGCACCAACATGAAATGGAGCAACTGTCAAACCAAATAAACAGGCGTATGCAAACGCCTGCGTAATATTCTATTAGTAAAACTAACATTATTAGATGTGCATGTCAGGCGAGCGAACATAAATAAGAGACAAAATATCTTTTTTCGAAGCTTTACAGCATCAGCCTAAAGGACTTATATCAAGCTGATATCACTATTTTTAAACAACGATATCTTGAGCTTTAACTGTCCTGTAACTTCGTCGAACAGATCAACCCACCGAATTATAGTAGAGCTTTTTCTTGATCACTTTATTTTTACGCCACCAGTGAATACTATCAAGTTTTCCAACGCGTTTTATTTTAATCGTTTGTGTATCTAAAGAAGTACATATTAGCTGCAAACTTTTACGCGGTGTATCAATGAGATCAGCTTTTCCCGTGGGTCTATAATATCTTCACTATAAAATAATACTACCATGGTTCAAATATTTGTGCAAAACAAGTTGTAAGACCGTGTAGTTGTTTAGCTTTGGCTTCCTCCAAGGCGCCGTTCTGGCTCCCGCTCCAGCGTCTCGTCAGGAATGATAAACAGTTTCCTGCTCTAGCATATATTCAGGAGTGTGGACTTCCACGGGTCTCGTTGTTCACGGTGTGGTAACAAACAAAAAGCTGAAAAAGAGATACTTGCTCTTAAATTTACTGCGAGGAGAAGCGTTCCGGTGCATTTCATGCTTTTCAACTTTGTTATGACGTCCACAAAATTTTTGTGGCTCATAAGTCATGACGTTTGGGGCTAATGTCCTGGAGCAAATCTTACATAATTATTCAGACACTAAGTCATCAACCCCGAAGAAGACCCCTGCAATGGCAGTCGAAATATTGGAAAGGAGAAATTCGCCACACACGGCTAAACCCAAAAGCCACAATATCAGTTTATCTCTAGGATGAGAAGCTGATGGATTTACTATGAGTATTATTTATTATTTTCATACAAAATACATGTGCATAGGTGCATCTCAAAACAATATGTTTTAAGTGATCGGGCTCTATGAAAAGTGTCAATGTTTTACTCGTATTTTAACTTTATCTGAAAAGATCCAGATTGTGTGGCGTTTATCTTTAGCAACTCAGCCATGTGTTTGTTACCTGATTAGTGATCAACTGATCAGTGATCAACTGATTACGATCGGTCAGTGATCAGCGTGCGCAGTTCGCGGAACTGGGATGGTGGTCAGGTGACCGGCGTGCTCACCGTACCGAGATATCTCACGCATATCACGACCCTCGACTGACCGACTGCAGCTTCCAGTGCAATGCCAATGTCACGGTATACTATCTGCCAATAGGACTTATTATAAGACTATACATACTTATGTACAATAATTATAATTACGTAAACATTACAAGTGCCATCTATCCAACACTCGTTTCGTCTCAATTCTTCAATTCAGTATAATGGGTTTCGAGATGCCTGCGTAGAATACTAGGAGGTGGCTTGAATTTGTGAGTAATGACGAGGTGAGCGAGGGGATAACCTTTCATACCTGCTTGGGACATATTCTTCGGATGACGCTAAAAAGCATTTACTATAGTGACTTTTCTTCGAGACTCTCGGGCTCGCGCCATTCTGAAAGGCGTTGGAAACTAAACGTACAATAGAATGTACTCAGTGGATATAGAATGAGGCGAAAACTATGGCGGCTAACAGAGCTTTGTGGCGGCAGCTCGTGATGATCATACGCTCCAGTTCAATCATCAAAATTAGAAGATATTCATTTAATTCTGGGCAGGATTTGTGCCCCAACCACCAATATTCAATTACTAAATAGCTATTATGATTTATGTATTGATATCGGCTCGATATAGTCTTTGCAGCCTGGTGCCGAAAACCTCGATATACAATCATTCGTCTCATATTTTTGTTCGATCGTCGGACATATGTCGCCATTTTGGTTGTTTTGACAGAAGATTATTCGTCAAAAGGCTGACAGGTGATTGAAGGGCGCTGCGTTGTTTCGAAGCGCGCCGTCAGTTCGGTTCGACCCTCAACGGAGGTAGATCGTTGATTGTCCGTGGCTTGAGCATAATACCAATGTTTGTTAATTTTTAACTTGAATAAATCTCAATGTGCTCTAAAAAAGTATGTGTGTTGTTCATCTGCCTCCAAACTGGCAAGAGCCTTGACTGGCGGACCTGGAAATCCCTAAACAGATTAAGAACCGGAGTTGGTAGAACAAAGGACAACCTCGAGCGGTGGAGAATGCTTCGGCAGGGAGAGACACTATTGTGCGACTGTGGAGACCTGCAGACCGCCTCACACCTAAGATGCTGCTCCATCTGCCCAACAAGTTGCACATCTCAAGACCTAATGCTGGGCAACACACGAGCCATCGATGTTGCCAGATATTGGGATAAAATAATTTGACGTCGCTGACACGAAGAAGAAGAAGAAGAAGAACTGCTCCTCATACGTCAACCGAGTGTCCTAATAACTATCCCGGCGACGTAAAATCGTTCTTTTCCATTAAGTAAAGAGGATGTTATTATATTTATATGTTTAACGAAATCGGGAGCTATGTACATTCTTTAGAATTCCTATCCCTTCTAGGTGGTTTCGTTTAGATTGTTAGATTATTTGATTCGTACAAATAGATTGTAATATAGATCCCGATACTGATACGAAGCATGACATATATAGATTAGATTACGACTAATCATCATGAATAACGCAAAGAAACTAAAGTATATTTTGTCAAAAAAGTCGTAGATTCTTTAGTCGTCGTAGACGCAATAAAAAAATAGTTGCAAATTCAAAGGTCGTACGTAGATTTAAAGAACTGAATAATCTATTTAAATATTCATCAACTTATTTTTTTTTGCCATTAATATTGTATGCATTTCATTATGATAGTTGCCGGCTTTATTGAATGAATAAGCGAAATATTCAATAATTCTCAATTTATTTATGGGAGTCTAATTATGATATCTCTCATTTGCCATTTTGCAGACAGCTTTGTTAGCGAAATGAATCGCATGCGCCTTGAACGATTCTCGTTAACCAAATATAGTTTTTTTTGTTGCACCGCTCATTTAGCCTCTCTATAAAGTGCCGACGGGCATTGAAACCAAACCATTGATACAATTAGCCGTACTATTGTATCGTTTGTTTTGATGCTAGTTTTGTTCTCTCTTCGCGATGATTGCGTTCATTTTCAGAATGCCTCACATCATCAGTCCATTAGTTTCTCCAGCCGCCATACATTATTTATACGTGGCAAGCACGCGAGCCGTAGATCATAAATAGTCATCACGCCTTCACTGTCCACTACCACTCGCCACTACCACTCGCCACTACCACTCTACCACTCTACCACTCGCCACTATCACTTCACCACTCGCCACCAAAGGCAATCAACCAATCATCCCACTGCTTATATAACCAGATACCCCTAGACTAAACTCGCGAAGCAGCTTTCTGAGATACACACAACCTCTCCGGCTCTGAAAATGAGAGACTGCAGCTCTGGCAACAAATCGCATCAGAATATTTCATTACTACAAAGGAAATCCTCCCAACTGGAAAGAACCTTGAATGGCGGACCTAGAAATACCTGAACAGATTAAGAAGCGGAGTTGGTAGAACAAAGGACAACCTGGAGCGGTGGGGAATGCTTTGGTAGGGAGAGTCACTGTTGTGTGACTGTGGAGACCTGCAGACCGCCTCACACCTAAGATCCTGCCCCATGTACTCAACTAAGGATGAATTTTAAATTTCGTGTTAAAAAATGTTTTAGAAAACCAATGTAAATTACTTGATTGTAATCATAAAATTACGAATTTATCTAAAAGCTTACATCAAAACAATATTGATATAATGTAATAACATTATTACGCGTAATGGTTATAACAATGTAGACGGCAAGAGTTTTCAGTTAATTTCTTCATTGAGGCTATAAACGTTTTTTACAGCTATTATTACTACATTTTCAATGGAAGCTTCGCAGGAAAACACACACAATGATTCTCACACGTCTCTTAGCTAATGCGGGAAATAATAACCTTTTTATGCTCGTGTTATTATGAAGAAAAAAATGTATTCCATATAGTAAGTCAGTCTTAGATCTATTGTACTAACTAGCAGTGTCATAGTTAAGCCTCATAATATTTTTTAGCTATTCACATATGCAATACATTCAACCCTCCTATAACGTTTTCATAAAACCGAATGATTAGCCCGGTGCTCCCGACGCCTGTACTATTTAAGTTTAAGAGGTAGATCGACCCAAAATAATAACACTAAAGAGACCGTATGTGACAAATCGCCTCAAACAATTCAGAAAAAAAAATGTTTTTTTTTAAATGGTGTGTTGTAGGAGGGTTTACTGTGTGTTGTGGAGCGTCTGGTTAATCATTGGTCTGCACATTGGACCTGGGTCACTTTCTTAGGATTGTGACAATATCCACTGAGTGGTTGTTACTGGACAACATAAATCAAAGCTGGTTTTATTCAAAACCTTCAGTCATTTGTCCTTCTTTAGTATAGTGTTAAACAATATCTCGATGGCCAATGTGATATGCAAAGCTAGAATTTGTGTTTTTTTTTCATATCTGGAACATATGATCACCACATATTGCTGCCATTCACTTGTGTCAGTCGCCACTGTCTTTGCCTAGTCCCAAGACATCTGCGCCCAAAGTTCTACCTGGGAACATGTATGGTTCTCGGCCCAACGAAGTCCTTGAAAAGTACTTGAAGTACTTAAAAAGTACTTAGGGTAGCTATATATAGTATCCTAGACATACTTTTGGGTAATTTGTTTATCGGATTTTTAAGATCGGACGATTGGCTTGACGACCCAAAGGCCTGAACTATTTGCTCTGTAATCCAGACGTAAATGTACGTACGACATTGGAACCACCTGCGATCAAGCATTTACGCTATCTAATACATAAAAAAATCACTAAGAAAAACTTATGCAAAAAAAAACACATCCTTTTTGACCCGCATTTGACGGCATCTTCATTCAAATCAAATAAAAATCGATGAGCAAAAAATTTTTTTGACTCGATAAATCGTTTTTTCATTATAGTATTTGTTTCAAGGGCGCGCGTGGCGGTTGATTGTTGAAGTTTTTTTTTTTTTAAGAGATTTGGCTCCGGTGGCGCTCGCAGTGGGGTGGAAATGGCAATTTACATAGGCGGACATTTAATTATTAGCGACATGATCTTAAAAAAAAACTTATTTATAGTAAACATTATCATTATTTTTCTTTAGACGCTATTTCATCATCGAGGACGTTTTAAAATTGAAAAATAATTAAGATCGCGCTCTCTACAGATTACTGTTTCTTGAAGTTTCCTGGCTGGCGCTATCCTGTATAGGTAACTATACATATAATTCACTCGGCGGAGCTGCGGGAGACAGAGCTGACATGGAATGTGGCGAGGATTATTGCGGCTGACAGCTTTGTGGCGAGGATGCTTCAGGCTTCGTCTAGTCACTTCGTCTTCCTTAAAATTCTGAATCATAAAACACGTAAATATGACTCGGGTACTATAGACATAGGCATCTCTGCAAGTTGTTAGTATCTCGCTCTGGAGTCAGTAAAGTATAATACTATGCATAGTATTTGGCGGATCACCAGGTGTATGACTTGAGACGAAAAAGAGATGGTGAAATGTCACAAAACTGTGTGGCGAAATTTAGTGTATTGCTCGTTCAATGACTGCCGTGTTGAAGACCAGATCTCCATTTAGGTTATCATGAAGTAACCGAGGTATATTTTTCGGTGATTTGTTAATCGTTTTTTAAGGAGATCGGATGAATTATCCAGATGCTTCCGAATCCTGGACTTTTCGGTCCATTTTTTTAGACACTTGATTATTTTCGCTACGCCTCTGTACAACCCCGGAGTGAGGGCTGTCGTCACGCTTGCCCTTGAGTTCGTCTCGCACAGTGACCTCTACTTACACAAATCTAATAAAAGAGAAACGTTTGGATAAGAAGGAAATCCATTTAACTAACGCAGGCACTAAAATAATAAAAAATTCCGCGAAAACTGGTAAATAAGCTCCGCATTATTCCCTAACGAGGCTTTTTCAAGCGTTTTTTACATTTTGTAATAAAATTTGCGAGCTATGTTAATGTACAGTGATGTCCAATAATTGTGACACTTAACATGACGACTGAATCTCATTATATTTTCATTTTTCTCTATTGTTACAATTTGTAAACGTGTTAAATGCGGGCATTTCATTCAAGGCGCGCTTACAGAACGAAAGTGAAATAATTGGGAACACGGGCGGAAGAATCGCTTAACATTCCTTATGTGGCTTTTAGGTTTGTGCCATATTCAGCAAGGTCAGTATCATGACAATTATAACACAAATGACTAATTATTTAAGCTGAACTTGCTACACGTATTTACTATGAATAGGCATCTTTCAAGTGGTTAAATAAAAAACATAAACATTAACAATGTTTGGATTAATAAATATTATTTAAATTGTTTTTACATAGATCACGTTGAGTATGGCCTCTGTTTGGGAGACGTTTTGACTAACTCGTAGTCTTCCTCAATCCGTCACTGTCAAGAGACAACTGAGCTGCATGATACTTCCGTAAGTGGTCGAACACATTTATGTAGGAGAGGGTGTGGGGGTGTGTCTATCAGGGAATGATAGAGAGGGAGACGGATAGTGTTGCAAGGACGAAGATGAGAATGATTTAGGTATTGTTATATATACAAATGATCTTTAATAAAAATAATATCGAGTTTTATATCGTTTCGTTACGTTTCTGATTAATCTTTTGATGTTCATGTAAATTTGCAATTTTGATAGCAATTTATAGCTGCGATTATGGATGCGAGAAAAGAGGCTTAGGAGTGAAGAACCGCACTACTATATGCTAATTTAGATGTATTTCGTTTTAGCTAAAATTGTAACAATAATTGACATAAAACATATGTTTGCAACCAAGTTCCGGAGAAGTCGGCGATTTTTTTATTACTTAATGAAGTTCCGAGGAGATCATAAAACGAATAAAAAAACATCAAAACGAATCTTTTTTTTGTAGAATAAGCATATTTTTTATTTGAACAATCTCTATCAACACATCTCACAGTCAAGAGCGTTATAAAAACAAAACATTTACTCTTTTAAAACAATAGAAAATTGAAACAATACACCGTTAAAGCACGTACAAGCGGACATGTTTAAAAATAATTATGTATGCATTTTATTTTTTTACAATTATTTTTTACACCCACCCCGAGGCGACCAACAATTTCGCTTTGTGTTGTTTTTTTTTAACGGATGACTTGATACACAGATTCACCTTTAATGGTCATCGTTTATTATGGCTACATTTTAATGATCTTTAAACACCAGAGAAGAAAAGCCCAAGGGACTAAATATTGGTCAATAGGTCAGTCGGTTAAGTGAAATGTTTAAAGATTGTATAGCACTGCTATTTGGAGGAAAGGATTAAAAGGAAGGAATTATTTCATTGATTAATATGTATTGTAATTTGTTCATAGTCAAATCGTACTGAAAAAAGGATCTTAGAAAATAATAAGCATACCTTAGCCAATCTCTGTTTTATGTCAAAATGTTTTACGAGATTTTTTTGGGTTGGCATTATCATCATACCATGTCCGCTCCCTTAACTGGAGCATATGGCGTTCACAAACCGCCGCCACAAAGCTCTGTCACCTGTCATAGTTTTCACCTCATCACAAGTCAGCTCTGCTTCCCGCCGATTACATTCTTGGAAGGCCGTCGGGAACTATTCCCGACGGCCTTCCAAGACGGCGCGAGCCCGGGGGCTTGAAAAAAAGGCAGCTATAATTTATGCTCCCCCACGGCACCCTTAGTATATGTTCTAGCCAGGTCCACCTTCGCCCTCTATCTAATTATATTAAGAGAGGCTGCCTTGTCCGCTCTCTCACCTCGTCTTTCCTAAAAAAGTCAAACCATCGTACACCCCCAATATTCTGCACTGGCATCTGCTCTCGAATCTCATTACACTGCTGCATTAGCTTTTGGTGAGATGCCAAGATTCACAGCCGTAAACAAGAATAGGGACGATACAGGCGCTGTAGAGTCGGCACTTAGTTTTGGGCGAGTGGAGCTTCGACATTATATCCATCTATTAGAATACCGCTTATGCCGAGCTGAAAAGGGTTGCGGAGGACCGAGAGGAATGGAGATCGAGATGCAAGATTCTGTTGCTGCAAACCAATCCACGGGATTGATACTACGAAGAAGATTAGAATACCGAATAACTCTTATACAGTGGATATTTTGTTGTATTCTCTGTGATTTTAAGTGTTTGTAATGGAAAAACTGTTCGAGCAAAAAATACCTTGACGATTGAGGTGTACAAGTACGTTTTGTAATTCTTCTTTTTCGACAGCACAAGTGCTTTAATGATAGTCTCCGGAATGAGAAATGCTGTTTTACGTTTTTGTTTTGTTCTTTAAACCTTTCGCCTAATGTAGTGAAATCGCCACCGCATGGAATTTAATATAATATTAGTATTTGAAAGTGGTAAAATACCAGTTTCATAAATCAGTAAAAGGAAAAAATTTACAAGTCTCCCGATAAATATGAATTAATTGAAAAAAAAATCGTGTATATAGATATTTTTTTATTTTACGAGCGCGTAGAACGGCCTTCCCAAAACAACCCAAGCGGCAGAAGATCGTTCACTTTGTATATATTTTATACCTTACTGGAATTACGTGTGTCGATTTTTATTAAATTTCTTACAAATTCTTTCAAAGTACTGACATCAGCATGATATAGCCCTTACTGACTGGTACCGAAAACCTCGATTTACAATCTTTTGTCTTTTATTTTTGTTCGCTCACCTGACATGCACATCTAATAATGTTAGTTTTAATTATAGAAAATTACGCAGGCGTTTGCATACGCCATTTTATTTGATATGACAGTTGCTCCATTTCATGTTGGTGCAACTGTCATCTTTAATTCGCTTTTTTGCCGCGATCATTGGTAGCGCGGCGTGTCACAGTGTCCGGCAGTTGTCAATGGACTCGCGCCCCGGTCGGCGAAATGTCATGCCGGTCGGGCGTAGAAATCAAGTCTTTATAATAAACGCGTATTGTGCTTCGAAAACAAGTTCTTTGTATTGTCAATCTACTCCCGAATCCTGTCACCGAAATTCCGAGAGGAGGATATCAGTACTTTTTCTGCATTTTAAAAGAAGGTCCACCTCGTTAATATGCCACTAATCGTTTAAAATCATTTAAACTAATACGAACAATGACTAAGCAAACATCTTTTAAATCAGATAAATACGAGTATTATCTAATCTCATTCCCTCAGTACAAGTTTACGGGCACAATAATCGATGTTTAATATCCTTGCATGAACTAATCGTAAAATGCAAAGTTACTGAAGACATCAACTACACAACATTATTGCAGCAATGCTTAGGATTATTGGCTGAGAAGTTACGATGGCGTGTCTGCCTCAAAAGGAGGGTTCCGGCTTCGTGCCAGTCACGACGACAGATCGATCCATTGACTGTATGTAGATTGTTTCATTGCCTGATAAACAGCAAACAGAAGACCTTGGCTTTGACAACATAATTACAACTCATAAATAACGATGAAAAATGTGTAAGGAATAAAACAAGTAAAACTTTGTATGAAAGCACTGAGTTTTAATAAATAATCACTTAACCAGTTTCGGGTCACAGCACCTTCCTCAGAAGCTACTTACTTAAAACACTCTTATTAAGTAACTTCTGAGGAAGGTGCGGTGACAAACGATAAAGTTACTGCGTTCTTCGAATATGAAAAATATGCTTTAAAATATAATTTCAGTTAGAATAAGCTTTCAGTTCTCATAATATGCGATTTTCCAATTTTAAATACATTTACGGTGGCAAAGACGTTTCAGGATTTTAATTTATTACAGGTGATATTGAAAATATTTTACGAAGAGCATTTTTACGACAGACATTCTTTACTAGGGTTTCCCTCGTATCAGGTATTATCCACTCAGTCTAAAAGGATTGGTTCGGGAAAAGCTTTGTTCCCGGAAAATTTACAACTCGTTTATCTTTATTCGTTACAAGGCGATGCATAATGCCGTCTAGTCATGAAAAATTGCTTAATAATGATTTTACTTTTTTTTCATTTCATAATACTGTATGCTGAAACTTTTTCTAACCCTTCGAGATATCATAAATATAAAAATATAATGTGTAAATAATGAAATAATACGCTTTGTAAAACCATTGAAGTTTAATTTTTATTATTCTACTGGTTCGGAAGACAACTCGCCAATGACCAACTTAAAACATTGTTTATCACAAACTCATTTTCTTGTGTAAATTTAATTGTTGCTATAAACATTAAAAAAAAATACCACAATAGCAACAAAAATAATCTTTCACACGATCTAAAAACAAGGTGATGCAAAAAATATGATGTACATGTCTTCTTTCCACCTGCCCCTCGGCATGCGCCAAGGTCACCTTGGCTGATGCTCTCCATCGCCTCCAATTTGGCGATTCTCTGACTCGTGACCCACAATTTTGCGACCCGACCGAACAACTAGAGACTTGGTCCGTTTCCGCATTAGCTGCTGACAGACGCAAGATGCTATTCTAAAGACGTTGTGATACTTCATTAACATCATGCACAGGATTATTCGCTTCTGGGTCTGGAATTTGCACCTCGTCCCATATCCGTTATAATATATATATATAAAAAAATTAAACAAATATGTACAGGAGAATACTGACAGATGGTGATAGTGATGTTGAAGTCTCATCTGTGGATTCTATGACGCTTACCACGTTTCATATGGTTGAGCGCTTCGTGTGGGGTGTTGATCCGCCAACGTCATAGACTACAGCCCGACATTTACGGATCATCCTTTTTATTACAGGAATTAACTATGAATGGGTGGTCTTCACGGGACGACTTTCGTCTACCACTAATTTTAATTAATAGTCTATGGACTGCCATTTACGAGAGAGGGATCAAATTTACACCAACCGAGGGTATTTTATACCTCTCGATTAAAATGATTATTTTTTATCTCCGTCGGGGATCGAACCCACGACCTTTGGCTTATCAAGCAGACGCTTTGACTAATTGCTACCATTCACTTCTGTCCTCCTAGGAACATATGTGGTTGCAGACAATCTCCAGGGCAGAAGATGCGGGGCTGTAATGTCCAAGGCATATTTTTGGTTGATTTATTAATAGTATTTTTAATGAGATCGGATGATTATCTCGGCGCTCCCGAAGCCTGAAACATTTGACCCTAAGGAGCGGCTTAACCGATCAGCGACATGTTTACGTCCACGCCCAATGTTGCTTCACTTCGGTGATTGAATGAGAAACGCTCTTGCGATGTGCCGTTGTCGCCGGACAAGCGTATTTAAAGATCTGACTAAAAGTGTCGAACTATTTATTCGCTAGATAAATTCATTTAAATTGCACCAATGGAAATTTCGTTAAAACGTACTAATAAATGATCAGCCAAACTTTTTTTTGCAATTCAATAGAATTAGTACTCGTAACTACATGGTATTAGGACCAAAATTTTTTTTTAATTCCGCTTGATGATTCCGCCAGACAGACGGATGCTTGGATGATAACACGAGACTTAAAAATACGACTGTTATTTTTCCCGATGATGTTTGTTACCTCTTACAATATTGACTGCCAACTATCTAATTTTTCCCCATGTAGTCAGTCTACTTCAAATGGTGTAACATTATTCTTTCTGTTTATTTTGTTGCCAATTTTTTTCCTCATTTTTACCACATGCTGTGCAAAATTTTCAACATAATTTTTTTTATAGTAAGCATAGCTCTGATTATTTTTTTACTTCGGCGGTAAACCGAGTTCAAAATATAAAATAAACATTTTGTAGTCGTCATTCATCAGTGGATGGACAAATGATAATGCTCGCTAATTACTGCTTAAAACCACATAACAAAACACGTCATTGTATTTTGAAAATTGTATTAAATATAAGAGTATTGAAGTAGTGCAACCGAGAGTCACTTCGGTTATACAGGCGGACCTCGACTTTCGTACATGATTGGTGCCTGGAAATGTGTACGAAAGTTAAATGTCCGAAAGTAGAGGGATCATCATCATCATCAGCCTGTGTCCGTCCACTGTTGAACGTAGGTCTCCCGCATTAGTCTCCATCCTCTTCGATCCTCCGCCTTCCGCATCCAGGCCACTCCCGCTATTCTTCTTATATCGTCAGTCCATCTTGTAGGGGGTCGGCCAATGCTTCGTTTTCCAGTTCTTGGGCGCTAGTAAGTAGAGGGATGTACGAAAAAAAAAACTCCAAAAACTGTACTTTAAAATGTTTATTTATCAAAAATTACAAACTAAGTAAATATTAAATAAATATTATATTCTCTTAATAAACATGTCAAGGGTTAAATGTATTTTACTACTTTTTTTCTTTTCTTCATAGAGAGTTCTGTAACATGCAGTACTATTATGGATCGCCCTACGCACTTGAGATATGCGTTCTCCATTGGGATCACATTTTTCCAAAATATTAAAAAATGTATCGAGATGCTTAAAAGCTTCGTTCATGTTTTTTATTGTTAAGGTCTTGATGATTTTTTCTGGTTCTTCTTCCTCACTTTCAATTTGTATACTATTTTCGTTCTCTTAAGATTCAATCATCTCATTAACATCTTCACTGTTAACATCTAGGTTTAGTTCGTTCATTAGGTGAACTATTTCAAGTGTGATGGTTTCCGGAGTTTCATAAAAAAATATGAAATCACTCATCATTTGTGGACATAGTTGCTTCCGTGAACCTTTCATTGTTGACTCTTTTATTTCAGCCCATGCGTCTCCAATATTGTTTATTGCGATCCATATGTTATAATTCTTCCAGAAATGTTTTAATGTGGGCCCACCTTCCATGTCAGTTGCCTTGATGGCCTGATTCATTATCGACCGCATATAATATCGTTTAAACGTAGCTATCACCGTTTGGTCCATGGGTTGTTTGAGACACGTAGTATTGGGGGGAAGAAACATAACATTGATTTCTAGGTATAAATTTTGTAGAGATTTTGGGTGTCCTGGAGCATTATCTAAGATTAATAATGCTTTAAATGGTAAATTATTTACTTCACAATAATGTTTTACTGCTGGTGCGAAATGTGGAGTGAACCAATCTTTAAATATTAAAGCAGTAACCCAGGCTTTTTTATTGGATTTCCAAATGACTGGAAGCAATTGTTTATCTTTCCTTTTCAATGCTCTAGGATTTTTTGCTTGATAAACTAACATTGGCTTCAATTTTAAATCACCAGCTAAATTTCCACTAAGAAGCAATGTCAATCGGTTTTTACTGCGGTTTATGACCCGGGGCAACTGATTCGTCCTTTGATAAGAATGTACGATTAGGCATCTTCTTCCAAAATAAACCAGTCTCATCTGCATTGAATATTTGACTAGAGGTATATTCTCCATCTTCAATAATTTTGGACAATGACGAAATAAAGTATTTTGCAGCATCTTCATCCGCATCAGCTGCTCCAGTGAATTTAATATTGTGTAAAGAATACCTTGTTTTAAATTTTGAAAACCAGCCGTTACTTGCATGAAACACCGTGCTAAAATCTTCGTTTAGTCTAGCCTTCCAATCTTTATGCAAACCAGGTGCCTTAGCTTGAATCATTAAAGTACTCATAGGAATGTTTTCTTGATTTTGATTACTTATCCAATAACACAAAGATTTCTCCATTTCATCCATCACTATGCCGTGCCTTTTAGAAATAATTTTTGATGTTATATTTCCATTTTTTTTAAATATTCTTTAATTTTATCTTTATTATTTAATATCGAACGTATCGTAGACCTTCTTATATCATACGAACGGCTGATTGAAGCATAAGACTCTCCATTTTCAGACCGTTTTATTACATCCATCTTCGTTTCTATTGTATGAAGTTTATGGGTTCTTGATTTTTTTTTAGCAATATCTACTTCGCAGTTTCTTCGTTTCTCACTTATGTTAAAACGGGTAGGAAATATTTAAAACAAAACTCGCATAACAATGTACCCGTACGTGCGCTGGTGTGACATCGATACGCAAGACTAAACGTATCGAGGTCAGACGGGAGTGTGTACAAATTATTACATACAAACGCACGTTCGGACTCGCTCGCGCTCGTATGTTAATGCATATGTGCGAACAGAACGTAACATTTTTCACAGTACGGACCTCGTTCATATTCATAACATAATGCGACAGGGAAACAACTGCACGAAAACAAAACATTTTTGAATTTTCGCCAAAAAATAAATATTTTTTTTTTCAAAATGCACGAAATAGTGAATTGTACGAAAATCGAATGTACGAAAGTCGGGGTCCGCCTGTAGTTTATTTATAATAAGAAAATGATACAACTACGAGCATGTATGTGTCTTCTGGTATTAGGCCTCCTGCATCTCCACTCTTCTCGATCCTCCGCATTCAAAGTCCAGCATCGTCTTGGTATTCCTGGCGTCGTCACTTCATCAGTTGTTTGGCTTTGTGATGCTCAGCCTGGACGGCTGGACGTAGCATGTGGGAAACGTTTGTTTCATTAGTATGTGGGTTGGGGAGATTTCAAGTGTATATTGATTTCGTTCTTGAAGAGATCCAAATTGTATGAAAGAGGAAACACAAATACTGAAAGCGTTCTTTATCCATTTAATAATATTTGAATTTATCTGAGATTGATACCCCAAGGATTTTGATGCAGATTAGATTTTGGAGAGTACATGCATTGATAGATGCATAGATACAGAATCCATTGCAGGCTTTTTGGTGGAAAAAGTGCATGATTGGGTTGTAGAAACGTTACGTTTGACGGTTCTTTTGCGTCATTCAGAAGCACAAACATGTATATATATTTTTAATTAATATTTAATCAATATTTGTGAAATAAATCCTTGATTATACGTTATGGTTTATCTAAATTATTTCCAACCGTTATATCTTAAGCGGATGTACTTTATTGTTCATTCAGCTGCGGCTCTTTGCCGTCTATCTCTGAAAGACGTGCGTTTAGCGCTACACAATGGAGGCTGTAGAGAATTAGGTGATTATCTCAAATTACGGATGATTGTTTTGTACTGAGCTCCCATGCGGGCCAAGCGGCTCTCAAACTCTACAAATAAATGCTAATTACAGTGTAATTAATGTACGCGCAGTGCCGTGTCGTGATATAACATTATACGTTTATACGACCGCTAAAACAAAAAGTGTATAGCTTTAAAAAAAATACAATTGGATTTAAATTACAAGCATTACATCACCGGATTGAATAATATTTTTCGAGTTACTTAGAACAGTGAAATTTGGATATTACTGGAAAAAATATAATTCGATTACCCATTCGAACCATTTAATCCACTTGCCATCGAGTGTTTTTAAATGTATTAACATCCTCCTCTCTTAAAAAGGGGAGTTATTACGTCGCATGAGGGCAGGATGAGGAGCAGGTCAGCAAACAAACACTTTCTTTTTAAAGCACATGTATTATACTTACGTTAAAAACATTACAAGCTTTCGACCACGTGGGACGACATGCCGCGTGGCCGTAGTGAAACCTTGCCTCGCCAAAGGTTGGGGACCGACTGCCGATCTCCGCGCTGTCCCGGCTTCCGCTAGCGCCACGAGCGGTGGTATTTTTAACTAACACCCCCGTTAGCGGAACCGTCGGAAATCACAACGCGTCGCACCTAAATGCACGACAAGCAACCCGAAATAAGAGAGTTTCACTGCTCTTCGTTGTGTGTAGAGATTTTTCTGGAAATCTTTTCATAATCATATTTTTCTGCGCTTTCATCAAGGAGCTGTAAACAGCTGGAAGTAAATTCCTTTGGCATCTCTCGCTATCTTGGCAAGCATGTCGGCTTGAGGGGCACTTCTATTTTGAACATTTTTCAAAGTGGACTTTACAGTACTGGAATAATCTGACATGCTCGTATGTTCCTTTTAATTAAATTTAAAAGGTCTCTACATACAAATACTGGTTCACATCCCAAGAGAGCTCAATCTAAACAAGTGACGGAACTTCATTATTAATTTAATAATTAAGTCATGCTGCAAGACTATAAAAACATCATTTTTAATATATTTTTCATGTAAACACATACAGGAGAATACCGGCAGATGATGATAGTAATTATAAATTCTCATCTGTGGAATTCTATGACGCTTACCATGGTGCATATGGCTAAACGCTGCATGTGGAATGTTGATCCGCCAACGTCATAGACTACAGCCCGAGATTTAGTCATCATCCTTTGTTATTACAGGAATTTACTATAAATGGGTGGTCTTTACGGAACGACTTCCGTCTACCGCTAATTTTAATTAATATGCTATGACTGACATTTTACGGGAGAGGGATCAAATTCACGCCAACCGGGGGTATTTTAGAGCTCAGAAATCGATTAAAAATACTTTTCTTAAATCTCTGTCGGGGATGGAACCCACGACCTTTGGCTTGCAAAGCAAAAGATTTTAACAATTAAAAATATTGAAATTTTAAATTTCCAATAAAATAGTTTTACATTTCTGTATAATATGTTATTGAACAAACTTTTATCATGCTGCTATTTACGATGGTGAGATTGAGTTGATATTAATATGACTTTAGAATGATGACTTCATAGTTGATGTCTTCTTTCCTTCAGTCACTTAAAATTATTTTATGAATTAAGTCTGGCACGATTCATTTAAAAATGCCAGATGTAATGTTTGTGTCAATTTCGTATTACTTAAGTGTGTGAACCCGTATATCTTACATCATCCACTTAGAGATAAATACTCGTAAATAAAAATAATATTTTTCAACTAAAATCGTAACGATATGAATATTATGATAATAACATTAACAATCGTATGCAGAGACGCTTCTTTTTGAGGTGAGTCAAGGGCTGAGGATACCTCACTTTAATCATTCTAAAGCAGAGTAGCTTATTTTTTTTATTTTGGAGTTTTCCTTCAGTCGCAGATCTACGCGAATAAGCCACTGCGGCCTTTAAAGCCAACATAACCCATGCCATCGGTCAAATTCTCAAATTGAAAATTGCTCCGCACATTTAAAGGATGTTATATTTCATACCCATTGACATCGATAGACCTTTCAAACGACTTTTTTTTATAATATCTCACACACGCTTTGTTTTATTTATATTAAACCCTTTCGCATCGGTTGTCGGCATATGCCGTCATAAGATTCCCCGACAGTTGACATCGGTTGACGTGATATATCGTTTTGCTACTTTTTTAGAATAGTTTTGTATGCATCATCTGATGTTGATATATGAAAATAGACTAGATAAGTACATTTATGCTTCAAATACTAGTTTTATAATTGACTGTATAATTTGTATTCAAACCGAGCCATAATGAAAGGGTTAATGATAAGAAGCGCTTAATGAAATACCCTTTAAGTTGTTTAACTTAAGAGTATCTCTGCAAACAAGTGTCTATTTGGATTTTAGGTAACCCTAACCCTTCTTTCGTCTTTTTTTCAACTATGGGGACTTTTTTTAGAGAAAAATCGTTTTGCTTCTACATCATATACAAATAGGGCATTGACTTTTGAAAGATGAGGCAAGTAAAACATCTGGTGTCGGAGAATATGCTGGCACCTCCTCTGTCCCCTGTGTCCCAAGCACCGACGTGTCAACATATGGCTAGAACCTTTGGTGTCATCGTTCAAGGACACACCGTGCATCTCTAACACGTGCTGACTAATAATATGTGCGCGTAAAGGAATTTTAAGTGCTCATTTTTTCAATACTTTTTTTAACCTTTCCTTCCCTGTGATATGTATCTTCTACACATTGCTTCTAATAACCCTCAATATCTCTATAAATATTATAAATACAAGGTTATGATCTTAGGAATTCCTCCATAATATATTTACGCATTGATTTAAAAAATAATATTAATAATAATCAGAATTTATCGGGTACATCGCAGGTGTTTTGTGAATATCGGAAACAAATTCGCGCTGTCAGTGCCTCGACCTTGGGTCTCGACGACGTGCGGGAAGCGCGACACTATATTCGCATCTCACTCTTTCATACTTTACCGTGAAGGAAGAGGGAAGAGAGTGAGAGTGGGCCACGACGGCCATTACCACGACTAGCGGCAGTAGCTCTCGAGTTTTTCAAGGCTTACTTTTGATGGAACTGAAGCTGATGGCTGCTACTTTCTTTTGTCCTCAGATCGTGCCAGACCAAGCATGATGCAGACCGGGCGGAGGAGACACGCGATACACTAATCCTTCTCAAGATCACTTGGTAAGTGAACCGATCATTGAAAACGTTTGTCTCAAATGCAAGGCTTATTCCAGTTTTTACTTATATTTTGATACAATAGCAACTTGTTAGCAAGAGGTTAAAATAAATACAAAACTTGTTTCTTGAAATTGACGCCTGGATACAGCCATTTTGCTATGAACTGCGAACGATTTCATAAACATTCGCTTGTAGTGTTTAACCATTAAAACGAAATCATGATCTTATTTTTTTTAGTATTCACAAATTTTCGTTTCACAGCTCTGTAAGATCAGGTTGTCTATGCCTTGTTCCAGAACACCTGCACCTGGAGGTCCACATGGAAAGATGGTTCCCGGGAGCCTCCAAGGCAAGAGCCCGCGAACTTGCATAGGCTGCGGCTTTAGTACCAGAGAAATATTTGAGTAGTCATTAATCAGCGTTTTTAAAAGACTTCATTCACGTATTCTTAATATTGAATGTACCAATAGGTAAATTAATAAGAAATCAACGGGACTCGGTTAGTTCTTATTTATTTAAAAATTAATTAGTGTACAGACATTAACTGAAAGCTACGATATGCTTTAGTACAATTGAGGCTATTCCATGTACAGCAAGAGCGATCCAAGAGAATCACTCTCGGTCCCGACCACTGTCGAGTGAGGTCGGCGAAAATTATTCGAATAACAAACGTTGGGAAACAATTGTACACAACTGAAAATAACAAAGATATAAATGAAAACAATTCTAATTGTATTCGAAATTCGAATCTTCTTTCAGTACATTTTAAAAATGTATTTACGTCTTACGTCCCTCGTCTCTTACGAAGTATGATGCTAGTAACAAACGCATTTGGGACTGGTATCATTATATTGCCTTATATAGCCTAGATGTTGAGGTCTGAGGATCGAAAAGGATAAAGAATCATGCGGGAGATCTACGTTGAACAGTAGACGGACACGTGCTGATGATGATGATAATTATATTGTTATTATTCGGCAAGTGTTTGAAAAAAAAACAGGTATCTAGCAATGCGGTGAAGTATTATTTAACTCTAATTTTTTGCAAAGGCGGTCTTTATTTCTGCGACTCGGTCAAGGATCAACCCGCGACCACATTGATTGATAAATTACACTTATTTACAGACACCCATTTCAGCCATTAAACCAATTCAATTTTCATATTCAATTTGTAACAATTACGCTCGAGCAATATTTATAACATTGAAGGTATTTCGCAAACCGAAACATAGGGCCACCTTCAGTAATTATCAATTCAATCGTTGCCATGTATTGTTTGAAATTCTATAGTGCTTTCTTTACAAACTATAAATATTTAACAGCCCGTGTAAGTTCCGCCGAGAACATTCTATGTACAGTACACCGATGGGCTTCCAAGACGGTGCGATCCCGGAGGCTTGAAAAGTCTTAAGGTAATGCTCTCCTGCGACATCCAAAGTTATGTCCCAACCAGGTATACCTTTGTCTTTTGACAGACTGTATTATGGAATACTCCCTTGTCCTCTTTCACCTAGCCATTCCTCACTAAGTCAAAATATCAAAATGCTATTGATAGTACATTTGTTTTATTTCTCAATATTTATTACTACTGGATGCGATTCATCTGACGACAGACATCCATTCTAGTAACTTAAAAGATTACTATAATCGTTTATACAACATTGGAATTCTACAATGTTTATATAAATAGCAACAGACATTATATATTTCTACAAAGCGCACTGAGTATTAGTTAGATTGGGGAAAATTAAAGTTGTGTTCTGATTAAAACATATTTCGTTGTAGGTTAATCTTACCGTTTCTTGTTTGTCTAACAATTTGTAACGTAATTTTTGCCGTTCGTACCTGGTAACCCTATATATCATGTGCTGAGCAGACGTCGGGCTAATGAAAGGACGAAGTTCGGAGGAGGCGGACTTGCCGTGGGCAGGAAGTGAAACAATTAGAACTGCGCGTCGGGAGAGAAAGGCGAGTGTGGGAGAAGCCAACTGCGATAATTGGGGCAGCAGGGCTGCGCGGAGGCGGGGCCAATGCAAATAGAAAGAGACAAACGTATGTGGGAAATATGCATTGGAAAAGGATTACGTATCGTAGTATTTTTTGGCAACTTAAAATCATCGAAATATCAATGTTGTTTGTAGATTTTAGATTTCTTTCGTCCACTTTGTCGTAGGCCATTCGAAATGCTTCCGTGATTGATACTCGTAGTTCAATCACTACCACTTGATAGTCCATCACATTCGTTTCTTCGCAAGTCTACCAACGATAACAATATTCTCTGAAAAGTTAGGATATATTATATTGCAAATGTATTACAAAATATGGGTTTGTGTAATATTTTATTAGCATCAAATTCATTTAATGTACGAATATATATGTACTCGCATTAATGTCAGTATTGCATCTTCATTGCATTATTGTTGCACCAATCGAAAATATACATATTGATAGCTAATCAAACTGCAACTAAAAATATATAATTATATCTTTACTAAATAAATACATATATGAAACATAAGATATAAATAGTAGGCTATTTCAGGGTTGAAATTTGAGTCATCATCAGCTTATGTCCGTGAACCTAAGCCTTCCACATGAGTCTCCATTCTTCTCGAGCCTTCGCTCTCCGCCTCCAGGCCTCTCCCGCTATTCTTCTGATGTCATCAATTTATCTTGCAAGGGGTCGGCCAACGCTCCGTTTGCCAGTTCTTAAACGCCACTTCCAAGACTTCTTTATCGACACCATCGTCTCTTCGACAGATATGTCTCATTGCCACTTGAGTGTGTCTATTCTTTGGGTAGCATCCACTATTTGAGTTCTCTTCGGATATCTTCGATCGTTCTCTATCAGTGAGTGATATACTCTGAATGCATTGTTATTTCGCACGTTTTATAAATTTTAATGTTTCTCCTGGAGAGACCTCGTTACGAACAATGAGGTTCTCAGGATAATCAAGGAAGATAGGCATCTAATAAGAACCATCTCAGAGAGGCGAGCCCGATGGATCGGTCACATAATTCGCCACGATGGTCTTCTTCACGACATTGTGGAGGGGATGGTTAAGGGTAGAAACTGTAGAGGACGCCTTAGACGGGAATATTTGCAGCTAGTGTTCGAGGACATGAATTGTAGCTCTTATGCTGAGCTGAAGAGGGTTGCGGAGGACCGAGAGGAATGGAGATCGAGATGCGAGATTCTGTTGCTGCAAACCAATCCAACGGATTGATACTAAGAAAAAGAATGTTTTACTTCAAAAACGTTTTCCGCCGTGTTAGGCGCGGCCCTGATGACGCTCGGGGTTATCCGTGCGGGATGGAGGAATCGGAGGTTATTTTTAAGCGGAGAGCGAATCTCGGGCAATCAGCATTGTGCAACAATACGAAATTAGTACCCACACTGTCAACAAAGGACACGAGAGCGACGCTTGCGATCAGACAGACGGCCATTAGTGAGACAAGTACGCCGCCTCCATTACACATTACAGGCCGTGCAATAAATACACTTTCTATTCATTCAAATCACCCGATACCATTCACTAGCGACTAGTGATTAGAGACGTGCATTTTTGTACGTAATTATACTTGTTTCTAGACCTCACTAACAATCGTATGCAGACATTCCAAAGTAACCAAATATGCACCTGTATACAGAGACATTCCTTATATATGTAAGATAATCAATCTATAATAGCTTATAGAAGTGAGGAAGCCTCTCTTATCGACTCACCTCAGATCTTAAGAAACATCTCTTATATGTGTGTATGTGTTTTTACAGACGAAACTCTTGGAATCTTTGCAACAAATTCTATCGCCTAATGAAATCTCACTGCATTTGCATCCCTTAACGAATCTTCCCTGCCACATGTCGTTCTTGAATCAAAAATCGTGCTTGTAACCAAGTGAACACTTTACATCTAGTAGCATTTAGACGTCCCTAAAAATGTAAAGCTTTTAAGGGAAGTCTAAACATAAAAAACAATCGAACCTAACAATTGTAATCAACGGAGCATGTCTGTGTTTCGTAGAATACAAAACATACATTTATGACATTTTCAAACATTTTGGATCATTCTTAAATGCAATCAATATAAAATTCATAATTAAATTGAATTAAAATTAAAATATATTGGATTTTTTAATATTCATTTTACATGCAGTCAACCTCCAATATAACACGTTTTTTTTTATTTGTATCGGAGATTTTTCGTATAATGTTTGCGGCAATTTTTCGTATAACAGGCCCCTTTGTTATACGTCTCTTAGGACTAAATAGTTCAGGCATCGGGAGCATCGGGTTAATCATCCGATCCTATGAAAACATAATAGGAGGGTTGAATGTACTTTAATTTAAAGTTGATTATTTACAATGGACCAATTTGATTTATATATTTCTTGTAATGGCCTTTTTTTTGAGATGACACTCGTGCGTTTGAATAATAGGTATTGAAGTTTTAGAAATAATACAAATTAAACGCGATGCTTTAAGATCATTCAACCCAGTTGTCTGAAAGTGTTACAAATTTCGTAACAGATCTTTGAGTTGATAACAATTGTGATCATTTCATTAGCTGATACGGCGAGATTATCGTCCGTAATTTGCGTCAACTCTATAATTGCGATTACGTCGATTGTTGGAGCTGCTTTAGTGTCGCCAATTAGCCGGATCACCCAAATGATCTCCAAGTCGACTGCGTAAGGCGGCACGCACATTACTCTTACGCTTAAACTAATATTACGCTAACAATAAGATCGTTTAAAAGAAAATTTAGTGATGGCAACATTTAGACTAGAGTGTATCATTATCGTGCGTATTTTTAAAATAACCATTTTAAAAACTAAATTAATGCTGTTTTAACGATATTTTTCGGTTTGAGCGAGAATCCATTTTTAAGTGAGACGATATTATGCCGTAAAATCTTTTAAAAGTCCAATGGTTGATTATTTTGATTTTTTCAATCGATAATTCTTGGTGGAATTCCATAAAATCTTAATATATAAAAGAATTTATCTCACAATATATTTGTAGACGACTGTTTCGGCCACGTCAAGTGCCCATTTTCAAGTGTGAACTTGAAAGTGGACTTGAAAATGTCCTAATGATCTATCTGATCTAATGGTTGAGTTTAGTTTGAGCCGTTCCTAAGGACGAAATGGTCCAGGATTTGGTCCAGGAAGCGTCTGGCTAATCATTTGCAAGATAGAAGAAGAAAACTATAAATTAAGGAGCATTAATTCAATTTTTATTTAAAAGTCGAGTTAAATAACTTCTTAGGTTTTCACGGCCAGATTTGGTATTGTGGCTTTTGGGCTTAGCCGTGTATGGCGAATTACTCTTTTCCAATATTTCAACCGCCATTGCAGGGGTTGATGTCACACAGTCGTCAACCCTGAAAAAGACCCCTGCAATGGCAGTCGAAATATTGGAAAAGTGTAATTCACCACACACAGCTAAACTTAAAAGCCATAATACCGAAAGTAGAGTTATTTATATTTTTAGCATTCACTTTGAGATCCATTTTAATATAAAATATATAAAATTCATACCTTGTTTTAATATGGATCACATTGCGCATCGTATCACTTGATGGAAGACTGCAGTTTCTCAATTTGTGAAAGCTTCTTCTGCAATCTTTTGTCAAGTAAAACAGTGCTCAATGTGATCTATATTAAATCATGGAATGAAGTTATTATCTATTGAAATTAGAGTAGAAGGATTTGTCGGTTAAGAGAGAAATAATTATGTTTTACAAATTCTTATCATAAACAGTGTGTATTTCGAATGTAAAAAAACCAATGCAGCCGTTATATATTTATAAAATTAATACGCATTACGATCGATTTATTTTTTTATATAATTATCAGCTGTGACCCGAATTCGATAGATCATAATAATAATAATAATAAATGCTTACAACGAATTACACGGCTTTAGTTTTTAATATTATCTAGATGTTCCGCTTCGGGCGATCCGCTTTTGATCGACTGAGTTATTGAATCGGTAATTTGTAGCGTTCTATGACGCTGTAGTGATGGACATGAATATGGTAACGGAGGAGATGAGCATCTTGCATTGCAGAGGTTCGCGTTTGACATTAGGAAGTCATCGCCAATGAAGGTTTAACAACATGCTGTGTTTCTATGTCCAAAAGATATATTATTAGAATACTCTATAACCAATACGTGTCAAACAATTAAGAAGGTTGAGAGTTTCAAATATCTCGGCGTAGAGTTCACTGAGAATGGTGGCGTACAAAAAAACTCGCTTCCCGCTTTGGGCACAATGAAGCTTCTTTTAATTACTTGCGCAAAATCTGCGACTATATAGCGTCTGTATCTTCCCCGTTCTTCTTTGCGGCTGAATCTTGGCATATCACTAAAAGCCAAAGCAGCCGTACAATGAGTTTCAAAAGCAGATGCCTTTGTAGAATACTTGGGGAAAGATGGTTTGTCGTTGTGAGGAATGACGAGATGAGAGCTGAAAAGGCAGTCTTCCATACTAGTCGGTCAAGAGGCGAAAATGGACCTGATTGGGACGTGTGATGAGAATGACGCAGGAGAGCATCGTTCGCGTCGGCCTGAAAAAACGTAGGGAACTAAACATAGAATATACGCAATAAAGCTGCGGGAGCCATAGCTGACTTGTGATGAGGCGAAGACTATGGCGGCTGACAGAGCTTTATAGCGGCAGTTCGTGAATACCATATGCTTTAACTGAAGGAGGAGGATATAGTGGATATAGTGATGATGATAAATAATGTCTTATTTTGAACTTTCGACAGCTTGCAACTGGTGTATCAGCAGAGGTGCTGGAATATGCGAATAAGGTTAACGAGAAGTATTTTTGATTTTCGTCCACCATAGTTAAAAACACGGTCGCTGCTCTGTACTTCTTAACTCTTGGATCCAGTGCAGCTGTCGCGGTAATTACCCCAAGCCGCAACGTCCGCCCGTCCAAGCTTCATCGCTGAACCCTTCCAACGTCGTTCTCTGATCAACCAATACTTTATCAATAGTATATATCATATCCGCTTCAAAAGAATCGTAGAACTCTGGTTACCACCAGTTACATTTAGTCTTCCTAAGACTGCTGTGCATTTTTTAACTGCATTGAAATATATTTACGTAGCCAATAAACAATATCATTTATAACAACATCCAGGGGGACATAAGAAAGAAAATGCGCGGCTGTAACTTTAGCTGACCCGTGACAATCGAAATTTTAAGAATATTTCTATCAAAATCTAGAAAACATACCCAACGTGGTCCAAGTTGTCTGAAATTATGAAGGACCCATAAAAAATATTTTAAGGAAACCATGTGATTGATTCGACGCTCCCATTTATCATTCATTAGAAGAACATCCGATGCACGTCTCGCAAAGTCTTTCCACACTTAACCACGAAGACCAATCATGAATACACCCTTCCTCTAAAAGCTTTTTCTAGCTTTCCAATAAGTTTTTATAGGCTGCTAACGAATCACGTTCTGTAGCTTTAATTTGGTGTTATTTTTAACACTTTAAAATAATGTGATTTTAGTACAATTTCTATATACGTATCCTCCTATCCAATAGCATATATTAAAATAACCGTAATACGTGTTAGGTTAAACATAATATTAGCAACTAGACATGAATTTAGCTAATACAAATAGCTTTTAAGATTCAATTAAACTAAAGATAATTAAACAATACTTTACCTCAACAAATACCTGCACAATGATGCACGTAAAGGATAAAACTACTGAGGCTCAAACGTACTGACGACGGTGAAAGATATCTTTTCGAATCGTGTTGAGAGGATCTTTCAAAGTAAATTTAACACATATTCTGTAAAGGTACCGATGCCTGATTTCCAGATGCTTTCTCGGTCGAAATCATTATGGGCAGGCAATACAAATCTGTATTAGAAGTAGGCGGTGCTCGTGATTGAAAATCCGGATCCGGTTTAGACGGCATCGTATAAAATCCACTCTGTCTGTGATTTGACCCGCTTCGTGCTTCGGCCATCATCAACAACAAAGTTCGAGCGCTAATCGAAGAAGAAATGGATCGTTTCTTTTGCAAAGAAATGGGCAAATAAGAAGAAAAGAGATTCCTTTCTATAAAAAATGCGAACATCTTTTTCCTGCCCAACTTCCGCAATAAATAAACAAACCAGTGTGAATTGTTTAATTAAATTGATGCCTATAATATCTCGGCTTCCTCAATTTGTCGGATATGGCTTAATGGTAAAGCGCTTGCTTGCCATAACGAAGGTCGCGGATTCAATCCCCGACGAAAATTAAGTTTTTTATCGTATTGCTGTACAAACCTCCGGTTGTTGTGAATTTGATTCCTCACCCGTAAAATTCCAATCATAGCCTTTAAATTAAAATAGGTGGTAGACGAAAGTCGCTCCGTAAACACCACTTTTGCCTAGTGAATACCCGTAACAGTCGTTAATGGATGATACGTGAATGTCGGGCTCCAGCTATGACGTTGGTGGATCAACACTATATAATAGCGCTTAGCTATATGTAACATAGTAATCATTATATAATACATAGATGAAGTTTACGTATTTATGTTAAAAATTATGTCTTTAATATTTTCGTTTCCTCAATCTTTTTATAACTGACCTGATCGAATGAATTTTTTGCTGTTACGAGTTGTCTAAAATTAGATAAATAAATTACGCGCTCGAGTGCATATTTGCTGCGTTTTGCCGCAAGTTGCTTCTTCGAACAGGCTCTAAAGACGGCAAAAGCTGCTTTGTCGGTCGTTTCCAAATATTTTGTAGCAATACGTTTTCGAATAAAATATCGCGTCGTCTTCGAAATCAAAACTCCGAACACAAAACACTTAACTTCGTGCTCACAATTGATTATGTGAATCAGATTATATTTCAGGTGTGTTTTGTGGTCGGCACTTTTATTTGTAGACTGGTATTGCTTGTGTTCTTCGGCCGGAAATAACCGTTTGGCTTGGATCAGTCTGCGCAGGCGCGGAACAGCGAGACTGTTTGAATATGGAATTAATGTTTTTCCAAAATGGATGACTTTCAAATTAAGCGATCGTGGCTGGAATTTTAAATTAAAATATATTAAAAGTGAATGAACTGAAGCCATGGTTAGATGTAATAAAAGTACGTATATAGGAAATTATTTATCATGATTACGTTTTTTGACACATGAATGATACATTATTAATAGATATATGTACTACGGTAAATATAGGTTTTTAATCATTTTTTATTGATTCACTAAGTATATGGTACTGGGTATGATATAGCATATGAGATATATTGTTACCTTTGCTTTGCTGGAACGCAGTTTTACTATACAAAAATAAAATCTTGTTGGGACACTATCTATATATATAAAAATCAATGTCTGTCTGTTTGTCTGTCTGTCTGTCTATCTGTGTGTCTTTCATGCATTCCGTTACCATTAACCCGATTGCGATAATACTTTGTCGAATTATTGCTGATACTAAAAAGAAAAAGATAGGATACTCAAAATTTGATTTAATTACAAAAATTAATTGAATATTTACGTAAAACATGTTTTCATACAAGACTTTTGTAATACAGAACGGCCAATTTAGAACATTGTGTTTCCTTAGCAACGCGGTAAACAAAAATTCATTGACCTGAAGTTATTTTAAGTAGGTAATTTTAGTAGGTATTTTAAGTAGGTATTAACGTAAGGTACTGAATATTTTGAAACGAAATTCGTTTTTCGAATAAACTATTTCAATATTAGAATTTTTGACGACTTTTTTGTTTATCGAATTAAAATAAATATAACGTATTTATTGTGTGTGATATACAGTAGAAAGAGTTAATTTTGGAATTCTAATTGCTGGTCGGCTTCGGATAGTATTATATCATAATTTAATAATTCATTTTAAGTAAAAAATTAATAAATTAAAAATATTTAGTTTTGATTCACAATTTATTTTAATGCTTACATGTTTCGGCCTTCCTGGAGACCATCTTCAATAATGAAAAAATAAAAACAGGCCTTGGCTTATATAGGTATGGACAAGATCCTATATTATTACACACATATTTACAGGTTGTATATGTGTGCGGGTACAACAATTGAAAAAGGTTATTTTAAAAATTAATTGGTATGTGATTAGTCTTAATGTATTGAGATTTTTTTTTTATGTAAGCACATACAGGAGAATACCGACAGATGGTGATAGTAATTTTTGTCTCACCTGTGGAATTCTATGACGCTTACCATGGTGCATATGGCTAAACGCTGCGTGTGGAGTGTTGATCCGCCAACGTCATAGACTACAGCCCGAGATTCACGCATCATCCTTTATTTTTACAGGAATCTACTATGAATGGGTGGTCTTCACGGGATGACTTTTGTCTACCACCAATTTTAATTGATAGGCTTTGACTGACATTTTACGGGTGATGGATCAAATTCACACCAACCGGAGTATTTTAGAGCTCAGAAATCGATTAAAAATCCTTTTTTTAATCTCCGTCGGGGATCGAACCCACGACCTTTGGCTTGCAAGACAGCCAGCATTATACAATAATATTTGTTTTGCTTTCAATTTAAAAAGATATTATGAAATACTAGGTATTATATTTTTTTAATTATAATGAATTCTAAAATTATAATTATTTCACCAAGTATTGTCAGTTGATAACCTTAATGTTAGTGTTATATCAATCAATTTATTTTCATTTTTCAAAAGTGAATTTCAAAACGTAACATTCACTGTGAAATCAATTATGCCACCCAAACGAAAAGCAATAGGTCAAGAGTTCAACTCAAGCACGAATGAAAAGGGCATCTCGAGCTTCAGAAACAGTCGAGCAAAGGAGGGCAAGATTGGAAACAGATCGAGTACACGCTGCTCAAACCCGTTCATCTGGACAGATGAGCAACGGGAAGCGAGATGAGAAACAGAGTACACACTGCTCAAACCCGTTCACATGAAACAGATGAGCAACGGGAAGCAAGATTGGAAGCAGATCGAGTACGCGTAGATCATACGAGACGTACTCTGCATGCTGATTTAAATCATAGTGCTTTCCATTACGATCCTAATTATGATTACAGTCTGCACCCAAGTATTGTTATTGGAAAAATTGATAAATTATGCGTGTATTGTAGTGCCTTTAAATTTAAAAATGAAACACTAGGAATGTGCTGCACGAGTGGAAAATTGAAATTGCCAGAATTAGATTCACCCCCCAAACCTTTATTAACGTTGGTATCGGGTGATACAAGTGAATCAAAACATTTCTTGACAAACATACGAAAGTACAATTCTTATCACTACCACTGCCGAACGCAAATCATTCCTCATCGTACAAATGGTCATGTTTAGCAAGTCTCAGAAACGCATCGATCGTACGATGGATTGCAATATCCGATTTTATTTTGGCAAGGAGAAGACGGATACCATTTCAACATCCCGTTGAGAAATCCACAAACAGATGAGGAAACGACTAAGAAAGTCAGTGCCATGAATTACTATTCATATCGATTGATGATTCGTGAAAACGCTGAAAATCATATCCTAAAAGGTCGAAATTTGTTCTATCAATACATGCTCGTGAAAATAGAAACTGAACGACTCCTCTACATTTGATTAAATCAAACCAAGTTGCGTTCCGCAGAGTATATTCATTTACGCGATGCAGTTGTAAATGATGGCTGAAAAACAAAAAAACATTGTGTATCCAAAAGCACTCCAATAAATAAAAACACATACGGGCGGGCGCCACTGCCAAATTTAGGTAAGAACAACATAACCTAAGTTTATTGTTTCTAATTGGCTCCGGTCACGCCTCAAGTCCGACTTATCCAATCGGAAGGCGAGAGGATCCCGACGAGGCGTTTCCATAAAAACTCGCGGTTTTTTTTTTTTTTAGTGGCATTGCAACGCATGCCGGGTACACGCTAGTATCTTATAATTTTATATCTGCCCTGACCTTACATTTCAACAATTGGACACTACTTAACATCAGCCCTATCCTTTTAACATTATGTGATGTTAAGGTTACGTTAGTTCTGGTTAGGATAATTTATAAAAAAAACACCTTCATTAAATTTATTAGAGCGTGTTCCGAAAGAACTAAAACCTAACCTTACACAAACTATAAATATAATAAAAGTATGTACGAGTATATGCCTAACGAAATCAGCAACAGAAGTTTTTTTTAAAATTATATATTAGTGATGCACCATTACATACATAATCGTGTCGGAAACAACAGGGTCAGATCCTGTCTGCTCAGAATTGGGCGACGTCGATGGCGTTACTCCCGGCCATCATCAGGTCTTCCTGGTGGCAGCTACTCGGACACAGCACACACTCCAGAAGGTGTGACAGGATCTGCTCCACGCCGCAGTCACATTCAGTCGGTACGCTGTAAAACTGCCAGGCTTTCATTTGTGTCCTCGTCTTGCATTCTCCGGTCCGAAGTCTGTTAAGGGACCTCCATATTCATTCCATTCCACCCCTTGTTGTGTCCAGGGGCTAGGTCTATTGTTGCACCATTAAAAAAAGCGTTGTATGACTATTGTATTGGATTGTGGCTATTATTTTATGACGATGCAAAGTGAGAACGCTGTGGAATATTTAGAGAGTTCCTAAAAAGTTTTGGCATCTCTTCTTACGACGCCTGTCCATGCCTTATATGTAGAAACCAGTAAGACATTATTTGATTGAGTGCATCATCCATGATAACAGGCGATGTGTTCCGTGTTGTCGCCTGGGAATATCTGCCATTTCTTGGAATGACCATTCTAAACTGCTGCCTGGTTCTGACGGTTCCTTGCTGTTACATCGAGGAACTCGTACGAAAAACGCTTACGAGGCCGACGTGGAATAAACTTCTATATTTTATATGTTTGTCTCTTCCTTTGATCTTACCCTGTGTTTAATTTTCAAGGTATTACGCGCATTCATTTATGTTAAAAAATATTCTTTAAAAAAGGTGGGGGTGAAAAGGAAGCTAAACAATTTTTATCGAGTTCAAACGAGAAACGATATCCATCGCCATCTTTCACACATTGTCGTGGAAAGTGAGTAATTGTTGCGCGCAATAATAAATGCCTTCTCGCTTTTCATTTTTGAAAAGAACAAAAGAAAACAAAGAAAAATGGCAGCAAACCGGAAGAGTCGCGCCGGCGATTGTTAAATCAGATTGTTTAGAAATCGAAAATAATTCCCGCCTCGCGGCCACGTGCGGCGGCCATCTTGTGTAAACAAACTGAGCCTCAAAATGGCCGCTCGCTGTTATTGTTTACATTATTGGGTCTCTATCAAGCAATAAAACTGCAACACACACCCACCAAACAAAGATAGCGCGAATTGCGGCGACAACAGCTTTGTAAGCTCACGCACATGAAATGCTTACACAAGGATAAGACTTCATAGTTTTTTATTCGTTCCTTATTGCAACAGCTGCATTTCTCAATCTCTATCATATTCACTTCGAATAATGAGCATATCCACCGCAGTAAGATAACTTAGTCCTTCTGCACCCACCCACAATCGAATCACTCGTCTCACACTTGCTTAACATCTATACACTGTTAATGTATGTCAACCAAGGAAAGGCAATTGTCAAATTCCTTCCTAAATGCCACCGGTAAGCTCTGGAGTGTTCTTCCAGCATCTGTGTTTCCTCCTTCATACAATCTGGAACCTTTCAAGAAATAGATGAGAATATACATTTTTGCAATCTCCCCAACCTACAATACACCCAGACACAACACACGTTTCCCACATACAGCCATTCGCCGCCTAGCTTAACGTCATATAGTGCACTGGTTTCGACCGGCTTTACTCTTCTGCATGCGATTCAACAAAAAAGTCAGTACGTATAAAAATATATAATAAATAATAATTATACAATATATATACCATATCCGTCTTAACAGCATTTGGACACCGCAAATTGCCGTTTCACAGTTCTGTACGCTCAGATTGTCTATGCCTTGTCCCAGAACACCTGGAGGTCCAGATGGGCTACCACTAGTGACTACTCTAGTATTATTGCCATGCATGCTTGCTTCCAAAACAACAACACGCATTGCGGTTATTAAATCTCAACTCCTGGGATTCGATTCGAGGTCATGGACCAAAAAAAAAGTACACAAAAGCCGCTCAGAACAAAAAACAATAATTAATGTAACATATTTTTGTGTTTATTATCCTACGTATTATGTATTGAGCGAATACAATCCGGGCAAAATAGAGCCTGCGATCACGGAAACGAATGTTACTTTTAGTTTTGAAAATTTGCAGTTTAAAATCAAAAGATGGCAATGTGTGAAGCTCAGTCACTGGTATCTTGATGAGAAGTGAACGTGATAGACAATTTGATGCGGGAAATACTTTTTGGCACGCCAATTGTGTTGACTTAACAACGACGGATATCAAACACAATGATAAGTTTAGTCAACGACAGTTTGAAAGAAAATCGTGCAAGGAGGAAAACGAGAGCTAGCAAGTAGCAACGCTAGGTCGTCATACACAAACAGAGCATCCTCTTGAATGAATACATGAAACGCAGTGAAACGTAGATTGTTTGAAATTCACACTTGGGTGGAATGTCACAGAATATCAATGCAAATCTTCTTTTTTTATGTAAACAAGTACAGAAGAATGCCGTCAGATGGTGATAGTGACGCTGAAGTCTCATCTGTGAAATTCTATGACGCTTACCATGTTGCATATGGTTAAGCGCTGCATGTGGAGTGTTGGTCCGCCAATGTCATAGACTACAGCCCGACATTCACGGATCATCCTTATTATTACAGGAATTCATTATGTATGGGTGGTGTTCACGAGACGAATTTCGTCTACCAACAATTTTGATTAATAGGCTATGACTGGCATTTTACGGGTGAGGGATCAAGTTCACACCTACCTGGGGTATTTTAGAGCTCAGAAATCGAATTTATATTATTATCATTCACTTTTAGATCCGTTTCAATTATTTAATGTACAGGGAGCGCCGAAAACGCTAACGGTTTTCGTTGATGTTTTGATTTAAAACCGTCAGCTTTTTTGCCGCTCCCTGTATAAAGCACTTCCCAGCGTATATAAAACATACTGATGGGTAAATAATTTACAAAGTATGCTTACCATTGTGAGATTTGTATTGAAGTACGGAATGGGAATGGGTGAAGTTTTCATTGAAGGCAAAACCGCGGTATTCCAGCATGAATCAACAGTGTTCAATGTAATCCATGTTAAAGCAAGTTAGGAAGTATTTATATATTTATTAAATGTTCTGAACTGTATACAAATAAACAAAAATAGTGCATAAGACCAATAATCATTTGCTTATATTCTCCCGATTAAATTATTGTTTAGTCTGAAATGAATATGTCGGTACAATAGTGTTCGATTGCTCAACCGCAGCTGGATAAGTCGGATGAGATTAGATAACACAAACTTCGGAGTCACCTCATAGTCACTGTCATGGCGCGACAATCCGAGGAAATGCAGATAAGCCACTATAATAATTCCATCATTTCCTGCAATTTAATATCCTATCTATATGTCGCAACTCAAATGCTTTACATAAATATTGATTCTTAAAATATTTCATCTTAAATAATAAGGGTTTTTCTCTCATTCAAAATTTAGTCGGTTTTATGGGGTGTCGCAGTGGGTCGGTAAATGTTTATTTTTTAAATATTTTTTTACATATTTATATATAATAATATTTTTTACACACAACCCAGAGGCATTGTTTTTCCCTTTACACGAAAGAAAAAAATGGTATAGGGCGCCAGATTGTTTTGCCATAGGGCGCCGCAGGGTCTAAAGACGGCACTGGACGGATATTATCTTTTAAATCGCCTAATATAACCTCAAAGTCCTGCAAGGCTTTTTTCGTAAACTTTGTAATTCATATTATTCGAGGGCTGTGAATAAATTAATTCAAGTCATTTTGCAACTATATACAACTATATATATTACACCTTCTTCTTCGTAGTATCAATCCGGTGGATTAGTTTGCAGCAACAGAATCTTGCATCTCGATCTCCATTCCTCTCGGTCCTCCGCAACCCTTTTCAGCTCAGCATAAGCGCTACAATTCATGTCCTCGAATACTTGCTGTAAATACTCCCGTCTAGGGCGCCCTCTACAGTTTCTACCCTCAACCATCCCCTCCACAATATCGTGAAGAAGACCATCGTGGCGCATGATGTGACCAATCCATCGGGCTCGCCTCTCTGAGATGGTTCTTATTAGGTGCCTATCTTCCTTGATTATCCTGAGAACCTCATTGTTCGTGACGTGGTCTCTCCAGGAAATTCCGAGAATTCTTCTGTACGACCACATCTCAAAGGCCTCTAGTCTTTTTTTATCACTTTCAGATAAGCACCATGTCTCACAGCCGTACATTAAGATGCTCCAAACAAGTGTTTTGGCAAGTTGCTTGCGGAGCCCTAAAGTAATATTCTTTGACTCAATATTACACCTATAAATGAATTAATTCAAGTTTAACTGCAGTGCACTTCTAAATGGGGGTACCATCGATCTTTTTTCACATCATTTTTGTCCTTTGTCGATAGCATTGGTTTCCTGGACCTCGGGTTTCTTTGATAATCGTATGTGTCCACAATAATTACAAAAAAAGGCATAGATTAAAAAAAAACGAAAACAACAGTAATATGTAAGACTTCAACTAACACGCCACACTGCAAACAATCATTCAATGCGTACGCCGACGCAAGACTACCCGATACAAAATGTACGCAATCGACAACCCCGACCGGGGTTCGTGGAGCTTCCTTCGAGTAGCCGAAGAACCCCGATCGGAGTTCGTGGCAGTCAACGAGTTAAGTGTATTTTTTGTAAACTCATGTGTCATGTTTAATCGGAGCAATGTGTTCTGTTTATAAATAAGTACACACAAGAAATCACGGGTCTCGTTATAACATCTATTTAGAATTATCCATATTAAAACAAGGTTCAATTTACTGTTTTTGGTCGCATTTAGAAGTTCATATAATTACTAGGATATCAACAGTTAATTATGGCTCATTAGACGAAATATCAACATTAATTGGCTTTTATATTTGTAAACTTATACTGTGATAATAACGACATATGCGGTGATAAAAATATACGTTTATTGAATTATGATTTGCAGCGAAGCCAATGAAATGTTGCCACCTCAACATAGTATATTTTCTCCGTTGATCCGTGAAAGCAAATCTTCTTTTTACGAATATTTACGTTACAAATTATATACGTACCTCCTTTACAATAAAATTTAGATCTTCGACATGAAAAGAGTACAATTTTGAGCACGACATCCGCATACTACAACATCTCGGGCCGCAGTAGGGCTTCTGATACACCGCCGCTCTGATTTTTGTAAATGTAAACACATACAAGAAAATACCGCCTGAGGAGATTCTCCTATGTTTGTTATTTTAAGGATAACTGAGCGCTGTATATCATGTTGTATGCGTAGCGCTGATAAACTAACGTCATCAAAGACTTTTATTCATTCAAGTTTTGACATAAATGTCGGCATATTTTTCAAAAACGGACTCAGTTTGCATAGGTGGTGTTCACACATTTACTTCGTATTTTTCGAAAGATATCGTCGAGCGTATGTAACTAGGATTTGGTAAATTTAAGAACATTTTTAAAGCGATAATTCCGCAATGTCTTGAAAATGAGCCGTTTAAGCAATGCACCCTCCCTGTATTAACTTATGGCGCAGAGATACGGAATCTAACAGCAGATCTTTCCCCTAAAAATAAAGGTCAACCAAAGTGCCATGGAGAGGTCTAGGCTTGGAGTGTCTCTAAAAGATAAAATCCAGAACGAGGATATCCGAAGCAGAACTCGAATAGTGGAGGCTACTGTAAGAATAGGCATACTCAAGTGGCAAGGGACATACCTGTAGAAGAGACGACGGTGTCTATGGGGAAGAAAAGCGTTGGATATGTGTCCAAGAACTTGTAAACGAAGCGTTTGGCGACCCTCTGCAAGGTGGACTAACGACATCAGAAGAATAGCGGAAGTAGCCTGGATGCGCAGGGCAGACGATCGAAAAGGATGGAGACTCATGCGTATGCTACGTTGTACGGACACAGTGTGATGTTGACCACGTATTTTTAATTTACAAGACAGGTAATCTTATCCGTATTTCATTAGGTTTTCTTGAGAATTGAAAAAATGTAAGACTGCTCACGTGACAGTCGGCCTCGTAACCGCCTGTCCATGCCCCCCGAGTATAATGCATATTATATTGTGGATGTGATCGTGCTCGAATGATTACTGCGCATGGAGCAGCCGGGATTGAACCCGTGTCCCGTGGCGTGTGAGCGGTTCTCACGCACACTCTCACTTTCGCGGGATGTAGGGCTACCAACTGTATCAAATATCTGGGAATAGAAGAAGGATATCTCACTGGATTTACGTCTTACCGAGGCTTGTACTGGATACGAAATATTTAGAAAGTTCCACTAACAATTTGGACTCTCCCTATGAAGCCAGTCCCTAGAAGTAGAAATGATCCCTATACTGCTGCTTGGTCTTGAAATACTTAAATGTTTGTATATTGAAGATATCTTTGGATCACGTATCAACAAATTACTCATCTGTTAAATGTTTTTGTTGTAAAATTAATGGCCCGACTAATTGTTCTGGATTTGTTATATGAGTATTATACAATAAAACATTTTTGCGATTTAAATTGGTATAATACTCGTACACTGAATTCCCTGACACGTGTGAAATCTCGGCCATAAATTGGTATAATACTCGTACACTGAATTCCCTGACACGTGTGAAATCTCGGCCATAAATTGGTATAATACTCGTACACTGAATTCCCTGACACGTGTGAAATCTCGGCCATAAATTGGTATAATACTCGTACACTGAATTCCCTGACACGTGTGAAATCTCGGCCATAAATTGGTATAATATTCGTACACTGAATTCCCTGACACGTGTGAAATCTCGGCCATAAATTGGTATAATACTCGTACACTGAATTCCCTGCCACGTGTGAAATCTCGGCCATAAATTTAACTTACAGTAGAATCCAGATTAACCGTTCTCCCATTACGCGTTATTCCCACATGGAACGTTCATTTTGTACAGACCCGGAAAACATTCATAAGAAGCATTGTTACATAAGCTCCCATTAACCATTACCCGATATATCGATTTCCTCTATCTATCTTCTAAGTATTATGATCCCGTTACAAATATTATCCCAATTGATCGTTTTTGTTGCTTATACGCGATGTTTGATACTTGCAATGTTGCCTGTTTGCGTCCACGTGCAACAATTTACGTTATTGGTCCATGTCGCAAATGCATCTACATATTCATTAGACTTGGAAACATCCTATCTAGAGCAGATTTAAAAATGGTTTACTACTCCATTGTCCAATCTCAACTGCAATATGGCATTGTTGGCTGGGGAGGAACATACCTAAATATCACTAACCCCATTAGAACTGTACAAAAACTTATCATCAAAATCATATTAAAAAAACCTCCCACTTACCCAACAGAAAGCCTATTCAATGAATTTAAAGTGCCAACGGTAGATTCATTATACCAAAAATACACTGTTCTACAGACAATAAAAGAAAGGAGAATTGAAAACTGGAACAATCATCACTCTGCTAGGTATATACATAATCTACTAATACCAAAATTTAACACACAACATGCAAAGAATGGTTACAAATACAACGGAATAGTGAATTTCAACAATCTTCCTCCGGAAATAAAAGCGATCAGTGACATGAAAATAATGAATAAAAGGGTAAAACGGTTCTTCAAAATTATAAAAATCAGATCTGACGTAATTGTACAAAAATGAGAAATAAATGATATATATATATATAATTTTTTATTACATTATAATGTTACTATTATTAAAATGATACTAATGTAAACCTCTCTGTATATGATTCAAGCTAGGTACAAGTAGTAGTTGTGTGTATATGATCCAAGCAAAATAAGTATAGAATTTATATAAATTGTATAAAATATTTATATTGTTAAAAAGGTATTGATTATATTAAGTTCATTAAAAGGTGTCTGGTGGAAATTGAGACTAAGATGGGTCGAGGCTATTAAAGAATCGAAATATATATGTAAATGATGCTGAAATTGTCACTTCGACTATAAAATTTTTATAAATTTTAATGATATTATTTTATATTCTAAAAAAAAATATGTTATTATGTAAAAAATGTGAAAAAATAATAATATAAATTATGCAACACTTAAATCAAAGATGAATCCCACGCCACACACAAGATCTACCTTTAAGTGGCGTGGAAAGCGAAATTCCAAAAAAATAAACAATAAAAAAAAAATGAATGTAATACTATCAATAAAATCTTAAATGTATCCTATTATATTTGATTAAATAAAAAAAAAATGTAAATAATTTCTTTAAAGACGTAAAAGATCACTGTACGAATATATTAATGAATAATAAAAAATGAAGGTTTTGGAACGGTTTTGTAAATTGTGGATCATAGGAATGGAATGGTATACGTGGCATAAGTCTCGATGGCCCTGCTTCGTGACCAGATGCCATGGAGCGTGACCCTGGTTGGTCGCAGATCACACGCAGACGTCCATTGTCTTGGAGTCTGCACTTCAACTCTTCAACACGTCAGTCACTATCCGCTCATTTGCAGCTACCATTTGATGAGATCTTGGAGTATGCGCGAGAAATCATGCGAGGCATCTTCAGCGACAGCTTGAATGTGCCATCGTCTTGTCTAAGCCATCAGAAGACATGTTAAGTTGGTATGCGATAAGTTATTGGGACATTTAAAGCTGTGTTTAATATACATATCAGTAGAGGTAACTGCCAGTCCTCCAGAGACGTTTCTTAAGATTTTGCAGTGAGTCAAGGTTTCCTCACTTTAATCATTAAAAAAAACTTAAAATATTTGATAATGTAGTTCATATATGTACATGAAAAGACCTCCAAGACCCTTTTCATCATTCCTTCCCCTCGACAAAAAAATCACAAAAAACTGTTAAAAACAGCCGCCTAAAGTGGTTGGCCCCCCTCTGCATACGGGTATAATAATAATTAATTTTTACAATATCATTGATTTTATTATATGCTCGATTTTAATACTTTACTCAAGAAAAGAGATTTACATTAATACCTGACTATTTAAATAAATCAATTATATATAAGGATCCGGGCTTTTATAAAAAGTGAAATACTTATTATTTATAAAAACACAAACTATTAGTTATTTGGGATGTAACATCAATAATCCTAATAAAAGTATCAATTAATGACATAAATATGTACTCAGGGATCACTTTATATTGTCTTGAGCACAGGCAGTGAAAAGCGTGGCTGTAGAAATTTTATGACTGCGATACTTGGATAGAAGAAACCAAATAACTTAATTTATTTTAACAATCAAAAATTAGATATGTATTATAAATATTATAATTTACATAACATATTATTTGTGAAGTTTATTAAAATTGGGTACACAATCTAATTATCAATTTATCAAAATACTCTTATATTTTATAATTATTCTCCTGACGTTGCTTCCATGAAACATATCTTACGATTGTCCTTGCTCCTCAATTCCAAAAGTATTCAATGAGGTCGCGGCATAAAAAAATACTTACCTTAACTGCATTAAACGCGTGCATCTAAAAACGTAGACAAACAAAGTGCCGATCGAATCGAAATATCGAAAATAATGTTGTGGCCACCATTCATCAGAGTTTTAGTTAGCACAGCTTGCTTCGGTGAGCGCGCATACGAATTATAAATAATGTACATTCAAATTATAACGTTACGTAAAATACTATTTTCGAATGAGCATTTACATAATGGGTTACATTTTAATTAATGTCTAGATGTGTCTGTGTGTGTATACAGGTGGTTGGGTTATTCATTGCGCGAACAACATACTGATCTTAGATTGTTGTAATTATTTTGTTATTGTGTTGTTTGACAAGCTGCCCGGTCCATACTTCATGATGTATTAATGATTTATAATACTAATTCCCTTGATTAATTGCCTTTTATATATAGTATATAAAAGCGGACGTGGCTAAGTGAATTTGATCAAACGAGCATTCGCGCATTCTTTCCCTACTCCTTAGAACTCGCTTGAACGGTAAATCATATTTTTACGTTGCTATATCTACCTTTGCTGAAAAATTCTTACGATTTGGTGTTTTTCGGTGTAAACTCTGCAGGTTCTAAAGATTAAAACTAAACCGTTTTACACTACATAAACATTCCTGCTCGTGTTATATTATTTTAGTCTATATTACCCTAACAACGAACCTAGTTAAAATCACATTTAAGGTGTTATTTGAATTGTTAATTCTTTTTTCCATATCCGCTCCCTCTTGGAAAACGTTTTCACTGCACAGATCTCTTTTCTCAACCAAATTTTGAAAAGTTTACCAAAATCGCTGTATTTGTCAAAACTCCTGGTGACAATTTTTTGATCTTTGAACGTATTTAAAATCGCTATGTTATGTTTTTTCTCTTTCCATATTCGTTCCATATCTGAAACATATGGTCACCACAAAATACGCCACTCAGTTCTGTCAGTTGCCATCCATGCCCCGTACCAATGCATCTCTGCACCCGAAGGTCCACCTGGGAACATATATGGTTTCCAACAACCTCCGTGGCAGAGCCCAAACTCCCGAGAGACTGCCGATGTAGTATCCATAGTATCCGAGGCATATTGTGGGAGATTTTAAATCAGAATTTTCTCAAATGATTCGCACAATGGTCCCGATGCCTGGAACATTTAGCTGATGTAAGCCGCTATTATTCTTGATTCCTAGTCTCAAATTGCGGTAGCGTAGGACTAATAATTGAATCTCCTTTAAAAGTGTTGATTAAGAAACGCCCAAATATCGGAAATAGCAGTTTCTTTTTATGCACATGGGTTCTCGCCCGTTGACAACTATGCATAGCATGCATTCCGCAGAACTCCGGGAGGCAGAGCTGACATGTACTCGTATCTGACAAGGCGGCTGACTGACTTTTATGGCAGTAACTTCCGACGACTGGGAACCGGATAGGGAAGGACTACAACAATGTTTAATAAAGTGTCACGTTATATTCGCATTTCGGTGTTCATTATACAACGAATTGTTCGTATTACATACATTGTTGGGTCGGAAGTGTTGGCAGGTCAGCAACCCCATTCCCTCGGTGTGTCACGCGATCCGTACCCTCACTGGACGCGGGCCAGGCCCTGGTGACCCGCGGTGACCCACATTCCTCATAAGGGATGATCAATTGTCTAATGCCGAGGGTCGCAATGCACGACAATATATTATACAGATGAACACAATGCTTACAATTGTTTAATGAGGGTTTTAGCGGTTTAATGAATCCTATTATTTATCATGTCTTATTCACTGTTTGGAATAGCCCTCATGCGAGTGCAGTGCGAAACGCGTACAGACAATAAGTAAAATTTAAAAAAACAAGTCGTTATAAACCAATTTTAATCATGTCTGACCACAAAGTTTTTGCTTTTTCTTTCTTCGTAGTATCAATCCGGTGGATTGGTTTGCAGCAACAGAATCTTGCATCTCGACCTCCATTCCTCTCGGTCCTCCGCAACCCTTTTCAGCTCAGCATAAGCGCTACAATTCATGTCTTCGAATACTTGCTGCAAATACTCCCGTCTAGGGCGCCCTCTACAGTTTCTACCCTCAACTATCTCCTCCACAATATCGTGAAGAAGACCATCGTGGCGCATGATGTGACCAATCCATCGGGCTCGCCTCTCTGAGATGGTTCTTATTAGGTGCCTATCTTCCTTGATTATCCTGAGAACCTCATTGTTCCTGACGTGGTCTCTCCAGGAAATTCCGAGAATTCTTCTGTAGGACCACATCTCAAAGGCCTCTAGTCTTTTTTTATCACTTTCAGATAAGCACCATGTCTCACAGCCGTACATTAAGATGCTCCAAACAAGTGTTTTGGCAAGTTGCTTGCGGAGCCCTAAAGTAATATTCTTTGACTCAAGAATTTTTGCTTTTTTATTGAAAGCTAGCCTTGCTTGATGTATGCGACTGTTGACTTCTCTTTTTGTTCTGCCATCCCAGGTGATCGTACTTCCAAGGTATACAAATTCTTTTGCATCTTTTAGGGGTACTCTCGGAATTTCCTGGAGAGACCACGTCACGAACAATGAGGTTCTCAAGATAATCAAGGAAGATAGGCACCTAATAAGAACCATCTCAGAGAGGCGAGCCCGATGGATTGGTCACATCATGCGCCACGATGGTCTTCTTCACGATATTGTGGAGGGGATGGTTGAGGGTAGAAACTGTAGAGGGCGCCCTAGACGGGAGTATTTACAGCAAGTATTCGAGGACATGAATTGTAGCGCTTATGCTGAGCTGAAAAGGGTTGCGGAGGACCGAGAGGAATGGAGATCGAGATGCAAGATTCTGTTGCTGCAAACCAATCCACCGGATTGATACTACGAAGAAGAAGGGGTACTCCTAGCATTGATATGTTAATTTTCTGCTGCTCATTGCGGCTTACTCCCTGCTTTTTAAAAAAATTAAAAATAAAATTATTTTGTAATAATTACTTTTTAAGATTTTCGGATATCTCGGCATACAGGCCACTGAACAGCGGCCTGCAGAAGAAGCGCGCTTCACGCATTGGTAACACTGGAGCTTCTATTAATTCTATTCGTACTATCTGGGACTCGCCGCTCTACTAGATTAAATGCAAATTTACGTTTACATAGCTCTGTATCCCACAGCTCCGCCAAATACATGCTATGCATAGTTGCCGACGGTCTTTTAAGACAGTGCGACCCCGATCATGCTGCTCTCCTGCAGCATACTTAAATACATATCTTAACTAGGTTCACCTTCTCTTCATGTCTCATCCCATATCAACTACGTCGAGTATATCTTACGTATAGTTCGTGACAGCTTTCTAAGACGGCGCAAGCTCTTGACTTGAAAAAAAGAAAGCTGTGGTTTATGCTCTCCTGCGGCATCTGAAGTATATATCCCAACAAGGTTCACCTTCGTCTGTTGACCGATTGTTATATGGAAGGCGGCCATGTTTGCTCTCTCACCTCGTTCAATGCTCTATGCAGGTATCTGCTTTCGAAACATATTATACGGCTGCATTAGCTTTCGGTGAGATGCTTATATTCACAGCCTTAAATAAGAATGAAGAAGATACAGGCGCTGTATAGATGAAACTTTGTTTCACTCAAGTGTTAGCATATCTCTTATTAAAATATTCCACTTGAATTATCGGATGCGGCTCACTGTTTTGACCCACATTCAAGTTTCTGGGGACGAAAGGTTTCCTCTCATTGACAAACTAATTGAACGCCTCCGTATGCTGAGGACTTGTTATGCAGAAGACGTCGGAAGGGTCTCAATCGAAAACTTTTTAATGGATAGTGGGACACGTACGGTATTAAATTAAAGACGTGTGAGGGTCGAAAACTTAAAAGCATCTTAAGTATCCAAGGGTTATCTTATTTAATTGTAAACGAAGATTAAGTTAAAAAAAGCACTTCATCTTCCTTTGAAATTTTGATTAGATTTGTTTTTTAAAGTAAACAATTTTCCGAAGTGTTTCTCCTTATCCCTTAAGTGCAATAGCCACTCGTCTAAAGGGGAATCGTAGAGGACGCTTTCTGTGTCTTCTGGTGTGTGATACGCTTATGGACTGGGCAAAATTCAGGCAAGTACCAGTATAATATCTTAAGAGTATTCACGTCCATTGCGTCTGAATTTTCTTCTCCGACTACCAATGCTATCCCGTAAAAAACAGGATGCAAACTTCTGTGTGAGAACACAGGTATGATTTTTGCTGTATCCAGTAAAAAACTGATCCTGCAAAACTGGACGTTCGTGGGAAAGAGCCGTAAGACATCCTATAATGGAGTGCATCATCCATCAGAGCAGATGACATTTTGTATGTTGTCGCTTGGGAGTCTTCCATTTCTTTTGAGAGAACCTTCCTAAACTGCCTCGCTGTTAAACTACATCAAATATGTCGTACGAATAACATGCGCGGTTAACGAGGCCGATCTTTGTTTGGTCTATCCTTGTTTGTAATTTAAAGGGTACATTTTTTACGTTTAAATAAAAACAAAAATAATGAGTGGACGGCATAACATAACGCTACCTGAAGCTGCTTATTCTTCCCTTAGTCCTTAGCTCGTCATCATGACTGAGAATTGTGCACAACTGCATAACAGTATCGGTGTAACTTTAGTCTTAGTTACTTACTTTGGATGATGAGATGGATATGTCTGTTGACGTAGATTTACTGTCCCATTTATGGTAGTAGTGTGCTTGATAAAATTGGGTAATAAATTATAAGACAATTGTTAAAATTGAACTCTCAGCTTCTTGATAGAGTAAGCAATTTAGGGGCTTAAATTAATATTTTTCGTTGTTGTTATTATGTATTCACGTTTTTCCCCTATTTTTCACATTCCTCGACAGCAGCACCCACGTTGCATATTCATCATGCAAATGAGAAGTTTTCGCGAGAAGGTATTGAAGGGGAGCATTAGACTATTTATTACTATCTTCAAGCACTTCTCAAACCTCGCCGACATTACTTTACTCACAGTACGACTGAGCATTGAGCAGCAAGTACTCTCTTTGTCAACTACTATGTATGACCGCAGTGTAAAGTTTATCAAACCACTTGGCAATATTCCATAAGAAGTTAACAACCGCCGTTACTTATTGTGCCATTGTCCTGTCTTTGTTTTGTATTCATCTGGAATGTTTAAATAAAATCAGAATAATCTTTCACTTCAACTTGGCGTACAAGTACCTTGAAATACGAGTTTTATTCATTCTGCAACCTTGCTCGTATTTCAAATCACTCGTATCTCAAAGCAAATTTCCCAAACCTCACAAAACGCGAGCACAACTTATCAAAGATGCTTTGACGGCGAGAGCTCACTTATAACTTATTCTCTGACAGTGGCCCCCCCGGCCACGTGAATGAAAAAAAAGAAGAAAAAAAGGGAAAGCGGGTCGACCGGTTGCACACGAACCGCGAGTCATGCTTTCCCTTTTTTTCTTCTTCTAATCCGATTGCTCGTATCTCAAATTTTTCTCGTTCAAAGCAAAAAATCCCCCTCTTCACGGCTCGTATCTCAAAAAACTCGTATGTTTTGGGCACTCATATGTCAAGGTACCACCGTAGTGTATATATTATATACTATATAATATGTATCAAAATCTTCATATTCCGAATATTTTACAATAAAACCATTATCAAATTTATATTAATAGCTCTTCAACGTCATCAGCAGGTGCATGACGTAGGTCTCCTAGTCTCCACCCCTGATCTTCTGGATCTAACACCCCACTTCTTACTACCCCGCCTTTTGCCTGATGTCGTCAGGCCATCTATGATGACGTCAATAGAGTTAATATCGCTGAAATTCTAAAATCATACGAGAAAATATGAAAAAACCTTTACCTTGTTCGTCTCATTCAAATGATTAAAATATTGTTCATCGTTCAAGTTAAAGATGTTTGTTATTTGTATAGTTTCCAGGCTGGTTATGATGCAGGGAATAAATATTTTTCATGTTGTTGTTTTTTTGCGTAAATAAAATCCCGCTCCTGTCGCACCGACCGTAATCTCGGTTCTATGCTAATTCAACCTTCCGCTGTATTATAAATATTTTGTACAATATCTCCAAAGGCAGGTTTGCGGTTTTGCGATTGCGCGGCGATTTTACTAAATTTATTTTCACGACACATTTTCAGCGCTGACCTTTTACGCCCTTTATATAATCCTATATGCGCGTATTTCTATAACAGCATTTATACGTCCTAATACTTATCGGACGGCATAGTCTAGTGGTTAAAGTGATTGGTTCTCACTCAAACGCCGTCGGTTCGCATCCCGACCAAGCTTGATTTTCTTAAACCGATTAAATTAAATGTAAGATTTTTACATGCCTTCGGTAGCGTCGAGCCACCCTTTAAAAGACAAAATAAAATTTGTTCAGACCTCGGGAGCGTCGGGCTGATCATATGATATCCTTAACCTTTTCCATGCCAAGCGGTTTTCGTATGGGGAGACCCCGAGGGCCGTCATTTTTTTGAAAAATCAAAAGCTATTTTTAAAATCGATGTATTATCGATAATTCTTGACAATACGTAGTAGCTAATTATTTCAACATGGCAGCAAGAGATGTCACTGTGTGTTCTATATTTTAAATTAACCAAAAACGGGACATATGATGACACAGAGGCTCAAACCAGAGCGAGAATACTCGCTCTTTTTCTATAGCCGGCCTGCTGGGCACGGCCAAGAATGCGAGTAATCTCGTTCTTGGCACAGAAGCGGTTAAAAACCCTGATCATTGAACACCGCAATATTTTCTTTGATACTACAGCGCAGTCTATGCTAGTTCGCGGGCTCTTGCCCTGGAGGTTCCCGGGGACCATCTATGTTCCCATGTGGACCTCGGGGATGGGAAACAGGTGTTCTAGGATAAGGCATGGACAATCAAAACAGAAATACAAATAAAAAGTATGTATATAATAAATTATGTGCATATATACGCGTATATAAACGACTGTCGTTGTTTTCACGCATTCGAAGGTATTCGAAATGAACATCAAAAACACCCCCAAAAAACTATTAGATTTTTTTTCTACCCACATCCGTTTGATATCTGAAACATTTGGTCACGACAAATTACCATTATTCATACCGCGTACCAAGACATCCAGTTCCTCACAAAATAAAATCATCGTAGTATTCTATGGAGGCATCTCGTTTCGGAATTCATTATACGGCTGCATTGGCTTTGGTTAGATGTCATGATTCACAGCCGTAAAGAAGAATGGGAGCGATAAAACAATATAATAATCCAAATAATCCATTCAATCCATTAAATTCAATCAATTCCGAACATTACCCAACTCTTTTTCTTCTAGGGATGCTTTCTTTCCATCAACTCTTTTTCTTCTAGGGATGCTTTTTTTCCATTCGTTAGAGTCCCGGAGGAAAAATTGCTGCTCTCAAATATTCATTCCTTCTTCTTCGTGGTTCAATTCACAACCCTGGGATTCTTGAATGTTTTAACTCCTATGTTCCAGATAAGTACACCCTGACTCGTAGCCATCCATTGTTTTTGATCCCAGTTGATGCTAGTGGAGCTTCAAGCACTAAATTTGGTACAACGGCAATGTGCGCTCCTAAACACCTCGATCCTTTTCTTACATCCTTTTCCTCTTTTGTCGATGGTATTGTTCTCCTAGATCTCTAAGATCTTTGACACGTGTCATCTTCTTCTTCCTTTATGTTATTTTTTATTTTATTATCATTCGTTTGTATTTATATTTATGTATGCTCTGTTTCTCATTTTGTATCTTGTAACTTCGGTTCTGTGTAATAAATAAAAAATAAAATATCAATTATTACACATATTTTTGCAATGCACAGTTACGCCACTGCTTGTGTGTGAAGAGATTGCGAGTGCAAGTAGCGCCGATACTCGCTAATATCGCATTGTTCCGTGAATGTTCACATCTGCAGTCTGGTGAACTCCACGGCTGAACTCCTGCTGCTCCCTCCTGCAGCCGGCCACACCTTCAGCATTTCCATTAGCTCAAATAGCAATTACATTACATTGTATTCCCCACACTTGTAACACAATACAAAATCTATAACAAATACTCTCCGCAAATTATAACTCAATAGGAGTCACGTAATTTCTCACTTCTTAAAATTCGAATTGTCTAGCGACAATGGCTCATGCTGTTCTCATTAGATCATCGAAGTTAGGCAACATTGGACGCGAAACAAAACTTGGATGGGTCATCGCATATTGTTAACCGCGTATCGCTAGTCGGGTTGATCCGATCCTTATGACCAAACTATCCAGGCCTAAGGTAGCTTGGATACTCATCGGATCTCTTTAAAATAAATATTAACAAATCACCTAAGAATATGCCTCGAATACTACAGCTGCCGTCTCTTTTAGTGTCTAAGCTTCTGGTTCGGGGGTCGGCGGGAACCATTTATGTCTCCATGTGAACCTTTAGACAATGGCAACTGACAGAACTGAGTGGCGGTAGTTTGTGGTGAGCATATGTTACAGATATGGATATGGGAAGAAAAAAAAACGAAATAGATTGACAAAATCGCACACATTTCGTACATATCAATGGCATAGTGTGCATTATATGTCTAGTTTTTGTCACGTTGAGCAGGTGATTGAAATTTGTGATGCCCATCATCACTTATTTGAAATTTTAATTACTTAAACCTTTCCTTTACGGTGCTAAAGTAAAAACGCGCGCTCCGGTGTTGGGTAGTCAGTACACAATCAAAAATCGGAGATTTTAAATCGGAAAATGAAAACATTCATAGCTAATCCCCTTAATTATAATTGAAGTCAAAAATTATAATAATTGAGATTTACTGTCTGAAAAAATTAAAAAAAAATCATCTGGAAACGCTCACAGAACGGGCATAGGTCCACCCAAGGTCGAGGCACTCGAAGCGCGAATTTGTTTCCGATGTTCACAAAATACCTCAGAAGTACCCGATTAATTCTGATTATTATTAATATAATTTTTTTAATCAATGCGTAAATATATTATGGAGGAATATCTAAAATCTTAACCTTGTATTTATTATATTTATAGAGATATTGATGGTTATTAGAAGAAATGAATAGAAGATACACATCACAGTGAAGGACAGGACAAAAACATGTATCAGTTGTAACATAATATAAAAATTGTATATAATTTGCGCTTAAACGTATCGTTTTAGCATTAAGGTCTTTAATAAGATTGCCGGCTTCCAGTGATGACGTTTCAACTGTAGGTATCAGATGGACGTGATAGAAAGTGGTCGTTGTTGTTTCAATCAGACATCTAGGCAAGCAACATCGGATATTCCACTTTTGTAGGTAAGCAGAGACCACTTTTTTCCCTCGAGTCGCTGACGCCTCGTAGTCCATTTCTAAACTGCATTCTGCGAAGATGCACAAAAACCGCAGCACTGAGAAAACTATACCGGGAAAACTATCTCAGTTAATTGAATGCTGTCCCCTGTCTTGAAAAGTTATGCGAGGAAGCCGCCAGGAATCCCTTCTTTAGCGACCTTAACGGGTTAAACAGCTTCGAGGAGAAAATAATGTTTTTTTTTGTTATTAATTGTGTATTGCGGACGACACTTCTGCGGGAAGAATGGAGTTTATTGTAACGGTCCACTTATTCTTGACTGAAAGCAGCCGCCGTCTCGCGGATTCCCATATTCTTAAAGAAATTGCTCATTATTGTTTATCGCCATCGTTACGTTTTATTGTGCAATAAAATAATATTATTGTTACACCTAACATTGCCGGCTTTTACAAAGGTACATCCAAGATGATTTATATCATCAAGTAAAAATTCTTCACTCCTGCCCAGACTTCCAACGTTTTTCAACAATTATATTGTGGTTTATGACATTTGATGTCAGAATATGATGTATGTTTATAATTTCGTAATTCAGATTAAATAAATTTAAATTTTCTGACGGAGAAGACTTTGAGATATGTTCATAATAACCCGATTAAATCATCGAGCACGATCGGATATTGTGTAATGTCGTTTACGATCACCGACATACGAATATTACTTTACCCTTTTATGTTATAATGTTTATTTTTCTTGTTACCAGATGGTGTGATCACAGTCCTTGTGCGGCGACGCCATGGGTGAGCCTGCAGAAGAGGCCAGCGCCCCCGCCTCAGGCCCCGGGCCTCAAGACAAGCCTCCCGGCCAGGCCCCGCAGTCCGCCGATGAAAGCCACGACACCCCGGATCTACAGCTGCCTGATCTCGAACAAGCGGAAGGCGGAGTAGACAAATCAGAAGCGCACGAAGATGCGGCGCTCGACACCCAACAGTCAATGTCGATCACCGAATCGAGTAACGATACCATCACCGTCCGCGAAGAGTTGAAAATGGAAGACGGAGACAGAGATGCGATCGCCGAGGAATGCGGAGTCATCTGCGCCGGGGAAATAATGGGTTTCGGGAACGACAGCGGCGTCGAAGTCGCGGCGGGGGAGTACGCCAGCAGCGGCGCTCCCGACCAGCTCTCCTGCGCCTCCAGCCTCATCAGCTGCGGCTCGGCTTGCGACGACTCCTTCGACATGCTGTCTTGCAAGCACGACAGGCTGGACGACTTCAAGGCCGGCGCGGGGGCCGCCGGGGATGGCACCAGCGAGGGCGGCAGCGAGAGCTCCTCCGTGACGGGCGGAGGCAGCGGGGGTGCACCCAGACGAACTTCGGCGGTCGGCAGTAAGGATTATAAACGACGCGTGGCCGTCAACGAGCCAGGGAGGGCCGCGCCGCGTCCTAGGCCTTCACCGGCCCCGAGAGGCCCCAACCTCGCCACCAGAGAGCGCGCTCGGTCGCGAGATAAAAGCGCCGGCGGAGAAAAGCCACCCCCTCCGGGCCCGAAGCCGAACGTCATCCCTCGATCGAGGTTGCGAAACGCTCCGGACGTCCTCGCGTTGATCTGCCGAGAGTCGCCTTCGCTGAAAGTCAAGGCGACAAAAACGTCGACGGCGCGATGTCGCACGCCGGGAACTCCGCCGGACGAGCCGCGCAGTCTCCGGCTGATCACTCCCGTCGCTTCCACGCCGGCCCCGCTCACGAGGGCGAGAGCCGCTGCCGAATGCAAGGCGGCCTTCGACAAGTACGCGACCCTCCCGAGAAGAAAACGCGAGACCTCTCCCGGGGACGCGGGCTCGTGCTCCTCGAGTAAGAGGGATAGCGCGAGGAGCACCTCCGTCAGCAGAGAGCTGCCCGCCGCGAGAGGTTGTTCGACCCTCCGGAGGACGAACGCGAGAGACTCGCCACCGCTGAGGAGTCTGCCGCCTTATCCGAAGCACAAGTCTATGGCGAAAACGAGGATATACCACGAGACGTCCGCTCAGACGGCGCTGAGCGGGAGTGACGTTCAAAACGCTCTCAAAGGAATAGGGATCAAAGAAGTGAGAACCGACCTCGTCGTCGTTCAGAAGTCCAATAAGAGCGTTCAGGCCGACTACCGAAACGTCGAAGTCGAGCGGCTCGAGCAGAGGATAAAGTCTCTTCAGGAAGCGAATCGGTCTCTGCAATCGCGCTGCGACACGCAGGAGGAGCAGCTGGAGCTGGCCGAAAAGCGCGCGGAAGTCGAGCGCGCAGAGAAGGCGGCGGCGCAGCAGGAGCTGCAGCACAACACCCAGCGCGTCCTGCAGCTGCTGGGTGGCGAGGCGAGCGGCGCAGACGGGCTGGCGCTGCTGGAGGAGCAGCTCACCAGGCAGCACGACGAGATCGGACGATTGCACACTGCGTGTAGAGAACTGCAGAAGGACGCGGAGGCGAGCGCTCGAGCGCAGCGCTCGCTGGAGGCGCAGGCTCTAGCGCAGGAAGCCGAGGCGGCCGAGCTGCTGGACTTTCTGGCTGCCGAGAAGGGGGCGCTGCAGGAAGCGCTGCGGGAAGCCGAGCTGGCGGCGCGCGAGCTGCTCCCGCGTCGCGCAGAATGCCGCGCCCTGCTGCGCCTGGCAGAGACGCGCCGGCAACAGCTGCTGGCCTTACGCGCGCGGCGTGCTCGTCCGTGCGCCTGCGCCCCTCTGCCCTCCCTGGCGGCCCCACTGTCGTCGCTCCTGACGGCGCTCGTACTGAGGCATCGCATCTCACCTGAAGATCTCGAGGTGAGACAACATTTTTATAATTAAAATCTCCCTTTTTCTAAAAAGTATCATACTTTTTTTTTTGTTGGACACCTTGTATCTGTGTTCTTTGGGAGCACTTATCAAGGCATCGTTTTAAAAGCACTTTCTCCTTATGAGTAACTAGCTTTGGTGAACACCAAATGTGGACGTAAAAGTAATAGATCTTGATGTTATATTTAAACTTTTTGACTTCTTCACTGAAGGTCACTGCTTATAAATAAAAGGCATGGTACTTAGCCTCCATAGAGATGAGGTCGACGTATTTAAACTATCAAGGCCTCGGGCCCGGAGGGGGTGGTTTTTTACCGCTGGCGCTGAAGAGCTTTTCTCTATTTGACTCTAATATTGAGTAAGGTTTCAAAACATGTTCAGCGTCCCGAAGGGGTTAACATGGGCAATCTGAACTATCAATGAGGCTAAACTTAAAGAGTTAAGCCTTAATTACCATGAGTAGTTATGCCAATCAACTAATTTAAGATTTAATAAGCCATCTCCATTCTTTCAAAGAGGAAAGGAGACCTTTTCAGGCTTCTGTCATTCACATGGATCTTAAACTACTCTGACCAAGTTCTAACACGGGATGAAGAGAGCTTAGCAAATTAATTATTTTCAATATTAAACTTTTTTGATTATCATTTCAGGATGTCATCTTTCACAACGAAGCGTTCAGCCGCAGCGCCAGCAGCGAGGCTTACTCCCCTGGCAGCCCTCCGCCCCGCGCTCCGCCGCCCGCCCCCGCCCGTCACTCCGACGGTCAGGACACTAATAATAATAAAAATCTTAGACAAACATTAGTATCAATCCTTCTATGGATTACCGGATTCAAATTGTTTAAAAATTTATTCTTCTTGGCATACTTAATAAACATTTATTTCATTCTTTTTTTAGGTATATTTTTAACATTATTTTAATATTCTTCATTATGGAATTGTGACTTTTGGGTTTAGCCATGTGTGGCAAATTTTCTTACACCAATATTTCTACCGTATTTTGCAGTATTCAAATATTGGTGCAAAAAAAAACACCATACACGGCTAAATTCAAAACTATTGTACAATACCAAATCTGACCATGAAAGCCTTCTTCATTCTATGTGACAGTACACAGTATCCACATCATATGTGAAGATAAATTATTTTAGCAATAATATTCAAAAGGTTTTCGTTAATTTTTCAGAAGAGAACTCGGCCGACCTTTTGGACTCTGAAACAGAGCCGTGCCTCATGATGGAGAGCGTCCTCGAGGACGTGGCAATACCCGACACGTACTCGCACAACCTGGTCTCCTGCGTGAGCGTCGCATCCTGCCCGGCCAAGCCGCAGCGTCTGCCGCACCTGCTCAGCAAGGACGACTCCTGCAGCTCGCTTCAGAACATAACGGGAACCTTCAGCTGCGACGACTACTCGCCGGTCATCCCCGACGACAAGCTGGCCGTGGACATGGCCTGCTACTACCAGGGCATGGAATCTGTCGACTTCTGCTTAGAGAACGACCTGTCATTACAGAATTTGTCGCAAGCCATTCTCAATCGGCAGCAATCTGAAGCGGAGTGCAGCATCTCTAATGCTGCTCCGGAGTCGATCGATGCGTCCGGACATAATGGAGATTGCAATGGAGACGTAGACGGGCGAGATGGATGCTTGATAGAGCAGGTCATAGAAGTTGATAATTTGGTGCACAAGCTGCTGAAGGTGCTGAAGATCATCCAGGCTGAGGGCGAAGAGACAGATGGCATGCAGCACCTCACCACTGTGAAGTAAATATACATATTTCATTTCAATGTGTTTTTCATTGTGTTTTTCATTGTTTATTTTCTATTCTATTTCTGACCTCACTTATAAAAATAGCTATTTTATAATCATTTTAAATTGATTTTGGCGAGTTTTTAGAATATATATAAATATTCTAATATTTATACACTCCTGAATGTTTATATCAATATTCATTAATTGATACACCATGTACAAATTCACAGAAAACACCATCATATGTGCCCATGATTATGAAAGTGGTGTAAGTCATGTTTTATTCATTCTGAGATATTTAAAGGTTTGTGTTTTGATGTTGGTTGAAAACCAATGAAAGTGACAACTTCGTGTTGCATAAAATGGCGTATATAGATTTTTAAAATTAATGTTGGATGAAGATTATATTAATTCACAACATTGGGAACTGAAATAAATGAATAACTCGTTTTATACAATTATGATATCATTCCAATTTGTTAATGAGAAATATGTCATATGAACTATTGTAGGTTTTTCTGTCATTCTTTAAACTAGTAATAATTAATGCTGTAATCCAGCGATTAACACTTATTCTGCTTGTTTATTATAAATACTGTCGACTTTCTGAACAATTTTACACCATTATAATAATCAAAATGGTGGAAAACAAAATATTTGAAAAATGGAACAAAAATTCAAATCAAGAAAAATGATTTTTTTTTAATTTACCTACCATAAATTTTGCTACTGATGTATTAACAAGGAATCAATTAACAAGGAATCAATGATCTCAATAATTATCACATTTTTCTGATATTTTTTTATCAAAAAGTGCCTGAACTGTCTTTGAGCATTATATATTTTTTTCAATTAAATTATTATTAATAATTATTAAGTTCCCAATTCTAAACAAATATCTATGAATACCCCCAATTAGTGTGAATAATACACAATATCTAAAATTGCTATAATGTTATAAATTTAACATGTTAATCAAATCAGGTGGTGGACAAAAATTGTTCCATGATCACTACTTATATGTATATTTATATTATATTTTCATTTTTTTCGTCAGCAATTTAGAAATAAAATAATTTAAACAGTCTTGGTAATTTTTAATCCAGGGAGTCTCCTCAGGAAGCCATAGAAGATGACATTTTGTTAAACGGTGCTGTAAACAAAATGGCCGAACTCTCCATCAATAAACAACAAATGCAGGACGTAAGTAAACATCTCTTCAACATTATTATAATATTTTGATATGTTGCTTTTAATACATTGATATAATCGTAACATCAAAGTGAATAGATATATTGTTACCACAATATCAAAATTATGTAAATATTTATAGCCTTAAATGTTGCGATTCACTGTAATTTAGATCTTGTACAAAGGAAAATTTATGATTTTCTTTAATGTATGTTTTCTCTTCAAATAAAATATTTTCAAATTCAATTAAGCAATAAAAACCTAAATTTTAATGTTTTTTATTATATAAATAATAATAAAGCATTCAATCAATAAATTCAAACATCAGTATTTTCTTAAGTACAAATGAATACTAAAAATATTTGAAAAGAGATGACGTTGATGTGTATGGCCCCGTCTACTGGAACCAGCAGAAATCTAATAAAAAACCGTTGCATACAAAATTAATTCCTTCATATTTTTTTCCGTGACTTGATTTTCAGATGTTTTATTACTTATTTTTCTATATGGTGTCAAGATTAATCTAACAAATCAAATATAAAAATCGTTCCAGCCGTTTTTTAGTTATAAACGGTCTAACTAACATTTATATATATATATTTATTAAAAATATTTACTATTTCAGTCGAGCCCGCAATCTTGCAGTGAAGGAGAGAGTGATTGCCGGGTGAGCAGCGGGGGGGAGTGGTGCGGCCGCCAGTCTTGCCAACCCCGAGGAGCCCCGGCCATCAACTCGGCAGCGTAGTCAACTAAGTCACTCTATCCATGCCAAAACATTCAAATCTGGCACACGAGGTTCCAAAACCTGACGCTGCACAAAAACACTACTTAGTGCCATGGCCGTGAAAGCAGACTATTGTCGAATTAAATTAAATGTCTTAATGTCACAGAATCTTGAGTGTCACATCCACGGAAGATTATTAAACATTCATGTTATGTATTATATTATTTAATGAATAATGTTCATAATGCTCCATCGCCAGATGAAATTATTTAAACGTGTAAAATTCAAACAAGACCTCTAGCTAGATATTAAACCAATAAATACAAACTCTTGCATTTTCTATGCGAACTTTGGGACATACTGTGTATCATAATATTATGCAAATAAATAATGTTGTATTAATGGGTATCTCAAACAGTTTTCGTAAAGTAATATATTATCAAGTAAATAATAAATCATGAGGTTAACAAAAAAATATTGCCATTACAAAAAAGTATTAGTGCGTAAATTATTTCAATAATTTAAAACTGTTTTTTTTTTATTTCCCGCAACAATCATCTTCATGATCATTATTGATTATATATATTGGTTTTTATCAAAGCGTTTCTTGATAATTATTTATTATTTTGGGTTGTGTATCAGTGACAGGTGAATATTTTTGTGTAAACTGTCAATGGGCCATTTTAGACTGAAGCAATGAGGCTTAATTTTTCAATATCGGCTTTAGTTTCAATCAATTTTTTATATGATTAAAAAAAATCCAGTATTTGATGTCATAATGAATGTAAGTGTTGAGGTTTTCTTAGGTTTTCACAACCAGATTTGGTATTGTGGATTTTGAGTTTAGCCGTGTGTGGCGAATTCTCTCGTACCAATATTTTGACCACCATTGCAGCGGTCTTCTTCATGGTTGATGACTTTGTGGTCAACCCTGAAGAAGACCCCTGCAATGGCGGTCCAAATATATACGTAAAAGAATTTGCAACACACGGCTAAACTCAAAAGCCGCAATACCAATACAAGTGTTGTATTATTTTCTTGGTTCTGAGCCATTTTATTATATTTAGTCTTTCGCACAATATTATTATGTTACTTATAACTTTAGACATTTTTTTATATTTTTTTAAAAGAATTAATATCCCGTGCCAAGTATTCTAATGAGATTTTAACTATATTATTAATATATAGTTCTTTCCAATACATGTAGTATACAAATACAATAATCAAAATTCATATCATTATTCATTTATTTCCACATATATTTTATGTAAATCTATATCTTCCATCAATCTTTCCATAATAATGTTTTTAAATCTAATCAATTTATTATATTTTTCATAAAAATATTATCAAATAAATTTAAATAATCATCTTTTTTTATAATGTATTATGTATTTCATTTATTAAAACCAAATCAATTAAATAAATGTATAAATATGTCTATTTAAATATTGTGTTTAACTTCAGATTTATTTTTTAAAATAAACTAAATCAATAAATAGATAACCCTACTTTTTGTTGTAATATTTGCTGATGTTGGTTATTTAAAAACGGTGAATAGAAGTAACCCGTATTGGCAAATATTTTTATGGGCATAGTAACTTTTTTCATAATATAAGCTTTTAAGACATGATAATGTGCACTTTAGTAATTTTGGTTAACATGTTTTTTTCTAATTTAAATTAAAATGTGAAAATTGTGATGGGTTAAGACTGAAAGAAAAAAATTGAAGAGGAATTTAAAATGTGTAAAGTTAAAATGTGTAAAGTTGCGCCTTTTCTATGGTAAACAGGAGTAATGCGATGTCAAGGAAATCCTACAATCTATGTGAATGAAAAAAAAGTATGTTATTGCATTATGTTTTAAATATTTTCTGCACATTTTGTAACAATGTAAAGTTTCATGTTCCCCATACTGAATGTAAAGGTTCATGTTCCTCATACTGAATGTAAAGGTTCATGTTCCCCATACTGAATGTAAAGGTTCATGTTCCCCATACTGAATGTAAAGGTTCATGTTCCCCATACTGAATGTAAAGGTTCATGTTTCCCATACTGAATCTCATACAAACATTATTGTAAATTATTATTTTTGTCATAGAGACAAGTGATCATTGTTTCTTTCTCGGCATTAGAAATGGTTAAATAATTAAACTCTTTGTAAGTTAAAAATAATGTTGTAACAGTAGCGTAATAAATTAAAACTGATTGTATCCCAATAGAAAAACATTGTCTTTGAGAGTTAAATTTTTATTTTTACAATCTTAAATCCTCATTTTTTTTTAAATAAAATTAAAACAATGTAAAGCCTCAATTCAATAATTATTAAATCTGGGTTCAACTAAATATATTTTATTGATAAAATATATAATATAAGAAACAATAAATGGGATATTCAATTATAAAATTCTTCATACATGATGTAATGAAGAAAGAAATTAACTTTATTCAATTATAGAATATAGATTGTATCATTACTCCTTCATTTGGTTCCTTATTTTGTATTTATCCATTTGAAATATTATATTTTAAGAAGCGTTTTATGTATATTAGATTTTTAAATAACCCATATAACTTTTGTAAATCCTTTTAGTTTATGAACAATAAAAATACCAATTTGTTTTAAATATGTACAATTCAAATATTGTCTATATTACAGTGTGTTCCTGCATTTTAAATATTTAAATTCATTTTATGTTCATACAGGATTTTTATCATTTTAATCATTTTGTTTTGATGCTTCTGTGAAATTTCAAGTATTTATGAATAATTATGGGAAATACTGAGCTTGTGAGTGTATTTGAAGAGGACTTTAGTTAACCCATTAATGGCTTTAAGGTTATCAACTGTCAATACTTGGTGAAACTGCATAATTATAATTTTAGAATTTATTTTAATTAAAAAATTAATAATATTTAGTTTTGATTCACAATTTAAATTGTGAATCAAAACTAAATATTTTTAATTTATTATTTTAACTAAAATTAATCCTAAAATTATAATCCATTAATGGCTGTTTATACAAAATGAAATGAAAATATTTATTGTTTGCTAATTTGGGACGTTCAGTTCTATGCTAAGTTTGTTATTAAAAGCAACCATCATTACAAGGAAGTACTTTATAATCCTTTACATTCGCAAATACCATGTTAATGAGTTATAACTAAAAATACTTTTTTCTTCTAAATGATATGAATCACTTTGAAAATCTTTTATAAAAAAGAACTCAATGTCATTCATATCAAAACAAAAGAATAAAACTTACTTTATTTTTAATTTTATATCAATTAATTGTTTATATACTATTGCACGGATGCGGAAGGCGGAGGATCGAAGAGGATGGAGACTCATGCGGGAGGCCTACGTTCAACAGTGGACGGACACAGGCTGATGATGATGAAGATGATGAAGTATACTATTGCATAAAATCATTCTTGCAAAATTCTGTTGGACAGAAAAAAAAGTCATATCAAACTTCATATAACTGAACAGATCTAAATTTAAGAAATGAAAATATCCATAAAAAATATGAAACAATTCTGAAAATAGTAATTATTAAAAATAATGAATTACGGAGTACTTTACTTGTTAATGGAATGTGATTGAGACTAAAATGAAAGAATGTAAAAGTTATTTTTGACAATTATAATATGATACTATGAAAAATAGCATTGATGAATATTGGAAAGTGTTGCTGCAGATGTATCCTTGTATATAACACCATATGATGAAAAGAAATAATTACGAAATCAGTAAGACTGAAAATAAGAAGAGGCTCCGGTTAAAAATATATAATTTTTATGATTAATAAAAAGGAAGGACACATTTGATCAAATTATGATTTTATTTTGTGAATAATCTTACTTTATTTGCATTTTTATTGAATATTAATCTTTTATGGCTATTACGTTGAAGTTATGGGAAAATAAATAGAAGATACAAAATAATGTGAGGACAATATGTAAACTCTAATTTAGAAATACTACTGAAATTCTGTACAGTTCTCCTGTTTTCCGGGAACATTACAATTAGAAAACAAACATGATGTTGAAATAAATTTTATGTTCCTAGATGAGCTACATTAAAAAAAAAACATTTATATTTCCCCACATGGATTCCTAATTGTTTTCATTTTTTTTTTTCAGAATAATTATCTCACGGAATTGCCATTAGTTGTTAAGAAAAAATTAAGTGATATTACTATCCTAGAGAGTTATTGCTTCCTTTTAGTGTTTTAATTGCATATTAAAGTGTACACTTGCGATACGATTAAGACTACATGTTTATGTTTTTATAATATTGTTTTTTATAAGCTTCCATATTTTGTTGTAATATTGTCGAAGACCTTATGAGACGTATTATTTGTATTGTAATTATTATGCTTTTTAAAACAAATGGTTGAAGATTTTACTAGCAAGTCATCATTGGATATGGCTTTTTTATATTATTCTTATCACAAGTAATTCCATTTAAGAGGAAACAAGAGTAGAAAAAAAAAACATTTTTTGGCCATATTACAGTATGTATAATTGGGAAATTATACATATAAATTATATAATAAAAGATCAAAGAATTATAGTGTGTTCATTTAAAATTTCAGTAGTGTAGTTCTTCTTCTTTGTAGTATCAATCCGGTGGATTGGTTTGCAGCAACAGAATCTTGCATCTCGATCTCCATTCCTCGCGGTCCTCCGCAACCCTTTTCAGCTCAGCATAAGCACTACAATTCATGTCCTCGAATACTTGCTGCGAATACTCCCGTCTAGGGCGCCCTCTACAGTTTCTACCCTCAACCATGCCCTCCACAATATCGTGAAGAAGACCATCGTGGCGCATGATATGACCAATCCATCGGGCTCGCCTCTCTGAGATGGTTCTTATTAGTTGCCTATCTTCCTTGATTATTCTGAGAACCTCATTGTTCGTGACGTGGTCTCTCCAGGAAATTCCGAGAATTCTTCTGTACGACCACATCTCAATGTCCTCTAGTCTTTTTTTATCACTTTCAGATAAGCACCATGTCTCACAGCCGTACATTAAGATGCTCCAAACAAGTGTTTTGGCAAGTTGCTTACGGAGCCCTAAAGAAATATTCCTTGACTCAAGAATTTTGACTTTTTTATTGAAAGCTAGCCTTGCTTGATGTATTCGACTGTTGACTTCTCTTTTTGTTCTGCCATCCCAGGTGATCGTACTTCCAAGGTATACAAATTCTTTTGCATCTTTTAGGGCTACTCCTAGCATTGATATATAGTGTAGTTATTATATGTTTTTTAATTTTTTTAATATATATTTTTTTTATAAAAAAAATGGTGTAGTATGAAATATGAAGAACATTGTGTAAATATATTTTAATATAAATATTACATCAGCAAAAAATTGTGTTCACAAAAATTAATAAAATTTTGAGGAATTACTAGTTGAATTTTATACTATTAATAAAAAATCTTGTATTTCTCTGCCTTTTTTAGCATTCAAGATATATTATTTATTCTTTGGGTGTCTTGCAAATGTATTCATTTTATTGTCTCATAATGTCTTCGAAACCTAAGAAATTGATTTTATTTTAATTGTATGTATTATTTTGTAAATAAAATCCTTGCACAATAATTATAAGAATTCCATAATTTACCTTTTCTGCATTTTTGATTTTAATACCCGATTGTATTGTTTCTCCTTCCAGTAAATGTAATTGTGGAGCATCAGATGAATCACATGAAGTAGCTCTTGCACCTTTACAGCTAGGTTCTCATAAGACACTAAGAAGTGGGTGGGCATTAGGAGAGAAAAGTTATCTAAAAAATCAATCCTTAGAATAAACAAAACTGTAATAAAATAAAGGCATTGTTTATAACCATCATGAATTTATTTGTTGGTTTTTGTGACAATTTAGAGCACTATCATCAAGAATAACCAATGTTATTCGGAACCAAAAGAAATGTTGCAGAACACGGCCCGTGATACATTGTACATACATAATATTATATTTATCATAATTACATAAACGTAATAGTTAAGATTTGCAGTCAATACATTATAAGAACGCCAACTTGTCAAGTATCACAAGGAAAAACTAACGACGACAACTGAAGACTTGAATAAACTGTTTCACTTTGTTTTTTTTTAAGAAAAATATTTGTTCTCTTAACACAAATATATTAAAACTATACACTTCATAGAGAAACTCAATCGCTTGCCATTCTATACTCTAACTGTCTCACTTGTCTATATCTTTATAATGACTTGCAAACGACTTGGAATCTGAACTCTCAAAATTATAATCGTTCATATAATTATGTATATATTACAATTCAGCCACTGAAGGCTTTTTTATTTGTTCAGGAACCAAAACCTAAGATCCAGTACACTTTAAATATGATTTTAGGGTCTGGCTGGTGGATACAATTCATTCAATTACTAAGAATCCATGATGCAACGTTGCTTGTTTTTTAATGTTTAGGTTTGGTTTAATTTTTTTTAATTGTACATCATTTCAACCATTCACAGATCTTCAATAAATCATCAACATTTAGTCGCTGTAAAAATAATTGGACACTCCTTAATGTAATTATTATTTATATTATACAGCCGATAGTAAAAAAATCTTGTTATTTCATTGTTCTGCACACTTTTGGAATCGTAAAGACCAGTCAATGCAGGATGATTAAAAAATACAAAAGTAATTATCTCTTTCAGGATGTTGGCAACACTGCTTTTCATAATCCCAGTGATGCAAATTAATTTGAAGACAATCAAAGCAAAAAAAAACATTATCACAATTAATTAATGCATTTTAATTAATAAGATATTTTTAAATTCGTTAATTATTAACAAAAATACACAGATGCCAACGGTCTTCCACCAATGAGTGGTCCAACACATTCATTACAGAAACTGATCTACTTGTACACGGCCGGACTTAAAACACTTAGTACATGTCTACAACATAACAAATGTGTTACAATAAATGATGTGAATGAACAAATAATGAAATATAATGCAGTTTTGTGATTCGTGTTGTCTGTACGCTAATAATAATCACAATTAGTCACGTGAAATAAATAAATATAGTTTTATTTGTTTAGAAACATTGTTTTCTTTTGTTCTGTACATTGTTTTACGATTAGTGCGGGATTGCATTGAGAACAGTAATCGATGGACAGCTGGCGATAAGTTAATATTTGTGGTTTTTGATAAAAAATAATAAAACATTAGAGAAAATATTTACAAATAAAATTTTAATCTAAATAGTAATGCGTCTTCCACACTAATCGGCATGACAACAATGCTAGTGAAGATATCTGTATGTAGTTAATGAGATTTCTATGAATTTTGTTGGATTTAAAAAATAAATATCTTCAAAATTATACCAACTTTGTGTTCCTCTTTGCAGCTTTTTAAGTGTTTACGACAGCTTGCAATGTTTTAGGAACACTTTATTCATATATTTTACATTAGTTATTAAAAATAAAAATAATATATGGACACCAATTCATTTGAAAAACATAAATATCACAATACAAATGTTCATAATATTGACAGTAACAGATTATTTTTTAAAAACGACTAATATGGTAAGTAGGTCTCCGAGAGGAAGTTGCAATACAAAATTATTTATATTTGTAAATTCTGCATCCTTTGGAATAATTCTTCTTGAATTACAATTGCTACATTACACATGAATAAAAACGCATTTGTTTGATTTAAATGACTTAATACGGGAAGGGAGTTTCTGAGGAGAATAATAATGTTACTTCAATGGCTTTAGTAAAATATAGAAAGGAAACATAGGATTTCAATTAATATCACATGATTGTACAATTTTCTTTTAATCGAAAACTTGTTTTTCAAAAAGTTTTCATTGTAGAGAAATTTGGGTACTTTCAATAATTTTCACTTATGAATATAAAAAAATCATTAATAGGCATATTTAATGAGTCGGGTTTCATGTTTAATTTAAAATTTAATATTTACTACAGATTAAAATAGACTTTTGGATATGCGCGGTGTTAAGGGATACTAAATTGAGTGACACAAGTTAAAAAAATACTTTTATAAGAGACATATTATGCATAATTATGTTTATAAGACTCTGTCGCTCTTGATAATTTGAGCAATTTTGTAACTCGTATCTCTCATGAGAATAGCCCTTCAGGGATGTGACAATATGAGATAGACCAATTTAAATAATACATATGACTGACATAGCAAATGTCAGCCTGTATTATTGACAGAGAAATAATATCTAGATGTGGGCTTTCATTCCTGACATCAACATCAATTGATGCCAAATAAACTGGCCATAATTACAAACAACTGAATTGGGCTCCGTATTCCTTACTGCGCCAGATTGCTTGTTTTGTTTGCAGTCTTCAAGGCTCATTAGACACAATCAAGGATGTAAATGACTATATTGTAGCTTATAGTCGAGGTCAAAGTGAATACCTGTATTGGATAATATAAAACATAGAGATATTATATGATTAAAGTAATAATAAATACATTGAAATAATATAGTAAAAAAATCATTGAAACAGGTTTTTAATTTTGACTGTAAACTTCTAAAAAAAAAACAATATTTATGAACATCATACTTTCAATTGAATAAAAACAATTTATCATATTTATTTATTTTTTTTACATAAAATATGATTAATAAAACATAATTTAAAAATTAGACAAAAAAAATTTAATGAGACTACGATTACTAATTTTGTTTTTTATTTTTATAAACATTACAAACAATGAGTTGTGAAATATTTATAAAAGAAAAGTAAAACAAATGTAGATCATCAGTCAGAGCCCGAGTCATATTTTTTGACAATAATTTTATAAAATAACGTTTTTTTTTACTCAAGCAATTTATATTGATTCAACTTATTTATATTTGACATGATGATCTTGGATAATGAGGATCTCACAGCGAATGCGGGTTAAGGAATAGTGTCCGACGATTCCATACTTTATGGAAAAAAACTAAACATTTATATCAAAACTACTAAAAATTATTTACAATTTGATGTGGAACAATTAGAATGTATTCAGTCACGGACATCTTTAGTGCTTTAAATTACATTCAAGATGGAGGTTAATAAAAACAATGTTAGAAACTGTCACGTTGCTGTAATATCTCTTAAAGCGAGGCCCGCCGCGTCGCCCGCCGCTTCATCACATAGGCGTACAAAAACCTCAGTCTGTTCCTTTGCGTAACAACATTTACTCCGCGCTCACATTCGTCCGTTCACTTCGGATCCATTAAATAAATATTATGTAAAAATATTTCTCTATAGATGTATTCGAAATTTGAATATCCGCGGCAGCGGCGGTTCAATTCATTATTTAGATTTTTTTAGGGGAGCGGCGCCACGGGGAACCAGACGTCACATCAATTTTACACGTGAACCGTCAATTCAAACATAGTCATCGTCCACGCGTGTTAGTATCCTTGCACATGCCTGGTCCCCGGCGAGCGGCTCGTCCTCCCTCACCCGCACCTGCGCTCATTAATAATTAATTCAAATTACAATTATATTGACCTGCAACAAGTTCACGTGTTACATAAACGAATACTGACAACTTAATAAATAATAACAATTCACCGTTAACATAATTCCATTTTACAGATTCAAAAGACGATAAGGATTTATATTCTATGCCAGTAGGCGTGCACGCCGTCCTAAAGCATGCAATTGTTGTCTCTCCGTTCAGACAGTTCATATCAATGTAAGCATTACTCGGGTGTCCATATGAAGTACAAGAGAAAGAAGTCAGGATGACAACAGGTCACAGTTTATCTTATTAGCGACAAAAAAACTCTACATTAATTGACTTTTTCATAAATTATTTTATATTTTTATATATAAAATTATATTACTGACGATATTGTAAAAATAGAGTAAAACAGCATGCACACGACTGACTATAACTTCAGGTTTCCGCAGGCGCCGGGATCCCTGACGGGGCGAGGAACAATACGTGGGAAAATGTTATAAAAAATAAACCTTACAAATATTTCATCTCGTGAGCCTCCTACACGTGGCATTCTCTCATGAAGCCCCCCGGGCCAGACACGCCAGATCATCTTTGTTATTCGATTGATCATTTTCACATTAAACAGAATCGAGGAACAATTTGATGAATAACCTTAAGAGATTACCCATGGCATCGTAATTAATTCATTTATTCATTGATTTTTGGAAAAACACAATGTTTTTACAAAAAGAATATTTTATTTAGTTTTAGAGATAGTATAACTGAACTATACAGAAGAGTCGAGTCTAACCGATCTTTAAATTGTTCTTAATGTCTAACATTCACATGTGATGAGTGTTCAGTATGTTTTGATACTTGCGTGTCGACCCGTAATATAAATCTGGGTATAAATTTGACTTTCAAATAATGCAGTCGATATAGCATTATTTTTTTCCACAATCTTTCCTTATCGCCTGGATTTGTCCCGATCACCGACTCACCCGACCCGAGCACATTCACACCGGTGAGGTCACACAACAGAAGGACGTACAAATGCACAAACAACATGGTGTTGCCATATTTAGAAAACTTCAGTCATCGATGCTAAATAATTAACTTATAAGTCGAGTAAAAAATAAAAGGAAAACCGAAAAAGCATACAGAAAAGTCATTATTCATAATACACATATTATACAAGGAACCGAAACTAAAACATCACTTTGAACCCGAAACCATTGGAATGACCGCATCCAATTATAAGTTGCACCGTATTGATATGATGATAGTTTTGTAGTGTTTTACGTTGATGACGGGTAAAATATTTTTCCAACAGTCAGGCAATTCAAAATAGACATTAGTTTTCGGTGTATATATATACATAATGTAATTTTATGATAAATGCTAGGTATAGAATGTTTGAGGCGATATTTACACTTCCAGACAGCTCGGTTCAGGTCGGCCGTCCCGGGCGGACCCGAAATATCAAAACTAACCCGGCTGTACCCGGGCCGAGGGTCGCCAGTCATTAATATAACAACTGCACATCCTCCGTCACCCTGGCCCGCCTGCACGCCTCCGATCTCACGTCACCATATGTACACGTGACCGCAGGCCATTTCTTTGACATGAAAAAATGGAAACGATTTCCGAGAGTTAATTTTATTTGGAAAGGCTCGCAACGACGCTCCTCGAATATTAAATATTCTACGAGACGGGAATAAATGGAAACGATATCAGAGAATGCAAATGTTAACATGTGACGCGTAAAACTGTGAAGCGTAACAATAATTGCACACAAATATAAGTCACAGTATCGAGCAGCACTTCTTCTACATTACTCTTCTGCCTCAAGTTACTGGATGATACGTCAATACAGTGTACATCTGCATGGCCGATACACCTAGGATCAATCCAGGAGTTTAAGCAATATTATTGATGAATTATACATTGTAAATTAACCCGGTTAAATATTTCATATCGACGATACAAAAGGGTGAATCACTTTATGTGATGGCAGACAGCAGAATCAAACCTAATGCCAAGATTATTCCACGTATTCAACTCCAAAGCATCACATCACAAATCAAGTTCCCGCATGATTAATCCACGCATCACTCGGTGCGGACGACTGGAATTTCACACCGATTCCGAGCTTCAGATTGGCCGGCTCCATCGTCGGGGAAGCTTTGTAGCAAACTGCAAGTTACGAGACTTTCCAACCAGTTTTTCTAATATTTACAAGTCAATGCCAAGGTCGCAGCGCTCCACTCGCTCGTCTTGGACAAATTGGCGCCGAAGCGCTAGCGATCAGCCGCAACACGGATCCTTCTGAGGCCGAGACGAGCCGCAGCCAGAGCCTTGGCTTCAGGAATATGTACAAAGCGATGCCGCGGACATGTGAGATGCGCCTAAGTGGACAGGTACAGTCTGTGGTAGTCGTTGGCGCCGAAGGCCGCGTTGCACTTGGGGCACTTGCGCTGGCGGGTCTCGTAGCGCGTCTTGAGGCAGTCCCAGCAGAACACGTGGAAGCACTTGGACAGCACGGCGTCCTTGCGCTTGACCTTGCAGGACGGGCAGGTGAGCGTCTCCTTGTACTCGCGGATCTCCTCCAGCAGCACCTCGTCCATGCTGCTGCCCGCCAGCTCCATCTTCTTCATGCGCTCCGCCTTGCGCCGCAGCACCGCCAGCTCTTCCTGCAAATATATCAACTCTTGCTTTACGATGATATGTAGTTACTACGACTCGACTCTAATAATAAATCCAAAATATAATAGACACTGAACTCTCAATTTTTGTATTCCTCTATAATATTATTAAGTATTAATTAAAATTAAAATACTGTCAAGTTATTCATTTGTAGCAATGGAAATAAAAGATTTGTGGAATAATCGAGGATAGAATCACGCGCACGTGTCATGCATCTGCGCGAAAGGCTGCGCAGACAGACAAACTTGTTGTCTGGGAACAAGCGCGGCATCGCCAACATTCTATTGTGTGAATTCAGATGGGCACACTGAATTTCTTGCAGCTATAGCTATAATTGGAAAGCTTTTTCTTTTTCAGATACTTACATTACAAAAATTGTTACATTTCACGTTCAACCATAGTCAATCAAAGCAATATGTAGGAATATTCACATTTTTCCGTTTTTTAAGTGACATTTTCATATGGTGTAGTAAATACATATCATCTGAGCTCACGGATGTTTTTAACACAGTAAGGGCAGGGTTAACCTCTTCCCGATTTTACACACCTTCAAATGAGATATGACAGCCTTTTAAATATAGGAATGTAACGGTTGCATAATATTACAAATAATTTTTTTACAGGTTTAAAAATAATCAACTGGGAAACAATAGAGATTAACTGTCTCCAAGTGACATAAACATTGTACTCGCTAGATACATAGATAGAAACATCAAGCCGGAAAACAAATATTTAAAGGATCATTCTGTTGCAATTGATATTTTTACAGATTTCTTCAAGACAAGGAAACCAATTTGCCATTTGAGTTTCCCGAAAGGCATGATAAATAATTAAGGCAACTTGATTTCTGTAACTTAACCCTACAGAGACGAGCGTTACCGTATGGTCACAGTGAACACTATTGTCTATTTATCCCTACTCCGGTCCTTTTCTACCTGAACATTGTATCTTTCGCTCAGTTTCGGTTAAGAAGTGTCTCCACCACAGTTATTCTGCAGCCGCGGCAACGGAAACAGTTACCAAGTAAACTTGTGAGTTATTTTGGATTGATTTTTTTTTCTACAAAATGCATACTTCAAAAGAGTAAATACAATTTTCAATATTTTTAAAAATAAATTTACGTAATTTTTACTATTCATTTTGTATAAGAATATCTTGATCTAAGAAGGTAATATCATAAATATATTTAAATATTTTCGGTGTAGCTGTATTTCAACCCCGAAGGCTAGCCAAAGTAAGAATCTATACAAAATAAGTTGTCAATGTAAGGACTAGCGTGACCATACGGTCACGCTAGTCCTCTAATAGCTTTTCTACAAGAAAGCATTGTGTATTTTTTTTTAAATATTTTTGCTAGATGAAGAAAACTACATGCTGATAAAATAAAGCTTACAACTTTAGTTTTTATCAAAAAAAACTTTCCTCTCTAGTATTATTATTGATGTAACTATTGGCAGATGTAATGTTTTGATCAGACAATTTACAGATAAATAAACTTAATGTTACAGAAGAGAGATTCATTCCCTTTAATCTACGGGAAAAGGATGAAACAAACAGTTGTAACAATGTAATGTATTGTCTCACGTGAAGCCTTTTTGTTTTGTACGCCTCCGCCTCCAGAGCGCTCGTCTTCTCGGCCACCACCTGCTGCGCTTCCTTCATCTGCGCGTGATACTTCTCTGCAAAGCAACATTTTAAAAATGAAAATAACTCTTCACAAAGTCACACGAGTCCATAGATCTATGAACAAGCGACAGTCAGAGTTCATCTGTAACTAGTTCACTGAGATCATCCACTTCAACTAATGTGGCTTGACCTCTCTCCTCAACTCTAACAACTGATTTCAGGGTCCATCTGCCCCAACTAATCTTGTTCATAGCAAATAATAAACGTATTTAATTTTTAACTCAATTATTTTTGGTGATCATGGAATTTCTTCTCCATCCTACTCGCCATTCTTTCTTTCCATCCATCTCACTATCATGTCTGGCATATATTTATCATAATTGACAGTAGCTAACTTTATAACCTATAGATTACACTCATATTTGGCAAACACGTGTTTCTTTAGTCATGGTGCCATAATCTCTGTTGCCCTTTAAATAACCCAACAATAAAACTGGGAGCTCTGATGAAAAAATATATGACTCTCAATATATGTGCATAATTATGAATTTTAAGTGAAGAAATTTAAAAAAATGAGTTCCATGAGATCCATTTATTTCAGTTCACATTGCTGTGAATCCATATAATCTTCATTCAACATCAATTTAAGAAATCTAAATATAGCATTTGATGCAACGTGATGTTGTCATAATCATGGGGACATATGTCCATCAGACTTAAGATATTGGGAATACTTAGAACACCAGGTTAAGAAACCTTCTTTAAACACAATATTTAATAAGGTATATCTCAGCGTTTATAAAACATCTTCTCCAAAAGAGTGGTCTCGTGGCCTGGTGCATTTGTTCCAAAGAGGTGGTTCCACCTGCGCATCAATACTATACACAGTTATCTCTAGGCCGTGCAGGCTGTTGCAATGTTACCGAGATGCAGTTTGAGGTCCGCCGCTGACTGCGCCGACTCGATGGCCTTGCGCTTGTGCATCTCCATGGCTTGTTGTCGCAGAACCAGCTCCTTCTCCACAGCACTCAATGTGTTCTGCAGCAGACGTTCCTTCTCTTCCAGTTTGCGAGTCACCATGTTCATGGCTTCAATCTGCTGATCCCGAGTCACCACCTGAATAAAAAAACATCACCAAGATATTTAAATAGGTTTTCACGGCCAAATTTGGTGTTTTGGGTTGAGAAAAGACACCAAACTAATCACAAATCGATGATTCCTGCAATAACGGTTGAAATATTGGATAGTAAAAATTCGCCACTTACGGCTCAATCCAAAAACGACAACACAAAGATATTTTGTCAAAAATCAAGTCTAAGAAGCAACTTACATTATCACTTCTTGAGAGATGCACTTTGTATAAAGATTCCAGATGATGTTAGAAAACTCGTGCACGAACCTAAAAATCGCCTGCACCAAGCTGCTATTAACCTTTAAACGCCCAGTGGTTTCCTTACGGAACCGCAGATTTGCGTCGTTCAATGCCCTACGGTCCCATACAGGAGTGCTTATGGTTCATTTCACAATCGGATTACATTCATTCTTTTTTCAACGCGTCAATCCAAGCACAAAAATAACGGCAGAAGCGGGATGCGAACCGCGGACCTTGGAAACCAACTATGTCCAGGTATTCATACCGCTCGGCGAACTGCGCCATTGCCCGCCCTAGACTGACGTGCGTTGAAACTAGTATTTATATCATTGTTATCATCTTACGGTAGATGTCGCTATAGTATATATTCAAAGTATGTATATTTTTATTATTATTCTATCAGTCTTCATTTATTCACAAGCTTAATATTATTACTTTCCGGCAGTATATTTATTTTAGTAAGTACCACTCGGGTCTCGAACCAAACTATAGACTGAATGGATGAGAAACGACTACTTATAGTTCCGACTCAGACTTTATAACCAATCATTTACCTGTGTTACTGATGGATAATTTTTACCTTCTTGATATTGTCTCAAGGAAAGATATTATTTTTGTGCTTGGATTGACGCGTTGAAAAAAGAATTTTATGTATAGTATATGTATATTTTAAGTAATAATAATTTGTAATATAGTCAATGATCTATAAAAGTAGATTAGAATATTGAAATAATAAAATAATATTCTAATAAAAATTAAAAAATTAATACGGATTACATTCGTTTGTAATAATAGTATTAAAGTAAGTCCATGGAAGAATCTATTGTGCGACGAAACATTACAAACATTGGCCTGCTAGGGCATTGAACGACGCAAATTTGCGGTCCCGTATGGGACCACTGGGCGTTTAAAGATTGAAATAAAGCAATCCCTGCAAATAATGTGATAATACACCCTCCGTTTGCATTGCCTTGTTGTTCGTATTCCTCTGCTAAAGATAAACCATAGACAATGATAGAGCCTGTTCACCTGTTCTTGCAGAAGAGTTTTTTCCTCACGCAGCAGTTTGTGCAGCGTGTTGGCCTTAATCCGCTCCGTCATGAGCTTGAAGTTGGCGTCATCCTTCTCCCGCAGCTGCTGGATGAGGCGAGAGTTCTGCTCCTGCATGTCCTCGAAGGCCTGACCCGTCACCTCCATCTCGTTGAGCAGCGCTTCTTCTTCCTGCACAACAGGCATTGCCACATAACATTACTTTCATATAATCAACAGTTGCATGATCTATCTATATCATAGGTTCCTAAACTTATTTCAGTCGTGGACACCTTGCCATGATTTTCGGCTTTCGGTGGACCCCCTCCTAGGTACTTTAAAAAAAAAGCATTAGTTCAGTGGTGTCAAACTCAAAACACATCAAGGGCCGGATAAGGTATTTTGAGTATGCCTATTTGTGGACCAATAACCTCTTAATATTTAAAATAGCTTTAAAAAATAAACGCGCCGTGTATATCAAAAACTGTAAATTGAGTTTCCAAGTACATTAATTAGGGTTTTATTTTTTGAAGAAAACATTGTGTAAATATAAACATTGTTTATTTTTACACTCCTATAATCTGGACTAAAATTTTTCCATTACCGTCCGAAAAATGGTTGGTGAAATATCATGCAATTCATTCCACATGTTCTCTTTTAATTCTTCAATAGATCCTGGATTGCTAATATAAAGTATACTGTAAAGATATTACAAAAGAAAAAAGACCACTGGGGACAAATCCTGGCTGCGAGGTGGCCAGTTAATGTCACCTCTTTTAGATATCAGTTTTTGGACAAAAAATGCACAAACTGTTTTACTGAGTTATTAAATTATAAAAACTAAGTATCCCCCACTTCTAAATTCTTAGATTTTAGTGTAGACTGCATTTCTATTAATTCTATCTGCTTAAAGTTATTTTCTGCTGTGCTGCCGTAGTTTGCACTTCTTTGTCAAGTGTCAGCCGAATTAGCTATTTGTTCAGTACAACTCAGTTGTCGGCCGGCAGCCGATGTGTTTGTAGTGCATTTTTGTGCGCAAAACTACTTACGCGACATTACTTGTGATTTTTACAATATTGAGTATTGATTTCGATATTTTGAAACAATTTTGAACATTTTAAAATAATATTTTACAAAACAATCACGTCTGAAAGATACTCACTCCAAAATGGCTGGAATCGCGTGATATATCATCTAAAAACCATCTGTTTTCGCAAGATCCTAAGATACTGATTTACTGTTTTCCTTGGGATTTTGATATTTTTGATATTTCGAAGACGATAATGTCAACAGTTTGATGTCTAGGTGCACAGTACTTCGAACGAGACGGTGGTCACTTCCGGTACTAAAGCATTGCATCGCTGAGACATCAGTGACTATGGTCTTCTTATTAGCCATAATAAAATCAATTTCGTTCTTTATGTTGCCATCCGGGCTTCTCCAGGTCCATTTGCGTTTTGGTTTTTTCTTGAAAAATGTGTTCATGCAAAACATTTTGTTAGCATGTAGAAAGTTTACCATCATCTGTCCTCTGTTATTTCGGAGTCCGGTTCCATATTGTCCTATAAATTTCTCGTTTCCACAGCACTTTCCAATCTTAGCATTAAAGTCTCCCATAACTATGCAGTAATGTGTCTTATTGTATTCTAGGGCTTTTTCGATGTCTTCATATAGAGCTTCTACTTCTTCATCGGTATGGCTAGACGTTGGGGCATATACTTGCACCACTCGTAAGGAGTATCGGTTCGATAACTTAAGCGTCAGGTATGATACTCAGGGGATATACTATTAACAGGGGATATACTATTAACTTCGGTGACGTTGTTGGCAATTTCCTTGTTGATAAGGAAGCCAACTCCACCTTGGGAGGTTTGATTGCCTTCTCTATAGTATAAGAGATGTCCTGAGTTGAGTTTAATAAGACCTTCTCCTTCTCGTCTAACTTCGGCCAGCCCAACGATGCTCCATTTGATTCTATCTAGTTCCTCTTCCAGTTCTACGATTTTCTCATCTAGTCTCAATGTTCTCGTGTTGTAGGTAGCGATAAATAGACGTCTGTGGCAGCCTGCAGTAACCCAGTGATTCTTAGCACCCCCCGCCCCGCCGTTACCATGGCCGCTGCCGTGGCCAGGAATAGCGAAGCTGCTGGGAACTAGGGAAAGGAAAAAGCTGATAAAACAAAGAGTTATACGTCCGTTAAATGTTCAGAGCAAGCTGGAGGAAACTTTTCAGCTTGAACTACAAAATCGATTCGCAGCACTGGAAGATAGTGATGACACCGACAACGTCAACAAACTTAACGACAGAATCATTAATAGCATTAAAGAAACTGCCAAAAAAGTCATAAAGCAGTGCAAAAAGAAAAAAGGGTCAAAATTCTCAGACAAAACGATAGCTCTTATGGACGAACGTCGTAAAAGCAGAAGCATCCAAGATTACAATACCCTGAACAAAAAAGTGAAAAAAATCCATGAGATTTGACATTCGTCGTTCAAACACCGAGTATATCATGGAGATTGTTGCACAAGGCCGAGGGTCAAATGCATTTAGCAGACACACCTCTATAGGACAGGCCCAACTTTCCAAACTAAAGACACACGATGGGAAGATAACAACAAATCTTAATGATATACTGAAGGAAATAGAACATTTCTACAGGTTATTGTATTCATCTACGATGCCAGGTCCTAATGACAGATCTGCGGACGACAAGAGGGCTACTCTCACAAAGCACTGGTCTGAAGACATCCCAGATATAAGTATATTCGAAATTAAATCGGCCCTAAAACAACTTAAGAACAACAAAGCCCCTGGAGAAGACGGAATTACATCTGAGCTTCTGAAAGTAGGAGGAACCCCTCTGTTGAAAGAGCTTAAAAAACTATTCAACAAGGTAATAGAACATGGAGAGACCCCGGCGACATGGAGTGCAGTATTGTGATATTGTTCCACAAAAAGGGGATAAATCACTGCTCAAAAAGTACCGACCCATTTCCCTTCTTTCTCATGTGTATAAAGTATTCTCCAGAATTTTAACAAACAGGCTGACGGGTCGATTTGATGAATTTCAACCTCGAGAGCAAGCTGGGTTTAGGAAAGGCTTTAGTACAATTGATCATATCCACACGCTAAGACAAATCATTCAGAAAACCGAAGAATATAATCAGCCACTCTGCCTCGCCTTTGTAGACTATGAAAAGGCATTTGATTCAATCGAGACTTGGGCAGTGCTAGATTCACTACAACGCTGCAAAATAGACTATCGGTATATAGAGATAATAAAATCTCTTTACAAATCTGCAACAATGATGGTCCAGCTCCATGATAGCACTAACAATATTTCTATAAACAAAGGTGTTAGACAAGGAGATGTTATATCTCCAAAACTCTTCACAAACGCCCTAGAAGATATTTTTAAACTGCTATCCTGGACAAAATGTGGAATAAATATTAACGGAGAGTACATTTCTCACCTCCGATTTGCAGATGACATAGTGCTAATAGCCGAATCACCTAACAAGCTCCAAGACATGCTCTACGACCTCAATGAAGCGTCGAACAAAATTGGTCTGAAAATGAACATGGATAAAACAAAAGCCATGATTAATAGTCATATTTCACAGACCTTTGATCCTATTTCCATTGGAGGAACAGAAATAGAGGTTGTAAACGACTATACCTATCTGGGACAAGTAATACAACTAGGGCGAAATAACTTCTCAAAAGAAATCGACAGGCGCATACAACTGGGATGGGCAGCATTTGGAAAACTAAAGTACATTTTTAAAGCGAAAATTCCGCAATGCCTTAAAACTAAGGCGTTTAACCGATGCGTCCTCCCTGTATTAACCTATGGCGCAGAGACGTGGAATCTGACAGCAAGTCTTACCCATAAAATAAAAGTCACCCAGCGTGCTATGGAGAGATCCATGCTCGGCGTGTTGCTAAAAGATAGAATCCGAAACGAGGAAATACGCAGAAGAACTCAAGTAGTGGATGCTACCCAACGAATAGGCACACTCAAGTGGCAATGGGCAGGACATATCTGTCGAAGAGACGACGGTCGATGGGGAAGAAAAGTATTGGAATGGCGCCCAAGAACTGGCAAACGAAGCATTGGCCGACCCCCTACAAGATGGACTGACGATATAAGAAGAATAGCGGGAGTGACCTGGATGCGGCAGGCGGAGGATCGAAGAGGATGGAGACTCATGCGGGAGGCCTACGTTCAACAGTGGACGGACACAGGCTGATGATGAAGGATGAATGTCAACAGCTCAGATAGTGATGATAGAACCACATATGTCGATAGCCAAAGTGAGAAAAATTACTGCATTGAAATGACAGAAACCCGAGTTCCCATACTCTCCTGCCGCATCAGACATTAGAATTCCAGACAATTAACGACTAAGCTCTGCTTTAGGATTCGTTCAGTTCTTTTTACAGAACATTTGATGTCTCAGGTTATGAGAGAAACTAACAGATATAACAAAAAGCTTAGGAAGGAGTTAATTTTTCAATTAGAAGGAGGCGCAAGACTTGAACGGGAGTCCAGAAAAAGGGGACACACAAGCACGATAGCTACTGAATAACGTTAAGAATTAAAGCCCCACTACATTGCAAAACTAGACAAAGACTAAAGACCATGCAGTTACGAAAAAGTCCTTGAGGAATACAACAGTTTGGTTTTATGAGACCTGCTCCAGAAAATCTGGTCTACATACTGAGCAATGCTTTAAGAAATATCAAATTTCATCACAGATTTATATAAGATTAAACCCGTCGACTCGAACTTCCACACCCAACTTTGCATCGCTTGGATTGTTGGAGATTGATTTGCGATTCGAATATTCTAATGAAAACAAAATTTCCGTTTAGCTGCGGTTGCAGAATCCTTGTTTCGATAGTAATATCAAAAGCAAAGCGCACATTATGCTATGTATATGTTGCCATTGCACTAAATTCCTGGAATAAGCCGTTCTCGAGTTTGGTACCCTTCCCGCACCGACATTTATATTCGCGCGGAAGTAACCGGCTTCCTAATTGCTTAGAAGTTATTGGTCCATCCCATATTTTACTTCTTTTTGTCCAAGACTAGGATATTTATTGTATGCACTTCACAATATTCACATCATGCATATTTAATTTATATTTAATGATATTAATGATAATGTGTCAAAAAAATAAAAATATATATTGAACCTTCCGTGAACCCCCTAACGATGTTCAGGGACCCCCAAATCAATTTTAATTTTCCACGGACCCCCTGAATGATCCCAGGGACCCCTGGGGGTCCGTATGGACCACTTTGGGAACCACTGATCTATATCAATAGAGGGAGTATGCCTTGTCCTAGAACACCTGCAGACTTGGATATAGGATATAGGATATGAGAACAAAAAATAACAATTGTGAATAAAAAATTATGATTGAATATAAGATTTCCTTTTGAATACGAATAACCACAGACATTATATAAGAGACCATTACGTTCCTTTTGAATACGAATAACCACAGACATTATATAAGAGACCATTATGTTCCTTTTGAATACGAATAACCACAGACATTATATAAGAGACCATTATGTTCCTTTTCAACGTGATTAATAATGAGAATTTTAAGTATAGGGTATTTAGAATTAGCATTTCTTCATTTATTAATTTATTATAACTTTGTATTTATTACTTTGTTCTTATTACTTAATCATAAGTACCTAAATTTCTAAATGTTGTATTTTTTTATTTTAAGATTAATTCTTATTGTACTTCAGAAATGAATTGAGTTGTTCAAATTTGTAATCTTTCTGTAAGGGAAAAATATAAATAAAATATAAATACATTAAAATTGAAATATTAACTCATGCTATATTTGAGGCTTTATTATTTATGGTTTTGGTACATTATAATTTAAAAAATAAAGTGAAATTGAATGTTATATTAAATACATATATATTTTTTTCTTAAATTCCACAAAATTTAAATTAACTTCCATTCTTATATTTCATATCATTCATAACTTCCTCCTATGTTTTCACAAAAAAAAGATGATTAAAAGATGATTAAACCGATGCTTCCGATACCTGGACCATTTAATCTTAAGATGGGGTTCAACCGAAAATAACAACATGGAAGGGATTGTTATATAAAAAATCACCGTTAACACTATAGAAAAAATCTCTATTACAAATTTTAAGACAGCATGCTTTATAGGAGGGTTAACTGTACTGTTTTCATACCAAATAATGTGAACTGACTAATGAATCCTACTCAGCTACGCGGCACCAATGGCCTGGAACCTGCTACCGGAAAGCATAGGAGAGCTTAAAGCGGAGGCATCCTTCAGAAGCAGACTCAAGACCCACCTTTTTACTCAGAGAGGCAAAGAAGCGCTGCCGGAATGATCATTCGGTCATAAAAGAGCGCTATACAAATAATAATAATTCAGAGTGTATTTTTGAGCTCACGTGTGATCCGACAAAGGGGCGGCTGTAATGCCCCGGCGGCCAGGAGCCGTCCCCGGGAGGCTTCTGTGAGGAGATCTGCTTCTGCAGCTCGTACTTCTGCTCCTCCAGCTGCTTGATCTTGCGCAGAGCGTCCTCGTCCACCATCTTTCGCCTTTCTTCCCGCTTGCTCTCCTGCAACATCAACATCATAAGTTGAAATTGTCAAACAATATAAAACGGACTAAATTGGGGGGGGAGGGGGGGGGTGTCGTAAAAGTCTCCATTATATAAAAATAGTTTAATTAATTAATATTTACTACAATACACTAAATGCATCCATTCACTTAAATTTAACAAGTTAAACTGCAGTAGAATGGTGTGAATCCCCAGCCAGCCTGGCAAACCCTAGTGCTGCATTAAAACCTATGCGTTACTATTTCAGGATTCCCTTAATACATGTACCTTCACTACACATCCGGCTAGCTGCTATCTACGAGCATGATTGATTGTGTTTCAAACGCTAGTGCCAGATGTATGGCATGATTATCATGACCACTAAACATTGTTTACATGAGGCGACACTTGAATTTATTTTCATGTTCTTTATTCATATTTACTCAAATCTATAAACACCTTATCCTTTTTTAAGCGATACATTGGTTTCCAGAAAGTGGCTTTTAATTAAGCTTTAATATAATTTAATGAATAGTAGCTTAAAAATAGTAACCAAGTAATAACAAGTAAATTGCATAAAAAAAAATGTTACCGTCCAAAAAAAATGCGTAAAAAAGATCATGAAAGAATATAGACTGGATTATATAAAAATCAATGTGTCCTTTATGCATTGCTATACCATTCGACCAATCGATATGAAACTTACAGGAACTAATGTGTGTGTGCCCAAGATAATAAATTAAAAGCCATTTCCTTTATCACTTTGCTGGTCATCTCCTGGAGCAGTGACTGAGAGGTGTAGATTATTGTATGGGAGTGTAATTGCCTCTTGCCGCACCTGCTGCCTCTTGGCTTGCTGCCGGTGGTCGTCCAGCTCCTGCCTCGCCTTTCTCTCGGCAGCCATCAGCTGCACCTTGTCCCGCTGCTCCTTGCTGACCCCCTTGTACATGTCCAACAAAAGCTTCATTTCTTTCTGCTCGTTCACAGCTTTCCTGAAATTATTAAAAATACATGTAAAATGCAACTTTGTGATAAGGTGAAATATTTTGATTGTATCTAAAAACTGTAAAGCATCACATTGTAATATAGAAGTGTAGTGTAAGGTAGCCCTGCAATGGTTTCAGGCGCATTGAAGATAAAACTTAAAAGACTTTCAGGATGGATTCCAATTTATGTGGTGGAAAAGTTTATTTCATTGGTCCCTTAGTAGTAGCCGACTAACATTTAACCCCCAGAGAGGAGCATGACCATAATGTAACAGTGGTTGTAACAGTATTGGTTACTCACCCGTGCTTTCTGCCCGGAATTTCAGTTCAAAAGGGTGTATTTGACTATTGGCCTGAGTAAACCATTTCAAGTGAGGACCGGTGTTCACCAGGGCTCGGCCCTGAGTCCATTGCTTTTTAACCTCTCCATAGACTTTGTCACCAGAGATATTAAAAAACCAGTCCCTTGGAATATTTTATATGCTGACGACATTGCTCTAATCAGTGAAAATGCCCAAAGTATTCAGGAAATGCTGGAGGAATGGAGACTGGCTCTGGAGAGTAGTGGACTGCGAATAAGTAGAAGTAAAACCGAGTCGATGTACTTCAATTTCAATTCTGGTTGCACCGCAGTTAACACACCACTCCTTCTACAGAATACATCCGTAAAAGAGGTTGATACTTTTAAATATCTCGGCTCTGTGATATCCTTAGAACCAAAACTGAATCTGACGTGGAGCATAGAATAAACACAGGATGGCTGACATGGAGGTCTCTCTCTGGGGTTTTGTGTGACAGCAAGATTCCAGTTAGGATCAAAGGTAAAATCTACAAAACTGTTGTAAGGCCAGCTATGCTCTACGGATCGGAGTGTTGGACCCCGCTGAAACGTGACTTGGATAGGATTCATGTGGCAGAGATGAAGATGCTGAGGTGGGCGGGCAGTGTGACTAGAGTGGACAGAGTTCGAAATGAGCATATTCGGGGTTCATTTCGGGTGGCCCCCATACCTGAAAAGATAAGGGAAAACCGCCTAAGATGGTATGGGCATGTGACACGGAGAGATGAGGACCACATGGTGAAGAGAGCCTCAACATACCCACGCTGAGAAGATCTGGAAGACCGCAGGCAACCTGGACTGCAACTGTAAACAAGGATCTGAAAACCCTGGGTTTGACCGAGAATGCAACGCAGGACAGACAGACATGGCGAACGTGCACAAGGAGAGCCGACCCCAGATGATGCGAAATGGCTAGGATAAAGAAGAAGAGAAGGGTGACAGTTAACCTACAGCCGCGGCAAAGGAAAAACTGCCAAATACCCTCGCTATTGAATTAATTTTTGTTTAAATTATTTTCATAAAAATTTAGATTTTAATTTTTTATTCAATTTTACGATTTGCGACCATCGACCGTGTGAGGCCTAGCGTGATCATCGATAACAAGTCATTTTGATAAGAAAGCATTGTGTATTTATTTTTAAATTATATTTCTTAGACATAGAAGACTATATGTAGATAAAATATAGCTAAAAACTCTGTCTTTGAAGAATGAAGTGGTAGTTAACAATATCAATCCATAAACCACAATTTTCTACACCTTTATTTATGAGACTGTGTTGCCATAAAACAATGCAACCACTTTGATTTGTTGAAAGAACATTATATAGTTGACGTATATTTGATGTTATCTAAGAAGACAATTGTTTGGACTTCACGCTGTGTATATCTGATGTAAACTGTGAAGACAGTTGTTTACTGACTTGAGCTGCTGCTTGAGATCCTTGATGACGTCCGCTTCCTGTGACTTGGAGGGTCGGTTGTGGTCGGGCCGATCCTTGTCCTTGGGTTTGGTGGCTCCCTTAGCAGGCGTGGCATCAGCTCCTTTGGCATCCGTTCCTTTGGCATTAGTCGTGGTGCTTCCAACAATGCCATCCTTGGAGTCCGTAGCTTCATCGCTCTGAAAATATACCTTATATCATTATTTAAATTTATTGATTCTCAATGTCTCTTATTGACATTGATCTCTTGTTATTATATAATGCCCCTGACAATTATTAGAGGATAAATAAGGAAGCACAGATTGTTCGTTCTCCCTAAGAGTAATACTAACCTGCCAGAGACTATGCCTCTTGGGAGAGGGATCAAACTGTTCAACCACATTGCCTTGAATGTTGATATATTCCACGCGAGAGAAGGCCAGTTCAGACATCAGGTCCACAAATTTATGAGATCTTTCCTTTTAACTTTCGCTCTTTCATATTTAACCTAGCATTGCATTAAAGGCAATAACTTGGATGATGAGGTTTTCTGCATTGATTTTGAGTTACAAGGAAGCCAAACTGATAAAAAAACATACCACTAAAATATCATGTGTGTGAAGAATAGACTACAAAAAGGCAGGATTATTATGAAAAGCAGTTTATATTAGAAGCAAAACTCTTACTATGAAAAAAGTATAAATAATGTTAATTCTTGTAGTGTAATCAAAAGTTTAATGAACACTAAGATTCATAATAATTCCATGATGATCACAAGTGAGCATAATGATGAATAAAATAACAATTTATTCATATTCCTTTGATGTCATTATATGATAGGAATTTGAAGTTATGTAGTTACCTCGTGTGTATCATTTTCCTCTTTCTTGATATTGAGCAGGTCCTGCGGGGGAGCGCTGGCGGGCAGCGGAGGCTTGGTGTCCCCGGGGGCCCCGGCGGCTCCCGGCTCCTTCTTCTCTTCCTTGATGGTGCAGGTCGCGCCCGCGGCGCCCCCGCCAGCACCACAGGCCGCTCCATTGACCTCTTCAATATCTTTTTTCAACTGAAATTACATAAATATTAAAAATTAAATAATTTTGGATTATCCTTTTTGACACTATCGTAAAAACAGTTGATACGGCGTTAAATCAGTACTGGTGTGCGGCCGCATCAACCCTTGATACGGCAACTTTGACTGCGCATATTATAGCGCTCACTTAGACATTCGCCTAACTATCGCGATACTGAAATCTATAGTTTTTTCTTCAAAATAGAAAAGTATTTCATTAAAAAAAACATTGATAATTAAGTGCATATCATCGCACCTCTTGAGTGCAAGAGTTCAAGATTTCATCGACTGCCGGCACTAGTATAATATTTAGCTGCTTACGCGAACTAGTAAAAACTTGTAAGATGCGCCAATTGCTTTATTTGTATTTGTCAAAAGACTGAATTCATTTAGATTCCAATAAAAATTTGTCTGTTATTATGTGTGTTATTTTTAGGTTTGAGTTTTTGAATTAGTTTTTATGAAATAAAAGTTATTTGCGATAATGGTGCACATCAATTATGTCTATCAATGCAGTGGCACAATGAATAATAAGTATTTTTTTGTATGGAATCCTATGTTATTGCTTTTTATAAACATTACAAAGTGTTGACACATAAGGGTCTGGTTTCATATTGTAGATAACAATCTGCTCTGTTTAGATAATCTAATAAATCATGTCATAATTTCATTATTCGACATTTAATTTTGTTTGTAAATATTCGAAAATATGTCCCGCTTATGGGTATTGAAAGAATAGAGTACTTCATAGCAGCATTCAAAAGGCTACAACTAATACCGAGGTAAGCTAAGCATGACAAACATTATAACAAGTCCTAATTTTTTATTTATTAATTAGTATTTTAAAACAATAATATTTAATGTATACATATTTATTATTTTAACCTATTTATTGCAACAAGTGATGTTATATGGTATTATTTAAATTTGGATATTTTTGACAATGTTTTAATATTTATAATGTCATGTAAATTCCTTCTAGAGAAATGAAACTGTGGTTTTTGGTTTCATGTACACAAGATAAAAAATATATGATTTATTTGATATTCAAAATTAATGTTAGGAATATAAACAATAATACCATTTTATTACAACCACTAGCATGAGTATTCTTAACTCTCCAGAGAGGAGCTTGACTGAACAATGATTACTATTGTAAGCCCAACTTTGGTTATTTTTCTGCCTGAACCCGTAGTGAGGGATAGCTGTGATAGCTGTAACTAAAATATGGGTTTCCAAGCATCTCTACTACAATTATCCTGCAGCCGCGGCTATTAAATACCCTCACATTTTTTTAAATTTATTTCCAAGTACATATTTTCATTAAAATGGACATTTCAATTATTCATCAAATTATACAATATGCAACCCTGCAAGGGCTAGAGTGACCTTACAGCAACAAAGTATTTTTTTAAGAGAGAATTGTGTATTTTATAAAGATTTTTACTTAGGATAAAAGAGAATATAATATGTTAACCTTTAAACGCCCAGTGGTCCCATACTGAACCGCAAATTTGTGTCGTTCAATGCCCTAGCAGGCCAATGTTTTTAATGTTTCGTCGCACAATAGATTCTTCCATGAACTTACTTTAATAATATTATTACAAATTAATGTAATCCGATTGTGAAATGAATCATAAGCACGCCTGTATGGGACCGTAGGGCATTAAACAATGCAAATCTGCGATCCCGTAAGGAAACCACTGGGCGTTTAAAGGTTAATAGAATATAGCTTAAAATATTTCATCTCTAGAGGGTTAACCTTTGCTTTCCGATGATATATATTTACTACGACTGGACACTAAGAATGAAAATATCGATATAAAATATAATAGATACTGCGCTCACAATTTTTGTATTCCTCCGTTATATTATTAAGTATTAAATAAAATTATAATAATGTGTTCGTTTGTATCGATGGTTTTTTTTTGTAATAATTTGTAGAATAATTGGGGATAGAATCACGCGACTGTGTCATGCATCTGCACGAGCGGTGGCGCAGACTGACGAATTTGATAGTACTGATTTGTGAGTCAGTATGAATTTGGCTACGCACCGGCCAACATGTGTGCTGAATATGTGGGCTGTACCAGCTATGGCGGCTAATTGCGATTTTTTTTCTCTCTTTCAAATACTCAAATTACAAAAATTGTTACATTGCAAATTCAACCATAGTAAATCAAATCAATGCAATAGGAATATTGATATTTTCATATGGTGTAGAAAAAAAATATCTTCGGAGCTCACGGATGTGTTTAGCACAGTAAGGAGGGGTGATACATGTTTTGAAGTTCCCTTATGCTGTTTTGATTGCGCTTATTTGCCACCGAACTACAGCACAAATCAATATTTATTCCTCCATCATTTGTCATGATCTTATGAGACCTTTACCTTTAAGATCTCTTGCGTGGCGTCCTTGTGCTTGCGTTTGTAGCGATGAGCCTCCCCCTTGAGCTGGCCGTTGTGGTTCTGCAGCGATGTGATGAGATGCCGCATCTCCCGGTTGATGGGTCCCGTCTGCTCATTGGCCGCCAGGTTCTGCTCAAACTCGATACGCAGCATCTCGTACTCCTTGCGCAGCTGCCCAAGAACGTCCTCCAGCTGTATCAGCTCGGCCCGCAAGCTCTTCTGTCTCGTCAGCTCCTCGCTCTGCACAACATAACACCAATCATTAAAACACCATGACAATTAATCAATCACCTGCCATCATTGAAATATTTAATCTAAAAAATAAAATAAAGGCGTTACAATATATGAGAAAACCATTTTTTTTATATAAACACATACAGGAGAATACCGACAGATGGTGATGGTGATTCAGAAGTTTCATGCGTGGATTCTATGATGCTTACCATTCTACATATGGATAAGAGTTGCATGTGAAGTGTTGATTCACCAACGTCATAGATTCGCCATAGTCACGTGACGACTGTCGTCTACCACCAATTTTAATTAATGGGTTATGACTGGCATTTTATAGGCGAAGACTCAAATTCACACCGACCGGGGGTATTTATAGAGCTCCTAGCTATATGTAGAATAGTAAGCGTCGTAGAATCCACAGATGAAGATATAGCATCACTAACACCATCTGTCAATATTCTCCTGTATGTGTTTACATAAAAATAAAAATAAATGGTGGTGGTGGAAGATGGCTTCGCCCCTCAGCAAGTATGGAGAGCAATAAAAAGTATTTCACCTCCATGACTTCGATCTGTCTTTGATGTTGGTTTTTGCTGTTCTGCAGTTGGGCGCGAGTCTCGTCGAGGGCAGTCTTCATCTGCATGGACTCGTTGTACAGCACCGAGAACTGGCTCTGCAGACACTTGTACTCCGTGGTCTCCACAATCACAGACTCGGGCAGCTGCCGGATCTGCCACAGTATAGACACAACAAATCAATAACAATCAACTAAACAAATTTCCTCGGCAGAAAAAAGTGTTTTTACACCAACTGATTCCCTCAGATTTCATTCAGTTCGGAAAAAAGCTGTAAGTGATTTTATTTTTTAAACATAGTTCACCTTTAAGAATGACATAATGCTAAAATTAAAGTAATTTAAAACAAATACTAAAACAGTAGATCTGAAGGTACACTTGCAGAGTTTACAGGTAGTTCTCGACTTACGATGGTTCTACTTACGACCATTCACACTTACGACCAAAAAAATATATAAAATGAATTAATAAAATTTAAAAAAATACAACCAAAAAAATGCATTACGGTGCGCGTTATAGAATCACCAAAATGTGAAAATAAGTGGAGAGGCAGCTAGTGCCGATTACAAGGCTGCTGAAGATTTTTTCCAAATATTTGACGCATTGATTAGGAAAGAAGAATACGTCAAAGAACAAATTTTTAATGTTGACGAAACTGCGCTCTGTTGGAAGAAAATGCCTTAGCGTACCTACATTAATAAGGAAGAAAAAAGTATGCTAGGCTTCATGGCATTTAAGGATCGTTTAACACTTTTATTGGGTGGCAATATTGCTGGATATAAATTAAAACCATTAATGATTTATCACTCTAAAAAACTGAGAGCCCTCAAAGGAATTAATATCGATATGTTACCACTATATTACCGCTCAAACAAAAAATGGTGGATGACACAATTTATTTTTGAAGACTGGTTTATGAATGTATTTTTTCCAGAAGTAAAACAATATTGTAATCAGAAAGGAAATCCATTCAATATACTTTTAATACTAGACAATACACCAGGACATCTGTAATTTACATCCTAACGTTAATATCGTGTATTTACCCCCTAATACCACCAGTATTTTGCAACCCATGGACCAAGGAGCTATTGCCACATTTAAAGCCTATTATTTAAAAACTACATTTGCCGAAGAAATAGTAGCGCTTGACGAGGGAAAAACGTTTAAAGAGTTTTGGAAGAATTTTAATATTCATCAAGCAATTAAAAATATCGGAAAGGTATGGTAAGAGGTCACGTCAGCGTGTATGGAATATGGAAAAAGCTTACTAAATGTTTTAAAATCATAACTCAGTCGCAATTTGAAAAATAAAATGAAATTGATAGTTCATCTTCCATGTCAGGAGAAATTTATAGGAACGTTGTGTTTTGTACTGAACCAATAATTTAAACATTTTTATCACTAATATCAACATAATATGTAATTTCAATAAAATTACTTTTACTATGGCGATTTAGATCCCACAGGCAATAAAAAAAACAATTCCTGAATTAAAATGATTAATTTTATTTATTAATTATTTATTAAATTATATATCTCAGATATCATTTTGCTTAATCCTATGTACATAATCCTCAAATGGAAGGAATGAAAATCATTTTTAAAAAGTATTAAAAAATTCAAAAGCAGTGTTTATACCATATATAAAATGATAAATGATGATGAAAACATCATTTTTTTTTAAAACGTAATATCCACATTAAGGTTGAGTCCCTCTCAGGACAAAATAGTCCAGACCTCGGGAACATACAACATAATCTTCCGATTTCCTTTAAAAATCCGATTGATTTACAAATCATCAAAAATATGCCTCCTATTCTATAGATAACCCTTTTTCAAGCAATCGGGAGTGCTAGAAAAAGGAAAAGGGAGTTCTGCTCTGGAGATTGTCAGGAATCATACATGTTCCCAGGTCAACCTTCTTGGAACAAGAAATGGACAGTGGCAGTTGACAGAACAAAGTGGCGGCAACTTGTGGTAACTAATGTTTCAAATATGGAACGCATGTTCACATTCTTTATCATCAACGCAGTTAAAGAGATTAAAATAATATTTTCTCACATCCATTTTGAGTTTCTCGACATCCTTGAGAGCCTCGCGGTGCTGCTGGTGCAGGCGGTCCAGCTCGGCCAGGCGGTTGTTGGCCAGCTCGCGCTGCTCCTCCGCGTCCTTGTGTAGCTCCTCCAGCTGCCCCGGCGCCGGCGCGCCGCCCACGGGCGCGGCCGCCGGCCCGCCCACCAGGTGGAAGCTCTTCAACTTCTCAATAGCCTCGGCCAAGTGATTCTCCAATTTGTCATTCCGTGACCGAACCTAAAACAACATTTCACCCATTAATAAAAAATAGACACACTCAAGTGGCAATAGGCAGGAGACAGCTGTCAAAAAGATGACGATTGACCGGGAAGAAAAGTTTTGAAGTGGATAATGTACTGCGCAAATTAAATATTTACGTAAACAATGTCATATTTGGATATTTGATAAAAAAAAAATGTTTTTATTATTTTGTTTTGCTAACTTCCATTTAATCTATTGTTTACCAACCGTAAGTTCTTCCTTTGAATTTGATTTGACGGGAAACCTTACAAATCACATCATTTGTCACACTTCAATAAGTAAAAATATCTCTGATTTTACAATTATGGTTTTGGATGTAATTGGCATTTTAGTTTAATTTTTTAAAGAGGACATATTTATTTGAATTGCTGAAGTTTGGACATCGGAGTATTATAGTGCAAACTAACCCGGGACAATTGTGCGGTTTAGAGGGAATATTGGTTGCAGATAATGCTGATAATCACTAAACAAGTTTACCTTCATGAGCTCGTACTGGAGGTCATCTATCTGGTTGCGCAGCTCGGCGTTCTCCGTGTCGCGGCCGTTGAGGGAGTCCTGCAGCCGGGCGAGGCGCAGCGACATGGTGTGGTAGCGCTCGTGCAGCCCGGTGCCCAGCGCCTGCAGGCGGCGGTTCTCGGCCTGCAGCTCGCCGTTCAGGCTGCGCACCGACTCCTCCAGTCCACTGCCGTCTGCGCACACAACAATAGACGACACTTCATGTATGTGATCCTTGTGTGTAATGATAATTAGAGATATTTGCCGGCAGGCATAGCTTAATGGTAAAGCAGCATTTGCTTACCAAACCATAGGTCGTGGGTTCAATCTCTGATGGAGATTAAAAAGTCTATAAATATACCCTGCAAATTTAATTCCTTACCCTTATAATGATTTATAACTTATTAATTAAAATTGGTAGTATACGAAAGTCATTCCGTAAACATCACCCATTCATAGTTAATAATGTAATAAATGGATATGTAAATTTCGGGCCATAATCTATGATGTTGGCGGATCAATATTCCACATACAACTCTTGCCATATGTAACGTGGTAAGCATCATAGAATCCACATATTTAATTAATACGGGTATAACCAAACGTTAGAAAAAAATAGTCCAGGCTAGTCATCTATCTCTCAAAATAACGATTAACAAATCACCCAAAAATATACCTTGGTTACTACAACAGCGTCTTTTCAAGTCTGAAGCTTCTGCCCAGGAGGTCGTCGGGAACCATATATATTTCCCAGACTTTTGGGTGCCGAGATCTTAATGACACTGGCAATGATTGGCGGCAATTTATGATGAACATATGTTCCAAATATGGTACAGAAATGATAAGAAAAATCGAAAAATTAGATCTAATGAGATGCTCTGGTTGGGTCATATTCTTAACGGGGTCGGGGCACATATCAGCCAAAGGGAAACCCCTACTATTATACATACTAGATTATGAATTGCTTGTAAATCAATATGAGGCTGAAATATAAATAATAATTAAGGTTAAATTATTGATTTAAGCAATATAAGGCTTAGGTGTTTACCATCGTTATTCTCTTTAGCGAGGGCTCTGGACACCTTCTCGTTGCGCTGCTGCAGGCGGTCGAAGGCCTGCAGAACCTTGGCAACGGCGCGCTTGTTGACTTGCACGCGGTGCGCCAGCTGTTCCTCCAGCTCCTGCTTGTCCCACGTGGACAGCTGCATGAGGAATGATGTGGTCGCCTCATTCTCATCTAAAAATCATAAAGACATTACAAAACAATTTCTTACAAGTTGCAAATATTCACTACTATGCCGAAGACAGCACTGTCCATAAAAGTATAGTTTTTCAAAAATCTCCCAAATATTCAAATCTCTGCTACTAAGCAATTTCTAGTGAAAAAGATGAATATGTCTATCGAAAGGGTTTCAAGACGGGGTGACCTCAACTTCGAAATTTTTAAGTGTTCTAAAACCCAGTAATGCATCTTTTCTACCAAGAAGATTGCAACGTATTCTGTATCTTTCAATGGTAGTAAGAAATGTAAGTTAAAAAAAACATATAAATATACACTTGCAATAAATTAATAAAAACAGTAAAATATAGACATGATTCTGATCATTACACTATGCAATAATAAGACATTTATTGACCAATTCACCGCGTCTCACTATTGATTAGATATGTTTTGTACAGTAATATATCACTGGCAGAACTCCGATCATTATACTACATAATAAAGACAGACATTTATTAACCCATTCACTGCGTATGATGTCTCTAGCGGTTATGAGCTTTACGTGGATTTTATAGCCTCATATAAAAAAATTATTCTACTGTTGTAATGTTCAAAATTAGCTGAATGTTATAATGAATTTAAATGTAATGGATTTCAGTCGAAAACTAATGAAATAGCTGATTTATTTGTATACTGGAAAATCAATTACAATATATATTACTGTCTAAATATCGATTGACAAATCCACCAATAGGCACTGGGGTTAACTCTTTCCACTCCAATGTCGAGTGTCACTCGACATGCGATGTTTCCACCAGCTCCAATGTCGAGTGTCACTCGACATTGGTCATTTTGTGTAATTTTTTTTATTACTTTTTTCGATGCACATTTGAAGGAGGTACTATTTGACAAGCTGTGTAAGTATTTTAGAACGTTGGGACCCTTCGCGGCTACCTGATGTAAACATTTGTTGTCCGTTTGTGTTATTTTTCAATAAAAAGTGTTAGATTGTTATTTTGAAACATTTATAAGTGATTAATTTTTATGTACTTGAATTTATTGTGTAATTAGTGAATACATTTTCAACCCATAATGTCTAAGAAAAATGCGGAGAAAACTTTTTTTGGGGCTAGAAGTCTCCATTATAAATTCATTCATATTGCATAAAATATGTGCAATAAATAATGAAAATACATCGCTGAGCCATAAACATTATTGGCAAAAATTATTGATGTCACTAATTGGAGACTTCAGAGCTCCCATTTCTTCACGCAGAACGTCGTCCGCAGCCAATAAAGAGCAACGATTAGATGGGACATCACACTTTATATATTTGCACACAGAAGGTCGTGAAGATTGTGTTGTGTGCTCTAACATAAAAATAAAAGGTGGAAGAAAAGAAACATGCTATTATTGCAAAACATGCGAGGCTAAACCATCGCTACATACTAGATTGTGTTTTGAAAAATACCATACTTTAATAGATTTGAAAAAATGATATTCAAGGTTTCTTTCATTGTACACTATATAAAAGGTTTCTTTTATTATACACAATAAAAAAATAAATTTAAAAAAAAGTTTAATTTAGTAAAAAAAAAAACATTTTCCTAATAAATTTACAATTTTGTCGTGGAGCTGGTGGAAAAAAACAAAAAAAGCTTGGAGTGGAAAGGGTTAAAAGACTAATATATCCATTTTAGTATTTATGATGTCTCAAGAGCATTTATTAAAAATGAAGTAGGAATGTTTCTAATGATTCTCTTTTAGCATTGATACACGACGTGAAGAGTCTTTTAGGGAAGATTAAATGATGAAATATTTATAAAAGGTTCAATAATAAGTGTACATATTTGAATATCAATTGTGATTGGGATAAGGGAGTAACACTCACTTTTCTGATGTCATCTTATATGATAAACACAATGTACGTCACTAATAACATTTGGCAAAAATACATATGACAAATCATTATTGTATTAGGTTTTTTAATATTATTAGTAAGTGAGGAATTTTCAAATTTACATCAGAAGAAAGGGCGGTAAGCAACAATAATTTATGAATATATTAACTATTTATCCCATTGTGCCGGCAGATCTACAACTCTTGAGCAGTGGTCTCCAAACTCGACAAAGGTGTGAGCAACTTTTAGAATTACAAATCGTCCGGCGGGTTACTTAAAATACATAGTCATTGAACTTCTAATAAAACTTTAAATACGTTCCTTGATTATTTATTATACAATAGATTAATATTTTTAAATTGTTTTGAAATAAATGTGAGTAAAAGTTAAGAGAATTAAAGAATATATTGTCATTTTTAATTTCAATTCTTAATATTGTAATTAAATATCCTATGAGCAAAATGATTATATGATATCCAAGTTACTTGTACTAAATAATCAATGACCAAAGTGATTCATGTATAGAAATAAAGGAAAACAAACATTGTGAAGCATGTAAGTAAAGCTCAAAGATTAACTAGGTCTTATTGATTAAGTTATAAGCCTGAAGAGGTTGTTTTTTTGGATCAAGATTCAATAATGATGTCCGTCTATAATATTTATCCCCAAATTTATTTCAGCTGCATCAATTATCAAAGCGAGCTGCGATTTTTAAAACCCTTGTTAAAAAAACATGTTAAAAAAAACGTTGAATTAATTAAATTCATATTTTCAAAGAAAAAAATTTTTAATCCAGAATTAGAGGATTTAAATTTCTAAAATTCCGTGTCACTTTGAGGTCCACTGAATTTATTTAAGGAAGGATGTCGCAAAATACTCGAGCAATGAGATTAGTTAGGGAAAGATTAATGTTATTAACTGTCAATTCTTGGTAAAATTGTATATTACAATAAAAATACATAATTGTAAATAAATCTTAATTTTAACTTAAGATTAAAAGCAAATACTTATAATTAGTAAATTTTAAGTTTTGATTAAAATGAATGTACAATTATTAATAATAATATCAAATAATTCTTTAACGAGCTACATATTAAGTTCTACATAAACTTATATTACACATACACTAGAAAAATTGATGCCTTTATCTACAAATGAATAACAGTCTGAACATGACCATTTGGAGGCTATCAAATTAAAAGTAACTGAAGAAACATGAGAGGTATGAGTGGGCGAATGAAGAAACACAGAAACATACAGATTAGTCATGATGTAGGTCTAGAAATTAAATAGTCTCATGTTACAGTGATGACTCACTTTTATTCTCCGACTCGTCAGCCGTTTCTGCGTCGAACCTCTGCAGAAGAACCCGAATGTCTTCGTTCAGCTGATTCCAGTAGCGGTTCACCACACACAGCACGGCGTCGTCCTGCGTCTGCCGCTTCTCCAGCTGTTCGATGCGCTGCCGGAGCTCACCTTCACAGCGATGCCGCTGCTCGATTCTCTGCAATATAAAAAAAATCAACAATCAATCTCCATATTAAAGCTTCAAGAAATGGTGTTTTGTCAGCCCTTTTGTGAATATTTTTTCTGAAACTTCACATCATTAAATAAGCACACAAATCTATAATCAATTGATACACACATACAAATCTACATCTAATATCATATTTTTTGACATTTCTCTAATCAATTTCAAAGAAAAATAAACAGCAGACGCAGGGATTCGAAGCACGAACTATGCACCTCAATACAGAGAGAAATGTCATAAAAATATGATATTTGATTTAGATTTGTATGTGTGTATCATTTTATTACAATATTGATATAGATCAATTATCTATGAAGGATTAGAGCATGGAAACATTCTAAAAAAGTTTGAAAAAACTTGGGCAGAATTATTATACATAACGCAGGATAATTTTGGAAAATCCTGAAACATCCAATGCTGCATATTGGCAGAGATCTGAGAAAATAACTATTATAGATAATGTTGACTTCACATTAAGTTAAAAAAAATGTGTTACAGACTAAAAACACTAAGAATACTAACAATAAACATTAACCAATATTCTATGATGCCAATCACCATAATACTCATAAATACAGATAATCAAATGGTTAAGGAGTTAAAACTATCTTATTTATATTTCATATCCATAAAACGCGGTTTAAGATGGTTTTGTGAATCAAATGTTTAAATTAATCAAAGGACTTAAATTCAAAAAGTAATTTAATAAATGAATACCTTAAATTTATTGTAAATTAGAATTATCAGCTTTATCCAATAAACTGATAATACGATGCTATTGAAAGGAGGTTCTTCTTGTCATGTATTGATGTGGTGACTGAACCACTTCAAACTGTCACAAGCAACAGAACTAAATCAAATGTTCATGGTTTATAATTAAAGGTTTCCAGGAATACATTAAATACTTTTTCAACACATTAATATTAGTAAGAAGCTAATTAAAATATATATTTATATATACAGTGAGGCCCCACTTAACGCTGTCTCGTTTAGCGCTGTCTCGTTTAGCGCTGTCTCGTTTAGCGCTGTCTCGTTTAGCGCTGTCTCGTTTAGCGCTGTTTCGCTTTACCGCTCTTTTATTTCAACCCGGGGTTATTCCCCGAAATTGTGCATAAATAGTGGAAAAAATAGTGGAATTAGCGAAACAAACCGGTTTAGATGAGGTAAATGTGGAGACGTCAAAGAAATAGTTCAAGAAACAGCAGCTAGTCTTTCTAATGATGAGCTCAAGGAATAAACTGAGCAAGAAGAAAACAAAAATTTTGATAGTAGTGATTTCGAAGAAGAGCAAAAAGAACTTTCGATGGCGTTTGCAAAAAAGAGTTTGAGCACTATAACTGAAATTATGGACCAATTTGTTGAAAATTATCCAAATTTTGACAAGGGTTCAAAAGTGAGACAGGATGTTATAGATGCTTTATCTACTTATCAACAACTTCTAACAGAACGTAAAAGGAAAACGCTAACCACATTAGATGCCTTCTTGACAAAAAGGCAAAAAATTGGAAACACAGAATAGACTGAATGATCTAACTGACTTAGAATTTTATTTGTTTTTATAAGTTTATTCGTTTATATTGTTTTTATTTTTATTTTTGTAAGAAATAAATGTTTGGTTTTATTTTTATTAAAAAAAACTATTAAATTTAATATCTAACCCCATTATTTACATGTTAAGATAGCCTCGTTTAGCGCTGTTTCGCATAACGCTCTACTTTGATGGAACGTATCCCAGGCGTTAAGCGGGGCCTACTGGTATATCTGAGGCCACCCTACGGCTGAACATGTGGAAAGCGCAACTGAGGGGAATACTTGGATTGCCCCGAAAGAGGACCTAGCCCCTGGACATGACCAAGGGTGGAATATATGGAGGTCCCTTAACAGACTTCGGACCGGAGTATGCAAGACGAGGACACAAATGAAAGCCTGGCAGTTTTACAGCAGACCAACTGAATGTGACTGCGGCGTGGAGCAGACTCTGTCACACCTTCTGGAGTGTGCGCTGTGCCCGAATAACTGCACCCAGGAAGACCCGATGATGGCCAGAAGTAACGCCATCGACGTCGCCCACTTCTGGGCAGACAGGATCTGACCCTGTTGTTTCCGACACGATTATATATATAGCGGGGCCTTACTGTATAAGCATATTATACATTAAAAATAGTATGGTCATGTATTTCTACTATCCAGATAACGATAAATGGGCGTAAAACACGTTGTTTCAAGATGACAAAAATCAACTATATCAATTGTTTCATTTTTTGATCAATAATTCTTCATTGATTTACATAATTATAGTGTAGTAAATGAAAAATAATTTTAGTATTTATTCTACAATATTTTTTGACCGCATATTTTGACTGCTCGATGAAACCACAACATGGCATTAAAAATATCATATTTGATTTAATATTAACAATCCTCTTCCAATTACAAGATTGAAATTAACAATGTACATATATTTCCTTAGCTTAAAATTATTATTCTTTATGTATGGTTACAGAGGGGACCAAAAAATAATATTCTGATGAGCAGAAGACATATTTGTGAATTGGGATAGTGAAGACACCTGAATTTCAGGTAATGAGGATTTAACGTTAATAAGCGGCACGACTAGTCTACAACACACCCAAATTCTGTCACATTACTCCAATACTACACCGACTGCACTGGTTGAGAGTTTCGGCTAGAATCCAGTATAAATTATGCCTCTTAGCTTACAAGGCACTCAACGGAACTGCACCGGGCTATCTGACAGAACTTATTAAGCCTTCAGAAATAAGCGCGCGTGGAGAGACACTCAGATCGGCTAGAGCAAATAGAAGCACCCTGCAGCTGACGGGAGGTAGTCCTAGCACGGTCTTTGGCAATCGGGCTTTCAGCTACGCTGCGCCAATGGCCTGGAACTCACTACCGGAAAACATAAGTTCTCTTAAAGCGGAGGCATCCTTCAGAAGCAGACTCAAGACCCACCTTTTTACTCAGAGAGGCAAAGAAGCGCTTTTGGAATGATCATTCGGTCATAAAAGAGCGCTATACAAATACTAATATAATAATAATAACGTTAGGTTTATATTATTTTCAGAGAAACTATCATTCTTTTCCAATAAATCATTGATCAGTTACAAATTGAATGAGTTTAATTATTTAGATTACAGAATAACTCAAGATTGACATTGTATTACTGAATGATACACTTCTACATTATTTACCCAATAAGACCAAGAAAAATGTTGGAAAACAGAAATCATATAGATTAAATGTTTTATTATTTTAAATTACAGCTTATCAAGATATGTAATAGGTAATAACTAATTATATTATTTACCAAGTATCATCCTTACAGCATTCATTGTTATAAATGAATGTGTTGCAAAACATCATTTATCATGGTTAATAGTATTGTAAATGTGTGAAGTGTTTATTATTATAATTAAATACTGTAATAATAAAATTAAATCATTGAGGGTTGAAAGAGTTGGTATGAAAACATTTGATCAGAATATATATTTGTTAAACAGTTGTACTTCAACAACTTTTATGCTGTGCTTCAATCTATGATGACTATTTCTAAATATAATCAATTTCAACATTATTTTCAGAAGAAACCATGACTCTAATATTTTAAAAGTTTAGAACAATCATCGAAGGAAAACAAAACATGACATTAACATGTGAATGGTTTGTCGAAAAAAATCGCGGCAGTATCGATGTGTCAAAGAAAATATTATGGTCATCAAATATGAATTATTCTAATCATTTTGTGGCTATAACAAAAGGTAAAGGCGCCCTCGAAAGAGTAAACTTTAAAAATGTCAGTTTAACCTAACCCCATTTTTTAAGATGTTCAACAAATCGCCATGTTTGTAAATGCAAACCATCAACGAGTGCTCCAAAAACGCGTTTTTAGACGAAAAGGAATGAAATTTCGACGCCGGAAAGTGATCGAAGACGATCGTAGAGTTATTATTTACATTTCCGCAAGAAACAAAAGCCGAACATCGAGGAAAAACAATGAACCGTGCCAAAAACATGGCGTAACATTAGCGGCATAATTGTCGCGGGAGAAGATGCCGGCTCCTGTCAAATTTTTGATCGGGGGGCGCGCATTTGAGACCGGGGACAGAGACAAGGGGACCGAGGACATCAGGAAGTCACACAGACCTGACCGAGCTTCTTGTTCTGGAACTGGAGGACTTTGATGTCCATCTCCTCGAGAGTGGACACCGGTCCGATGAGGTGAGGCTCGAAGTGAACCTTCTTGATGGAAGGCTGCCCGCTCGATGAAGCCCCATCCTCGGCAGCCCTTTTCGACATAGCAGCTATCTGAAATAAAAAAAAAAACCTCCGGCTGCACCTATCAAAATGTCATACCGCCGTGGCGTTATAGCGAAATGTTTACGCGGCATTTTACCTATGGGGTGGTTGTCGGGTGTAAGACGAAGCCTGCGCTTTGAATTACGATTAATCAATTAGCTTTAAATAATATAATGGACTGAGTGTAATCATTGTTAAAAAAATTGCCAGACACCACAAAGCTTGGATTCGACACGCAGAACGGTCATAGTCACAGACAACGAGGTAGAAGCAAGCTCTGCCGCTCACACACGCTCGCACACGCGCGCGCATACACGGCACACACACCACCAAGCAAACACCCAAGCATAACATACTATATGGAATATTATTACACAGTTAATAAATAATCCTAATTTATTAAAATTCTATTTTATTATAAAAAATCTGATATAACTAAAAGTTTAGAAAAAAAAAGGAATAAAAATTATTTTTATGTCGTAGATAATTTTAAATCATAATTTTTGTTGTTTTACTGGTTTTTGATGTCTATAGACATGGAGATGGAGATCGAGATGCAAGATTCTGTTGCTGCAAACCAATCCACCGGATTGATACTACGAAGAAGAAGACATGGACCTACTACGTTATGGAGTTGAAGCAAGCCTCATTTATAACATTAGTTTAGTTTATATAGGTTCGACAAATTATTCAACCGTGAAATAATTTCAGGGGTTTTTTTTTTTAATAGTGAATGATTTGAGTGACGACATATGTTCATCATTCGTTCCATCGTGTAATACGTGTATTTCTTTCTCAAAATCATTTTCCTAGATCAACACTGATTAGCCAATACTAATACAATTTAACAAAAAGCATGCATTCCATTCAATACGAGCGTATGGAAGAAACGTATTACATATATAAAAAACACCTAAGATTGCTTTTAAATAACACATATTTCATTCAAAAATTGAATGCTTTACCTGCTCAAGTAGTTCTGCCAGAAAAGGATTTTCATTTGTGCATCACTTATTAGTTATAACTAGCAAATGCCTGGAGGTATGAACCAAAATATGTAAATGTGAACTTATGAAGTTAGTAATCTATAATGTGTTATATTGGTTGCTATAGATAATATATTCAAATAAATAAATTATTATAACCTAGAAAGAATGATGAAAGAGGTGACAAAGGCATCTCATATTACTACTCAAATTAGAAAAAAATATAGAATCGTCCCTCATACGTACTTTATTTAATTAATTGATTAATATGTATACAGGTGGGTATAATAAATTAAACATATACGTATTTCATTACTACTGTAAATAAGTTTAATTGTATATTTTTCCAAAAAAAAACATTAATGGTATTTTATTACAAAATATCAGAAGCCAAAATATGTAGGATATCTCGAGAAAATAAGCATGATCACTGACTATTTAACTAAATTAATTATATTTACTTTAACCTGGGCTTAAATACAAAAATAAAATACTTTAAATAACTGAAAGTAGGTAAGAGCTATTAGTTATTTGCGTTAAGCATGTAAAACATAAAAAATATAAATTATTTAGGTATATCATCAGGGATCATACTTTATTTTCTTGAGTGTAACTACTATTTTTTCTTTACTTACATAAATATAATAAATAATAAAACTAAAATGAGGCATTTTGACGTGAATGACCGTGAATGACAAAGTCTGCTTGGTCCAGACGCAAAGTTGTTTATGGTAATAAAATGAATATCGAACTGTCAAATTAAAATAACCTAAAATATGCCGGCAAATGTCTTTTAAAATACACCACACGATTTTTCAATGCAAATCCATTATAAATGTAACTATTGAATATGAATGACTATTATTTATATACATGAACTGTAGAATAAAGGGTTGGGGTATAAAGGAAAGAATCCATTTTAGTTTTTATGCCCACTCCTATTGGAAAAAAGCAACCCATATCGTTCTTTATAATATCACTGTTTTAACTTACCATGATTCGATATTTATGTCTCCAAATATAGATGGCAAACCATGTTTTGTACATGAATAATAATCACCAGTGAATTAAACGTAACATCGAAGCCAGACTTGTTTTTTCATTGATATTGACTTATGATTTATGGTAGGTAATATAAAGCCGTGGGTCATAATGTCCTACGCTTAACAGAAAAGCTTCATACCTACATACATTTTGTAACAGGTTGTTGTAAAAATTGAAACAATTTATAACAAGCAATGGTACGCAAATATTCATATTAAGCTATTTATATTTTAAGTGGAAGACGATTTCACGAAGCAATAATTTAGGTAAAGGCGATTCTATTTTACGTTTTATTACAAATATTTAAATTAACTAGTACAATATAATTATAACATATTAATAAAAAATAACTAACATATTTATTTTATTGTGGGCTGACATGTAAGGTTATAGATTTATTTTCATTTTTATATAGGTTTTTTATATTAAATGTATGATTTAATTTTTCGTGAATATTTTAAATGGGTGATTAATTTTCAATACATATTTAGATTTATATCGATGAAAAATATAAATATTAAATTTATTAGAAGTGTAGTTAAGCGAAATGTAAAATATAATACGGTTGACCCTGCTAAACAAATTACAGTTAACCCTCTTATAATGCATTTTTTTAAATTTGTGTATTGTTATTTAGTGTTAAATTATGTAGTGTGAATTTTATATTAAATATCATCACAAATTTTACGATTTGCGCAATTTTCTAACAAAAAATGCACAGTTCGTATTGAGCATAATTAACCGCACGCCTTGGGCATATCCTAAACTTTTAGTTATTTTGAACAATATTCGCATTGTTATTGATCGTGTAGAGTTAGTATTGAAAAGTGTACAATGATAAAAAAAAATCGGTGAATTCAATTTATACCGCGCTGCGTCGTAAAAGTGTGGGGTATAGAGTTGACATTGATCAATTATTTTTTATAATGGAGTGTGTTTTAGATGGGAGCATTTGTCTGTCTACAAACACAAAAATGGCGGCCTTAAAAAAACAAAACGGAAAGGGAGTGAAATGTTAAGAGACTGAATATCACGATCGTATTTTATTTTTTGAAAAAAAAATTTTTTTTACTTAAGATTTCGCATTTGAATGATTATTGATATTGTGGCTTTTGGGATTAGCCGTGTGTGGCGAATTTCTTCTTTCCGATATTTCGACCGCCATTGCAGGGGTCTTCTTCAATGTCATCAACCCTGAAGAAGACCCCTGCAATGGCGGTCGAAATATCGGAAAGAAGAAATTCGCCACACACGGCTAAGCCCAAAAGCCACAATATCAAATCTGGCCATGACGACCTAAGAAGTTATTTGAATGATTATTGCTTATAAATTTGGTGCACCATCTCGTTCAACTTTTTGACGTTTACTAAAATTTTGCTCATTTTTATAATATCCTGCGATATAATTGATCGTATTTGCGTCGCGCAAGGTGTGATTCAATGTTATTTATTGCTCTGTGAAAATTGTGCCCTGTTAAACTGATTGTCTAGGGTCCGCCTTATAAGCTCACCTCTATGAGCCTTTTTTATTTTCATTTCCGTTTCCTTCAATGGAGTCTATTTTTGAGTTGTTCGGAGGGCGATATTTGCGGTATATTCATATATCGGGTTATTTATTACATAATTCCTCGTCATTACTAGTTATATTTAACAGTTTTTAAACTTAACTTTGATGTGTGTTGTCAGAAACTTTGTACGATTTTATTTCGTTCCAGCGGTTTTATTTATTAAATATATTAAAAAAAAAATTAAAAAAAAAACGAAAATAGAAAAGGACAGTAACTTAATGGCGACATGGAAATTTGCATATGGCACTTTTCATCGAAAAAGCATGCATTTAAATGAGGGATGTGTATACACATTCATTTCCCTGCGTAAAAGGTATGGGGCAAAAATGTTTTATCCGATTATGTCGATTTTTTTCTCTTCTTCGAAAAAAAAACTAATTTGAATTCGGTGTTAATCGTATATAAGCTTCTTTTTTTTTTTTTTTTTAAATAATCGACTTTGTAGTGAATCGATTAATTTACTTGGGATATATTAGCTTGATCCGTATAGCACTTTTATTGTCCTGTGTAAAAAGGATGGGGGAACATTTTTATTCAATTATATCGATTTTTCTTTCCTTTGTCTTCGAAAATAATCGTATTTTTTTTTAGTATATATACATTTTAATTTGATTGTTATAGAAGTTAACGAGGACGAGTGTCCTGGACAACTATTTGCAACTACCAATGACATCATCGAAATCAAAAATCGCATCACCGAAAGTGTTAGAAGTTTTAAGAACAAATGAAATTTGGTTTTTTCTCACACCCCCCCACCCCCTCTCCTACATAAAATTCACATATGAAGTATTATGCAGCTCAGTTGTCTCTTGACAGTGATGGATTGAGGAAGGCTACGAGTTAGTCTAACCTGCAGTCAACTAAATAGAGGCCATATCTTACATGATCTATGTAAAAACAAGGTAAATAAATAAGTATTTATTATTAACTCTAAGTTTCTTCAGATTTTTGGATTGAAGAATCTATATATCCGCTAATTATTTTGATTCATTTACCAAAAAACCATCAAAAGACACTTTTATTCTACTTCCCTATTTTTTATCTTTGTTACTTTTGCACGGAAGCAACAATTAGTCAGAGGAACTCAAAATTAAGTCACTAATTAAGCAGTATATTTTTGAATGTTTAGAATTTATTTATAGTTAGTTTTTTTTTTATAAAGCTAACTGTATTTTATGTTAGATTTTACATTTATATAATGTAAGGTAAAATTATTTTTTATTACTTTATATCCTAGGTTCTCAACTTCGGTGATAACGCCTCCTTGTGGTAGATTATGCTTTCAGGGCTTTGCTGTAGAAGATCCAGAGAAAATTAGGGGACTTTGAGGGCCTGGGAACGTAAGAAATTTGAACCGATGGTAAGTAAAAAAAGTGGGCAAAATAAGGTTGAGATTGAAATTTTCATTTGTTAATTTACCTAACCTTACAATCACTTATGATTTTGGGATAGAAAATTAAATAATAGTAATTAAGTTTATGTTTGGTTCCACTCTTCTTCTTCTTCACCACTCTGTTCTGATATCTATATTTTGATACATAAAATTAATAGCTACAAACACAAGAAAACTTCAATAATTGTAAATTTATTTATTCACAAACTAAAAAATATGGCAAATATTCAATGAATACATTATTTAATAATAAACTTAAAATAATGTAGTATTTACCTAATGGTTTATATTTATTTTTAGGAACAAATATATTACAATGTTTATAATAAAATTATTGATAATTATTTCTAATATAAGTTTAGTCATTCCCAAGCTGCAAGTGTTTCTGAAACATCTCAGTTTATTTAAAGTCTTCTAAACAGTATTTTTTTTTTAAAACTGAAATCATTCAAAATCTTACAGCAAGTGAACAAGTAATAAACAACATAGGATAATGTCTTTGAAAGTAAGATTGAGTTCCTAAGGCAATCTTAAATGACAAAAAAAATGGATTTTGCTACTTGGCAGGAATTATTTAATACAATTAAAGGAGTTAAGACATTTTATGACCCCTATTCAATTTTATAACAAAAAAATAGTACTTGCAATAACTAATCTATTGAATTTAAAACAATGTTTCCTATAATTATTGTGGTGAGTTAATTCTATTGAGTATAAAAAATAAATTTGAGTCATTCTAAGAATTTAAGTAATAGAAATTTAAAATAAAATGTGTTATATAAATAAATTTGAATTATAGCGTCAAGGATTTTATAAGAAAAAATTACTTTTTCCAGTTTTTAAATCGACTATTACTGAGTTTGCATAGTTATTTTACGTAACTCATCCCAATTTTTATTGGAAACAATGTAATAAGGGATGTTTAGTGTAAATTATTAGACTTACACTTACAAAATTAGTCATTTAATTAAGATTTATCACCAAAGAGTTTTACAAAATTCATATTTTTGAAATGTTTTTTTTTTTTAATCTTATAGAGTTGTATGAAATAGTGACACAGTGGCATTGTCAGTGTCAGTAACAGCGGCATCTGTTGGCAGGGCATTTTGGCGGATAGTTGATACAGGCGTCCTGGCAGTAAACATCAGCTCCTGCCCGACCCGTCAGCTCTCCTACTGCGTCGCACGTTTGTCTGTCAATCAATCATTTTTATATTTAAAGACTGAGTTAATAAAGCAATTACAAAAATCATGCTATGAAAAAATGAACAGTAAATTACTTGAGTTCAAATATTTCTCTATGATTCGTGTGCACAATACGTTGCAATAGTGTGAGATGGTGCTCGGTGGGTGCTTTCAGGCTTTCTCGCTACGAATGCTTGAAAGTCTGAAATATTATTTCTTGTATTGTTTTTACCGCATGGTGTTTGCGTGATTTTCTTTTTTGCACAGAGACTCTTGACAGTTTCGACCGGACATTTATGATCCGAGGACGTTTCTTTGCACCGCTATAATGAAAAAGCGTCAACTCTTTTTATTTGGGAAATTACAAGAATTACGATTCATGACTTATAAAAGATAATATTCAATCAATTTACTACACAGTCAACCCTATTATAAATCACTTCTTTTTATTTGTAATGGAGAATTTTTCTATAGTGTTTGCAGTGATTTTTTATATGATAGTCTATTGTATGTTGTTATTTTGGGTTGAACCACCTCTCAGAACTGGTCCAGGCTCGGGGAGCATCAGGCTAATCATCTGATCTAATAAAAATGTTATAGGAGGGCTATTTTACTGGAAATTTTTTATAATAGTATAATGTATTTGCATACTTTAAATACATAATGATGAAGTTAAAAAAACATGTGATTCTGTATATATGGGAGTAATGAGAATATTAATTTTTCCATTGCTCTTGTTTGTTGACTAGTTTTTATGTCAAGTATTTCAATTTAAAATTTCAATTCAATATTTTTTTCAATTTAAATTTATTTTTCTTCCAGAAACATTACAAATATAAATATTTAATTCTATTCTGAAACAGGATATAATACAACAATTTATAAATAACACAATAATAATACAATCATTTAAAAAGTCCCGGAGCCCGCTAAACAGAAGACTCCACGAAATTACTTTGATAAATAAATTCGTGGAGCTCATGTCGAAACTGGGCTTCCCTCAAGTGGAATATATCAATATTCGAGGCGATATCGTTGAACAGTCTGATCACTCTCCGAAGAGGCATAGTCCCTGGCAGGTTAGTATTACCTCTAGGAAGAACAAACACTCTGTGCCTCCTTATCCTTAAATAATTGTCAGGGACAAATAAACCAATTTCCAACAAAATATCAGGATTTCTGAACACGCCGCGCACTAGGCGAAAGAAATGCATAATCAAGCACACATCTCTTCTAGTTCTCAACTCATTGTATCCCAACATACCCCGTATAAAGTAAGATGGGTACAGCCACAGATAATATCCATACATCCTCATGTAAAGAAACCTCAAAAATTTCTTCTGAACTCTCTCCAACATGAGGCCATATTTATACTCGTGGGGAGCCCAAATAATAGATCCGCTCTCAAGTATGCTACGAACCAATGAATTGTACAGTACGACCAGTACGTTAGTGCTCGAGAAAGTCCTGGCACTACGCAGAACAAATCCAACATCTTCAGTGCCCTTCCACATACAGCTTCAATGTGAGCATGAAACGTTAGCTTGCTTTCAAAGAATATGCCAAGGTCTCTGATGGATGATACTCGCGGGATGCCAATACCATCCATACTGTACCTATGGTATACGATCTTATAATTACGAGTATACGATAAGACGCTACACTTAGCAATATTAAATTAAAGTGAAGTAACGTCTTCCGTTTTGGGTTTATGATCCTTCCAAAAATGAATAAACTTCATGTGGGTAATCGACAAGACATCATAAGACATCCTCATTATATACAGAAACAAATCTCATTAAAATTCCTGCCACACAGGTACAACACTAGTGTGCAGTGTCAGCATGAGGGTAACAAAAAGGGTTTTTTTTTAAATATTTATACGTATATACATACTTATTTTTATGTGAAAAAAAATATGTTTTTAATGTTTATAAATGTCAGAATAAGAAATTCAAAATGATAATTGTGAATAAATAATAATGCGAGTGTAAGCTTACGGGCAATAGCAGACAGACTCCGGGCAGTTGGGCGGGTAGCGCAGGCAGTTGTTCTGGCACCAGTCTCCCATGCCCATAATCGTCTGGTACAGTTTGGTCGGCACACAAACTTGATCTCTGTAATGGAAGTAAAAACGAATAATGATTTCTCCTGGTGACTCTAATTATTCCAAAGAGACTAAATACGACAGAATATGTAACAAGTACAGTCGATCCCGCTTAATTGGGACACATCGGGACTTGGGCATTTTGTCCCAATTAAGCGGCTGTCCCAATTAAGCGAATTTCACTTTTTTTTAAATTGATTTATTTGGTTTTGGCAAGTAAGGCCATTAACCAGTAATACACACATAAAATAAACTTTTGGAAACTGTAAATTACATATAGGTAATATAAATTATCATATAAATTACAAATATGTAATAAATACTTTTAAGAAAAAAATAATCCAAATAAAATAATAAATGGGTAGGTACATACAATTTAATTCAATGCAAAAATGAGTCAAGTGTAGACTTTTATTTTTGTAACATTTCACTTCTACAACATCAGCACAGATATTCAGTGCGGATGTAGGGCTTCCTTCATTTCCTTCCTGCATAAAATAACGCTGTAACACGGCCATACAGCTTTTCGCCTCCTGGTTAGTTACAGGCACAGGTGACTCATCATCATCTTCGTCTGATTTTTCATATTTTGATTGAATACCTTCAATTGTATCCTTATAGTCTTAGCCATAATAATTGTTTTACAGAGTGTATTATTTCATTCTATGCAAGATTACTTATATTACTGCATTTGATAAACTACTATGTATATTGCAGCCATTGTGTTTTAATCGTTTTAACATTTTTTACATAAATTAGTTATTTTATAAGAAATATTAAAAACAAAGATACAAAATTAAGTATATAAAATAAAAATTTGTTGTATAAACTAGATGAATGAAGTATAATAATCCATCTGCAATGGCTACCACTTTCTTGGCCTATGCGAAGGTAGTGGATGGCAATAGAAAAAAGAGCTGGAAAAGAATTTAGAGTAAACAACATGCCTGATACACGTCCCATTTGAGTTGAAGATTTACAAAAGATGAACGCTTTATACCTGATGATAAGAGGAAAAATGTTGTTGTTGGGTGGCGCTCGCAGGTCTCTGTAGTAGAGCAGGAAGGGATTGCCGGCCCCCACGGCCGAGGGAGGCAGTCCCCCGGTGCTGGTCACGATGCTGATATCTGCACAATTCCTGAAGGTCTCTGCTTTTCCGCATCCCACGGCTTCGGTACCGTTGGCACAAATACCCCACATGTTGCCTGTAAATCAATAACACAATAATATATATTTTCATACTATTTTAATATATATCTGTGACATTAACAATGTAATCAAATAGATTTATAATCAATGTTTGTAGATTATATAAATATATATAAATAATAGGAAATATTCACTTGTAATATTATAGAACACTTAAGAGATCTTAAATGAGTGGTCCTTGAAACCAAATAAATATTTTGTAATAATTTACATGATAATTCAGACTTGGTTTAACATAACAGTGCTCAGCAAAGGCAAACATTTTTGTGAGTCAATATAGCAAATGAAGATAATCATTGTTAAATTTGAATTTATAAATAATAGGTTTCTTTTACATCTGATTCAATCAGTTTTATTGCACAAATTTTAAGGTTTATGCATTACCCTGACATGCAAAATAATACCCAATACACTTTCATCTAGGTTACTCGTAATATAGAATATTGAGTAAAATAAATAATTGTTAAGATACCACTTTATAGAAAACTAGCGTGTACCCGGCATGCGTTGCAATGCCATTAAAAAAAAAGAAACCGCGAGTGTTTATGGAAGCGCCTCGTCGGGACCTTTCGTCTTCTGATTGGATAAGTCGGACATGAGGCGTGACCGGAGCTAATTAGAAACAATAAACTTAGATTATGTTGTTCTTACCTAAATTTGACAGTGGCGCCCGTATGTGTTTTTATTTATTGGAGTGCTTTTGGACACACAATGTTTTTTTTGTTTTTCAGCCATCATTTACAGCTGCATCGCGTAAATGAATATACCCTTCGGAACGCAACTTGGTTTGATTTAATCAAATGTAGAGGAGTCGTTCAGTTTCCATTTTCAGCGTACATGTATTGATGGAACAAATGTCGACCTTTTAGGTTATGATTTTCAGCGTTTTCACGAATCATCAATCGATATGAATAGTAATTCATGGCACTGACTTTCTTAGTCGTTTCCTCATCTTTTTGTGGATTTCTCAACGGGATGTTGAAATGGTATCCGTCTTCTCCTTGCCAAAATAAAATCAGATATTGCAATCCATCGTACGATCGATGCGTTTCTGAGAATTGCTGAACATGACCATTTGTATGATGAAGAATGATTTGCGTTCGGCAGTGGTAGTAAGAAGAATTGTACTTTCGTATGTTTGTCAAGAAATGTTTTGATTCACTTGTCTCACCCGATACCAACGTTAATAAAGGTTCGAGTGGTGAATATAATTCTGGCAATTTCAATTTTCCACTCGTGCAACACATTCCTAGTGTTTCATTTTTACATTTACAGGCACTACAATACACGCATAATTTATAATTTTTTCCAATAACAATACTTGGGTGCAGAGTGTAATCATAATTAGGATCGTAATGGAAAGCACTATGATTTAAATCAGCATGCAGAGTATCGCCTGGTACGATCTACGCGTACTCGATCTGTTTCCAATCTTGCTTCCCGCTGCTCATCTGTTTCAGATGAACGGGTTTGAGCAGTGTGTACTCTAACTGTTTCCAATCTCTCCAATCTTGCTTCCCGTTGCTCATCTGTCCAGATGAACGGGTTTGCGAAGCATGTACTCGATCTATTTCCAATCTTGCTCTCCTTTGCTCGACTGTTTCTGAAGCTCAAGATGCCCTTTTCATTCGTGCTTGAGTTGTACTCTTGACCTATTGCTTTTCGTTTGGGTGGCATAATTGATATCACAGTGCATGTTACGTTTTGAAATTCACTTTTGAAAAATAAAAATAAATTGATTGATATAATACTAACATTAAGGTTATCAACTGACAATACTTGGTGAAATAATTATAATTTTAGAATTAATTATAATTAAAAAAATATAATACCTAGTATTTCATAATATCTTTTTAAATTGAAAGCAAAAAAAATATATTATTGTATAATGCTGGCTGTCATAGCTCAATGGTAAAGCGTTTGCTTTGCAAGCCAAAGGTCGTGGGTTCTATCCCCGACGGAGATTAAAAAAAAAGGATTTTTAATCGATTTCTGAGCTCTAAAATACCCCGGTTGGTGTGAATTTGATCCATCACCCGTAAAATGTCAGTCAAAGCCTATCAATTAAAATTGGTGGTAGACAAAAGTCATCCCGTGAAGACCACCCATTCATAGTAGATTCCTGTAATAGTAAAGGATGATGCGTGAATCTTGGGCTGTAGTCTATGACGTTGGCAGATCAACACTCCACACGCAACGTTTAGCCATATGCACCATGGTAAGCGTCATAGAATTCCACAGATGAGACAAAAAATTACTATCACCATCTGTCGGTATTCTCCTGTATGTGTTTACATAAAAAAAAATAAAAAAAATAAAAAAAAATCTCAATACATTAAGACTAATCACATACCAATTAATTTTTGAAATAACCTTTTTCAATTGTTGTACCCGCACACATATAGAACCTGTAAATATGTGTGTACTAATATAGGATCATGTCCATACCTATATAAGCCACGGCCTGTTTTTATTTTTTCATTATTGAAGATGGTCTTCAGGAAGGCCGAAACATGTAAACATTAAAATAAATTATGAATCAAAACAAAATATTTTTAATTTATTAATTTTTTACTTAAAATTAATTATAAAATTATGATATAATACTATCCGAAGCCGACCAGCAATTGAATTCCAAAATTAACTCTTTCTACTGTCTATCACACACAATTAATACGTAATATATATTTTAATTCGATAAACAAAAAATCGTCAAAAATTCAAATATTGAAATAGTTTATTCGAAAATCAAATTTTGTTTCAAAATATTCAGTACCTTACGTTAGTACCTACTTAAAATACCTACTTAAAATACCTACTTAAAATAACTTCAGGTGAGTGAATTTTTGTTTACGGCGTTGCTAAGGAAACACAATGTTCTAAATTGGCCGTTCTGTATTACAATAGTCTTGTATGAAAACATGTTTTACGTAAATATTCAATTTATTTTTGTAATTAAATCAAATTTTGAGTATCTTATCTTTTTCCTTTTAGTATCAGCAATAATTCGATAAAGTATTATCGCAATCGGGTTAATGGTAACGGAATGCATCAACGACACACAGATAGACAGACAGACATTGATTTTTATATATATAGATTTATTGAGTGCTACATAATTCTTACAATTGTAAGTAAATAAAGCAAAAATACCTCTTTTTGATTAAATAATATTGTTTTACGAGTACTTCAATAATTTTTAAGATAGTGGATGTAAACAAATCAGAAATTATTGTCAATAGACAAGTATGTCGAAGGCATTAATTAACCTACACATTACAGAAAAGAGGAATAACATATTAATGTGAATAATGTTTTTTCTTCTAGATGCATAAAATATAAAAGATAAATCCAGTAGGATACAAAAAAGTATTTGAATGACTTTTGAAAGAAAGTTGAAAAAAAAGAAAATGAATTGATGAATGTATTTCATTTAGGAACAGTCATTATGGACATGATATGAAGACACCGTAGTGACCTTATTTATGACAGCTCACCTGTGTAGTAGGTCCACTGCAGCACGCACTGCGTGCAAGTGAGGTAAGGCGGCAGGCGGACCTTGTAGCGGAAGACGTCGGTTTTAGCGCTGTCCAGGGGGATGTAGAATCGGTTCTCCCTCGTACCTGACAGCATTAGTGGATTCCTGAAACAGTTATATAAATATGTTAGTTGTATAAAGTGTTTATACAGTGGTTTTTTGTTTTAAGATTCATAATTGTAATTCTTACAGGGGATGCTTGGTCCTGAAGTGCGGCACAACCCAATTAAAAAAAACCCGGGGTAAATACTGTTTAAATAGTATTTGACTATAGATAACAATGTGAAAATTAGCCATTATAAGACCCTTTATATCAATTACTTCATAAGTGATTAAACCACCATGTTATAATTTAAATTTTAAAATATGCCATCATAATTATTTAAAATAATATATTTGTTTTTTTCCAGTCAAGACTTTTTTTAAACTTTAGACATGTTTTTATATTATATATTGAAGAAAGTTGTTATTTAAATGTGGTTGTGTAGGATATTCATTTATTGTCTCACCGGTCGAAGCATTCTTGAGAGGCTTCATGGGATGGGTTGTTGTTGGGACATATGGCCATCTCGAACCTCCCCCAGTGGTTGGCCGTGAGCTCCACCTCCACATCTATTTCCTGGAAAGTCAAATTCATAAAAAACATTTTTTATTATTATATAAGGTATGTATTGATCTCACAATTACAAAATGTTACTAAAAACTTCACAAAATATGAAAGCTTCAACAAGTGTGGATGCGGAACCATTGCATCAATTTGTATCAAATTTTGTACAAAGTTACCCCAGATGGTATTTGATATCTTTGTAAAAAAAAGTACAGATCGTTACAATTGTTTCTCATCCACCCATGTCCAAGCCTTGATGTTTTGTGGGCCCATCACAAGAGACAATAATATTATTATACATATATAGCCGGTAGGTATGGCTTATAGTGGTAAATCGTTTCCATATTGAAGGTCGTAGGTTCGATCCGAACAGAAATTAAAATAAAACACAGTTTTAATAGATTTTTAAACTTTTTAAAGATCCCCGGTTCGTTTGAATTTGATCCCTCACTTGTAAAATGCCAGTCATAGAATTCCTGTTAAAAATGGCTGTATTCGGCGCATCACGCTCCACACGCAGCATTTAGCCGTATGCAAAATGGTAAGTGTCATAGAATCTACTAATAAAATATGTCCACCACTATCTATTCTTCTGTGTGCTTACGTTTAAAAAATGTTAAGCATTGCACCAATGTTTTGTATATCTAAATGAAAGCCTGTAATTTACATAAGAAGTGACTGCTCTGGAGAAAATTCCTGAGTGCTCGTAAATGTGCGCAGGTGGCCAGTAATTAAAATAGAAAACATGGATCTAATAGCAATGTGTTTAGTTGTGGTGTGTTCACCTGTCCCACGCTGTAGTGTCGAGAGATGATGCCCTTGGCGTACTGGCCTCCCGCCTCGTGAGGCCGCGGCCGGGGAAGATGGACGGGATCTCCGCAAACGCCGCACTTGCCTCCATTTTGCTCCCATTGTACTGAAAACAATCGAGTGAATAATCAAAAAATAGTTAGAATCAAGCTACATGGTAACTCAATTATCACTCCTAGCATTAATAAATCTGAATAAAATATCTACTTAATTATAGTTTAGATATATAAATTCGGTAACATTGACAACATTGCGTAAATTCAATAAAAAATGAGAATATACGGAAAATTACTAAAATATAACCTTACTAACCAAAACTTTAAGCTTCAAATGGGTGACTGATATGTGTTTAATGTTTGTCAATGTAGTATTGAATCATTTGTAGAATTTGCTATTAAATATTAACAATTTTAAATAAGTAACTTGTTGACAATTAATTATTTTGTATTTCATAGACAACAAATAACGTACTCACAGCATAGATGTCAGATGAAACGTAATACCAACATAACAATACAAATTTGCGTAATATTTTTGTATTTCAAAATAATTTGTCGTTGCCAGAAGATCGCTTATGTAGGAATCTGTTATTATTATTAATGAGCGAAAAAAGCTAGCAACAGATGGCGCAATATAAAATTAAATTAAATTGACCATTCAACTATCATAAAAATACTGCAAAAATACTGATAAAGTGATTAATTCAATTATATTCACAGTTATTCATGTATTTTATTAATTTTCCCAAATTTTATTTATTGAATACCTGTAGAATTCACACTATTTATTTTGAGATAAGAAAAAACGATTACTTATCTGCAGTTCTATTTATATAAAATATTTTTTGGTTTTATTAAAAATATCGTTGAAATATCTGAGATGACTTTCATTCATATTTTTTTAATTAATAACATTTTCATTAAGAATACATAATTCATCATACTTTTATTCATTTGAATTTAAAATTTAACATTACATATTTATGTCACCTACCTACGTACATATTTTTGAGTCACATAATATTTAAGGTGTCAGGATCTATCGTTCCCAGACAATTCGTTCAACGACTTATCGGTAACGATGTGGGACGCACTGGACGTCTGGTGCACGGGAAATTTGGCGCACGGGACAACTGGTGCACTGGCTGTCTCGTTAACCTAACCTAAGGAATTTTCCAGTGATCGTAGAGTCCACAGATCCGTAGGTCTCGTTAACGAAATAAGGTTATACTACTGTTATCGTGGCAATCTTCAGGGTTGATGAATGTCGGTGACGATAAAATTCGCCACACACGGCTTAACTCAAAAGTCATAACTTGACACAAAAACCTACGAAATTATTGAATAATTATGCACTAACTTGAAATCTCAACTAAAATATTATAACACTGATGATGTTTTATATAATATATATTTTTATAAACCTATATATTAAATATGAATTTTTTAATTTTTATTAGAATATTATTTTATTATTTCAATATTCTAATCTACTTTTATAGATCATTGACTATATTGCAATATTATTATTACTTAAATATACATATACTATACATAAAATTATTTTTTCAACGCGCCAATCCAAGCACAAAAATAACGGCAGAAGCGGGATGCGAACCGCGGACCTTGAAACCAACTATGCCCAGGTATTCATACCGCTCGGCAAACTGCGCCATTGCTATGCCTAGACTGACTCGCGTTGAAACTAGTATTTATATCATTGTTATCATCGTACGATAGATGTCGCTATAGTATATATTCAAAGTATGTATATTTTTATTATTATTCAATCAGTCTTCATTTATTCACAAGCCCAATAATAATATTGGGCTTGTGAATCGTACGATGATAACAATGATATAAATACTAGTTTCAACGCGAGTCAGTTTAGGCATAGCAATGGCGCAGTTTGCCGAGCGGTATGAATACCTGGGCATAGTTGGTTTCCAAGGTCCGCGGTTCGCATCCCGCTGCTGCCGTTATTTTTGTGCTTGGATTGGCGCGTTGAAAAAAGAATTTTATGTATAGTATATGTATATTTAAGTAATAATTATATATTAAAGTTTTTTTTTTCGCAAGCAAAATCGTACAATGGACATTAACAGCTTTGCTAAGGAGATACTTATATTTGTTTAAAATAAATCTCATGTACAGACTCGGCCTTAAATATTCTTATCACGCCAAGTTTAGAGCTTAGAAGTAAATGTTGCGAAATTAAGATGAATCCATGTTACGAGGTGACATTGGTGATTACCTTCATAGATACATTGAAGTAGGTTAGCTAAATTATATTAAACAACTCTTATTTTAGTGTCCCTCAACGTGAATGGCGTGAGCTTATTCCGTTTTAAGAGAATACCTACCGGTGTATGTGAAATTGTCAATACATATTATGAAAACTATGTATAGTCCATCCAGTGTATGAAGAACCCTATGACACATTTATTGCCCCTTGTAAAAGGGATGGGGCAAAAATATTTATTTCGATTAGGTCGACTTTTTTTCTCTTCTTCTTCGAAAAAAATCGAATTTAAATTCGAAGTGAATCGTATATAAACATCTTTATTTTAAAATAATAGAATTTAAAGTGCAGCGAATATTATATTTGGGAAGTTTTAGCTTGATACATATGGCACTTTTATTGCTCTGTGTAAAAGAGATGGGGGGAACATTTTTTATTCTATTGTATCGATTTTTCTTCTCTTCTTCTTCGTAAATAATTATATTTTAGTATCATTTTTTCCCGCATGGCGGCATGTGAATCAGTACAAATCTCCGACTTTTAGTAGCGCGTTGTTCTTCGATCGATTCGTGTTTTTTGTTGTTGTAATTATTATGTTTATTGTTAGTATTGTTAAAGTTGTTTCGTTAAAGAAAACATTCGAGATCGGGTCGCGGATGCCCAAGGAATCGGTAAATCTACAGTATCTCGGATCACAGAGGAGAAATACGGTGAATCTTCATTAGAAGAGAAAAAATATTAACACCAAATAAGAAACGACAGAGAAAATGCTCAATTACAAAACCCGATAGCTTTAATTTGGCGGCAATTCGGAATCACGTATATGCATACTATGACCGCAACGAAATACCAACACTTCTTAAACTGGTAGGTTCTCTAAATTTTAGTCGGATTATTTCAAGGCAGTGCGACGTCTTTTAGTAAATTCTAAGTTATGCTTAGTTATGTGCTAATATTTATCTCTAGACTCGCTTTTCTTCATAATTTTCATATTAGTAATATTATTATTTTATTTTTTTTATGTAAACGCATGCAGGAGAGCACAACCGGTCAAAACCAGTGCACTCTATGACGCTCAGCCAGGGAGGCTGGACGCTGCATTCGGGAAACGTGTGTTGTGTTCGTGTTTGTGTGTGGGTTGGGGAGATTGCAAGTGTATATTTATCTGTTTCTTGAAGAGATCCAGATTGTAGGAAGGAGGAAACACAGACGCTGGAAGAGCATTCCGTAGCTTACCGGTGGCATTAAGGAAGGAACTTTGGAAGCTGCCAGTTCTTGGTCGACATATATTAACCGTGTATGGATGTTCGGCAAGTGTAAGACGAGTTTGTCGGCTGTGAGTGGGTGCAGGGGGAATTAGTTCTTTAAGTTCCGAAGAGCAGCGACCATGGTAATAACGGTAGAAAAGACTAAGAGAACCAACCTTACGTCTGTGTTCCATTGATTGTAGATTAGACGTAAGGGTGTCATTGTTTATCAAACGAATTGCTCTTCTTTGAACTGAGTCAATTAAGTTTAGAAGGTATTTTGGGGCTCCAATCCAAAGGTGACTGCCGTATTCAAGGATAGGTCGGATTTGTCCTTTATATAGAAGAAGAAGTTGCTTATCGTTGAAATACCGACGTGATCTATATAATACACCCAGTTTTTTGGAAGCGAGACCGGCTTTACACTTAATTGACTCGTAATATTTGACATTATTCGATATATATAATCCAAGCATGTTGATGGAGCTTGCTTTCGGAAGAGAACAACCGTTGAAGGATACAGGATCCATAGCAGTCTTCTTGGTGGAGAAAGTACATGATTGGGTTTTTGAAATGTTGAAACTGACGAGGTTGAGGTCGCCCCATCGTGAAACCCTTTCGAGAGACATATTCATCTTCTCCACCAGAGATTCTCTAGCAGCAGATAGTTCCGAATGTTTCGGAGGTTTATGGAAGATTATACTCTCATGGACAGTGCTGTCGTCGGCATAACAGTGAATGTTTGCGCATTGAAGCAAATCATTCACATGCAGAAGGAAAAGAGTGGGCGACAGCACAGAGCCCTGTGAAACTCCTGAGTTGATTTTATGGCAGGAAGAAGAAAAGCCATCTACGACAGTGATGATGCTTCGATCACTCAAGAAGTTTTCAATCCAGGAGCACAGGGAGGGAGTTAGTCCATAAGACGGTAATTTATTTACCAGACCGCGATGCCAGACTCTAGCCCATAGCATTCGACGGATTTCCCCAAACATGTGTGACATATGCCAAGAGATCGCCGCACGATCGACTACGGCGGAAGCCATATTGCCGATCGCACAGAAGATCATTCTTCTCTAAGTAGTTTAGAAGTTGGCTGTTAATTAAACGTTCCATCACTTTGGAAAGTATTGATGTGACGGCTATTGGGCGATAGTTTGTGGGGTCACTTCGGTCTCCTTTTTTTGGAACTGGGTGAACAAGGGCTTTTTTCCATCCCTGGGGAACAATACCACATCTAAAGGACAATCTGAAAAGTTTGGTGAGCACAGGACTAAGTTCAGGAGCGCAAGTTTTTAATACCACCGCTGGTATGCCATCTGGGCCACTGGCTTTGTTGGTTGCTAATTGGAGAAGTTCTGTTTTTTTTTTGTGTTTTTTATAGTTTGTTTTACATGTCTCTTAAGACCTGTAAATATTCACTTATAATTGATAAAAATTCTAATATTTTCTTTAAGTAGGTATTTACAAAAACAATCGAAAATACGATTATCTATACCCCAACACTGGTTTTCGCAGTAACGTGAGATGGCGTTCTACAAGCGTCAGATATTGTATTATTATTTTTACAAATTGCCGTATTTTTTCTAATTTGTAACAATATGCATATATTTTTTATTATTTTGTTTTTATTATGATATATTTAACTAAATAACTTATTATATATAAGAAGAGAGGCTTTTGTTTATGTTGATAAAATGAATATAGGTAGCGAAGTTTTTACAACGTTATATCGGACGATATTTAGCACAGGGCAATAAATGTGTCATAGGGTTCTTCATGCACTGGATGGACTGCAGTACGTGCAGTAGTGAATACGCGACCGTTACAATATATTTCACATCTTGTGGCATTGACATATAAAAATAACAGCAGCTTAAATGTTAATTTTTTTAAATTTAATCCGGATGCAACTAACAGAAAATAATAATGGTCAAAAATGTTACTGAGATAAGGGAAGAAAAATCCGCTTTATATCTGGTACCTTCTGGAGTAGTTTAATAAGTATAGGTCAGAGTGTATTGTCGCAGATGACCACGTAAAGGAGATAAAAAGGGAAATCGGATTTAGGAAACAAAGATACTGGTATCTAGTCTACATGAGTATGTACTTATTAACCGGAGTTGCAGATAATTGTTAACAATTGGAAATAAAATTGTGAACATAGGGTTAGGTTTTCACCTGGACTCTTTATATATACACATTAGTTATTACGTTTTCACCACAATATTTCATTACAATAGCTCATACAATATTCTCTGGATTATGGTAGTTGTGAATGTCCCAAACGGGAGTTCCATCTGAAAATGCTTTTTAGTCAAGTCTCTCTCATCCTAGAATTACACTGTTAATTGTCTATTTAAAAAAAATAATACTCTTATTAATAATATTGCATATAAGAGTTTGATTTTACCTGCGTATCCTCCACAAAACAGCTCATTGTCGTTGTAGTTGACGGGATTGGGGAAGCCAAACCTCCACATGGCGTTACGTGCGGGGGGATCCATCAGCCTCCCGTGACCCTCCACGCTCAGTTCGTTCCGCCCATGGAGTATCACCTAAAGAAAGAAAATCGCATGGATCTACTTCAAAAAAATCTGATCATAGAAAATAGGCTACAATCATTTAGTTTGTATATAATAGAGGAATAACAGTACATTTCGTAAGTAAAGAATGTTTTTATTACTTGAATTACGATTATCCATGTGACTGCTAGGTGTTGAGAGCCGGGCCAGAGTCTGGTTGTCATCTAAAACAAAATAATCATACCTAGGATTAAATATAGATATTCTCTTTTGCATTTTTTATTATTATTTTCATCAATATATTGCGAGGTGTTTGATCAAAACTGGTAATCTGATACTTGTTGAAAGCCATTACTATTAAAGTTTATTTTAAATCTCTAAATGTTATGCCATAAAAATGAATCCTATTAATACAGGTATAGTTTTTTGTTGTTGTTTTTTATTTACGGAACAAAAGTTCCAATGGAAAAAACAAATCTTTCAATGGAAAAAAACATATACCAATCGTGTTGAAAATATAGTGATAACTAGAGAAATAAACCAAATAAAATAAGTTATATTATATTGTGATAGTGGAGATGGACGTGGTTGGGATATATACTTCGGATGCCGCACAAGAGCATTAACTATATATATCTTCGGCCTTTCAAGCTTGCAGTGTGCTGGAAGGCCGTCGGAAACAATGCATAGAATATACTGGGCGTAGCTGCGGGAGGTGGAGCTGACATGGGTGCGACGAGGACTATGGTAGCTAATAGATATTTGTAGCGGTCATTTGTGATGTCCATATGCTCCAGTTAGGGGAGTTAACATGGTGATGATGTTTATGATTGTGATAAGACTGGACTCTTTACTCAAATGGCAAAAACATTGGGAACGTTCATTAATGTTGGAGAATCTAATTTGATTTGATTTCCTTTGTCTCACGATCACAAAGTACAACAAAAGATGACGTAGATACATAATTGTTTTGCGTTGAGTCACCTAATTATGATATCTTTAAAGGTATCTGGATGAGACATCTGTTTTGAAGGCATCGATCCGTCGGAGAAGACTTGCCGGGGTCCATGACCGGTCTTCATTAAGTCCAGCTATTGTTATGCGTCAGCCGCATTTCCATAATATTCAGAAGGCACCCAAAACGCCCGCTGAGGTGACAATCGGTCCACTTATGCCGGGTGGTCCAAGCCATTAACAATTCAGAAATTGTACGGATCACACAATGCCAGGCCCTCTCGCTATCTTTCCAAATCATAAGGGACCCAGGCCAAAACCAAGCGAAATCTACATATGTTTGAGAAACTGCACCGTGACGAAAGTCTGATACAATATGAAGTACAGCTGATGTACTGAATGAGGGCACGACCAATTGTCACAATAGCGAGATGGTTGTCAAGACGCCGACCCCGAGTAGCTGCTATGCAAATGAGGATAAAGAAAAGTTATGTATGTGTGTCTTATCGTCTACGAGAGATTTCGGGACCGCGAAGTCACTCACTTGTCGTGATATGATCAAAAAATAATGTAATTATAGGTGTAAAGTGTGTTACGGGAAGGATTCGGATTCATTTGGGAAGCTATCTTCCCGCTAGCCGAACATAGTCAAAGATACTGGCGTAGGGGGCATATTATAAACATTTGAGATATTATTATAAATACCTTCATTGTCATATTATTCGTGATTTGGATCTCATATGAGCATTCGAATCTCCTACCTTCTTTGTGAAGACGTGTATGTATCCTCTTGTTTCTACACTAATGTAATCTATTGCCTAATTAAAATGTTTAGATCCTGCTGTAGATCTATCATTAAAAACCTCAAAAAGACTTCAGTGAAATATCAATATAAAGTCGATTCCGCTTAATTGGGACACATCGGGACTTGGGCATTTTGTCCCAATTAAGCAGCTGTCCCAATTAAGCGAATTTCACATTTTTTTTAAATGAATTTACTTCGTTTTGGCAACTAAGGCAATTAACCAGTAATACACACATGAAATTAAACATTGCATTAATTTTTTAATAATTTTATTTTATTAACTCTTGGAAAATATAAATTACATATAGGTAATATAAACTTTTAAGAAAAAAAAATCCAAATTAAAATAATAAATGGGTATATACTATTTAATTCAATACAAAAATGAGTCAAGTGTAGTCTGTCTTTTGTTTTTGTAACATTTCACTTCTACAAAATCAGTACAGATATTCAGTGCAGGATGTAGGGCTCCCTTCATTTCCTGTATTTGAAAATACTTTAATGTCAGTGATAGATGTAATATGTAATGCTATCAAAACATCTATAAAAAGGTACAAATACGCGGATTGTAAAAATGTGATCATTATTTCGACATGGTATGAAATACTTCAAGAAATGTGTCTCCGATTAAAATTAAAGATTGATCACTCGAGCCGCGCAATTATCACCGCGGCATTTCAGCCGGCGATTTTAACGAAACAACCTGTCGCGGTTAAGATTTTGTTGTTTTTTATTTAACAATAAGATGATTTTAATTCAGGGACCGACATACGTAGAGATGGCGGAGGCTGTGGAGTGTGAAAACAAATGTCAAGGTGTGATGCCCCCGGTTTGTCTTGAACTTCAAAATAAAGCTTTACGTCTCCACCAGCATCAGACATCAGACATCAGACATCAGACACCGGTCACCAAGCCTGCAGCAGCAGACAGGTCTTCTGCAGTCCGTATTTGTATTGCATCATGTAGTGCATGTGCTTTGAGAAGTTTTTATCAAATTATGTAGACATAGCTTGTCAATAGAGCTGAAGGAAAAACTGTCACATCGTAGTTAAATAGTCCACAAGAAAAAAAACATTTATCTAATAATATAACGCAATTAGCCATTTTTCGTGAATTCGAATTCCAAATTTGAAAAAAACATCCTTGGATTGGAGACAAAAAACCGTTGATGATAAATTATACAGAGTTTATAGTAAATTTAGGCCAACCTTAGTAGAACGATAAAAATTCCTGAGTTTATGTTAATATTCATGGGTTTGTCACCAAAGTGTAATCCTGCGGTTTCGAACAGAAAGAGGTGAAATTTTTGTAATTTATACGACCAGTCACCAATGCTAAACAAAAAGCATTGTCATGGATGGACGTTGTGGGTGGATCAGTTCATATAGATAATACATCACACGTACTTTGGCTGAGATATTCCTAGCAGATACAATTAAAAAAAACGGAAAAACTTTAATTTGTATCATGTCATTGATTTGAATAAAAATATATTATGTCTAGTCATGGACACATTTCATGTTAGACTTTTTAAGATATGCAGATAGTGCGACATTTTTTATAAGCAGGAGAACAACCGCTAAAGCAGTGAGCTTTGCGATTTTGCTGCATGCGGGAAACGTGTGTTGTGTTTGGTGATATTTCAAGTGTATATTGCTATGCTTCTTGAATAGATCCAGATTGTATGAAACATGAAATAGAGATACATACTGGGTATGAATATTATGAGTAGTAAAGTATATTTAAAAATATTTGCGTAAAAAAATATCAAATTTAAATTAATACTGTAAACGAGCGCTGTCTTAAAATATTAAATATACCTGCTGGTTGATCTTTAAGAAAATTATCAATGAATGGTAAGCACTTGAATTTTATGCCGATTAAAATACCTGGCCCTAGGTAGCCTGAGTTAATTATTCGATTGTTTTAATATTGTATGGTGAGGCTCGGCTGAAATAATTAAATACGGGGCTGAGCCCTAAAGCCGGAGACCGAAAACAGATTGCCGTCTTGACATGAATCGATTACAATTTAGTGAACAAGATGGCAGGATAATTTTACTTTTTTTATCAATGCAACTTGTCGTGTTTTTATTGTCAATTTGTGAAGATCACAATGGCATGTCGTAGAAATTATTTGACCTGTATATTACTCAGAAATGTTTTACATGAAGGCCATTATATTTTACTTAGATTTGATTAGTCGGCGAGTGAGGTTAGTGGTAAAGCGTTAGCTCAACATGCCGAAGGTTGAGAGTTCGATCCCCTACGGAGATAAAAATAAAAAATATTTTTATCGATTTCTAAGCTATAAATAATTATGTATTTACCTTGTTTTAACATGGATCTCGTAAGATAAGTTCTCTGTTTAGGAGACTGCAGGTTTGACAAACTCGTAGCCTTTCTCAATCCATCACTTGTCAAGAGATATTGAGAAAGGCTACGAGTTAATCGAAATTGCAGTCTCCGAAACAGAAAACTTATCTTACGTGATTCAAAACGTTCCTCATGATAGATTCGATTAACGGAAGCTTAAGGGGAATGTAAAAATATCTTTACATAAAAAGTTGACATCGTAGATTAACAATGAATGGTTTTAAAGCCAGTTCTGATCGTGTTTACCGACAAATCTGTTTTAATCTATAAATATAAAATATTGTTGTCACTTTTGAAATGTAAAACATTTAATTTTAACAAGTCAATAAAATATAATTAAAATCTCTTTATGATTAATTACTTTATTAGATTTGTATGATGAATGACAATTAAATACATTCCGCATCTGTTAAATGACAGCAATTGTTAATTGACGTTCCTGTCACGTAGCAGGGCCGGCATCCAGCACGTTGGCGATGCGAAAACGAAAGTCGACATTGACACTTACGGTAAAGCTCTAAATGCCACTAGAGTCGCTTGCAAACTGCTGATGAGGGAGTTCTTTCGGAGACACAACACGAGGTCGACCCAAAAAACACATGATCTAATATCTCATGTATGTACTTATACTAAAATAAAATAAATTTAAAGCCATGGCACTCAGACAACTCTTATTTATTGAAATCAATTGCATAAAATACAAAAATTAACTTAAAACTTGGTTAGTCCACAATCAGGGCGATCACCATCGAGCAAGGTTAGCGTCACACACCCAAACGTTGAAAAACAATCGAACTCAACTGAAAAAAAACAGAATATTCTAAAGCAATTTAATTCAAATTTTGTTCCTAATTCAAATCTCAATATTGCGTATTTTTCAGGGCAGTTTTGATGCCAACGTCACACACGTGATGTCTGGTATCAGTACGCTATGAAAGGTCATCATAAAACCAGATAGTTACTTGTTTATTCGTCTCTGTCTTTACTGATCGACATGTAAAGATCGCAAGTAAATCCTATTGTCAAGGTCATCACGGGCTTACCACCAACACACATGCAACTTGATCCACGTTCCGACTTCTCTGTTAGCATTAGATAGATATTTTATAGAAGTTTATCACCATTGTAATATCACATTCAGAAACTGAAACATATGGACGTCACAAACTGCCACCACAAAGCTCAGTCAACCGCCATGGTCATCGCTTTATTCCATGACAGCTCTGCCTTCCGAAGCTCCACCAAATACATTATTTATACAATTATCGACGGTCTTACAGGACGGTGAGGTCCCAGGACCTCGAAGAAAAGGCAGGTGTAGTTAAATGCTCTCTAACTTTCTCTTGACCAACTATAAGATGGAAGGTGTTTACTTCCTTCTTTCATCATTTCTTGCAAAGTCAAACCATCATACTCTTAAAATTCTATACCTATTCTAGAAGCCCCTACACGCCTGCACACACTTTTTGTTAGAAAATAGGATTCGCACCCGATTCAATAAAAGACCTTGCTTATATTACCTATAGTTTAGGTATATACGATCTGTAATTTCAATAAACAATGAAACTCATCACGATACACGATTTTAGTGTTAATCGCACAGAAACAAGAAGCCACCAAGGTGACAATTGTATGGTTCTTGTCGTTTCCCGCTTCTTTGAAATGGTGATTATTCCTGGGTTGACATTCAATGATAAACCAAAAAGAATAGTACCTACTTTACCTCAAATAATTTTCCTTGTCTATGGTACATCATAAAATCGCCTATAGGTTGATGATTTCTCAGAGGTTTTCCTCATGTCATTCATGACTTCTCATCACACGCTCTTGAAGGGTCGTAAAAGATGGACGCGACAGTAAAGAAGTTTTATCAACATGCTACAATAAATGCTTCTGAGAAGAACTGCATCAGGGAAATTCCTTCAATATAACTTTTGTAATCCTATTTATTATTTAAACTTAAATAGTATTAATGATGTGAAATATATTTTTCTTCGTAGAAGTGTTGTTTATTATTCACCATCTGTATTGTGATCCAAATCTAGGAAAAATTATGATTTCTTTATATCTTTGCCAAAGTAGGCGATTTGGTCATTAAAAAGTCTACCCTAGTACTAGTCACCAGAGCTAATCTAGTCACTAAAATACCTTTTTTGTATGACCTATAATATCTATGCATTAAGTAGATGAAGGGTAAAAAATATTTAAAAAAAAAGTAAAATGACAATTTACGATAGCGTGTTTCAAATTAAAAATAATTAATACATACTTTAATTAATAATGTTGTGTCATTATCATCAGAAGGCTATGAAAAAGTCGTTACTTTATTGCTTATAATGGTTTTAGTTCAATTAACGATATCGAAAAGTCCCCTTGAAGATTCACGTATATTTCCACTTTATGAACGTTGAAAAAAATAGTAAATACGTTCCGGTTAAGCACATATATACAATTAAACAAAAATTATCGTATTACCAGTCTGGCAACATTGAAGAGGACTTATCAGAGAAGAAGGAAGGGCTCATCCGATAATAAATTGATTATTTAACCTCTTCGATGATGTATGACAATTGTCCCGAGATCAATTGTGAATAAATATAAATTGTTTACGTAAATAGTCAGGGCTCATGCTATATATTATGAATCCATAAAAATCTGATGATTCCTAAAAATGACATTCGTAAATATCAATTAGGATGAGGCTTACATTTCTATTTCACTTATAGCTTTGTATAAAATAGTATATTTCTTAAATCTTATATATAAATCTGAAATGCAATTTGTTTCTGTGCAATGGCGGTGGATATGGTAGGTAGTTATGATTAGTAGGTATAATAGGAAGCTAAATAATTTTGAAAGTATTCTAATTTTTAAAAATTATAACATCAATTCGAATAATGAATTCAAATTATTGTTTACTTTTATCGTAACGGAAATAATAGCGATACTATTTTAGATTGACGTGTTTCATGGTTATAATATTATTTGGTTGTTTGTTTTATTTTTAACTATTTAAATGTTTAAAATGTAGTCTAGACAATTTTAGATACCTCCCGACTACATTATAAAAATTGAATATTTTGAATTCGATTTAAAGTGATTCCAAATTATTTATGTAATTATATGATGGGAAGCAATTTTTTTTTTAATAATTTTAATTTACAAAAAGTATAAATTCGATTCGTAAAATGGATTAAAATGATTGTTGTTTACTTTTATCGTAATTGAAATAATAAATACGATTCAAAGTGATTCAAATTTAGAACAAATTTCCGATCATTCGTTTGTTTTCAGTGTTCAATTGTCAGAATAACGAAAAGAAGTAAAGTCTGGATTTGTAGACGTAAATTAAAAGTGATCATAAAAAAATATTCATTTTGAATCTTCCAATGTGTATGACAGATAATTTGACATACGTGTTTATGCTAAATATTTAAATGAAGTTTAAATAAAAATTCCAAGCGAACGAAACTTGTAGCGCCATCGAAGAGAAAAATCCGAGCGAAGCCACCCGGCTTGTAACAATACTAGTAAGTAAAATGCACAATATGTAAACGAATGTTTATAATTATTATGATAATATGTACTAATGTATTCTAGTAGTTATTTATCATTTTACATGCTACTTAACTGATTAAGATAATTTTGAATACGCAATGATAATATAAAAGATCTGTTATTTCAAATGATACTTTTGATTCTGACATCCACGGACGCTTTTACTGCCTTATATTATTTGAATTGATATTATTACATGTGAATAGTCAATATGGTGGCTTATAGCTGAATATTTCACACCCACGAGTGCCAAAAAATTAATTTAAATATGCGAATTCCGAACGGTATTGTCCCAAATTTATTCAAAACTATTTTTATAACCGAAAATACAAAAGAGTGTTACTTTTCTTCTAAAATCCGTGAAAAATGAACTTCGTGAAAATTGTAGCAGGTAACTTTTTTTTTGTTTAATAAAAGATAAATTTAGATTATATTACGACATACATAGTAACGGAAATATTTAATTTTCATTTTCTAAGCTTAAAGAAAAAAAAAGTTAGTTTTGCTAGTGAGGAGCTAGTGAGGAGCTAGTGAACGTCGAATTTTCATAAAAGTTTCCATCTACACCCAAGATTCTTATTCTTCGTAGTATCAATCCGGTGGATTGGTTTGCAGCAACAGAATCTTGCATCTCGATCTCCATTCCTCTCGGTCCTCCGCAACCCTTTTCAGCTCAGCATAAGCGCTACAATTCATGTCCTCGAATACTTGCTGCAAATACTCCCGTCTAGGGCGCCCTCTACAGTTTTTACCCTCAACCATCCCCTCCACAATATCGTGAAGGAGACCATCGTGGCGCATGATGTGACCAATCCATCGGGCTCGCCTCTCTGAGATGGTTCTTATTAGTTGCCTATCTTCCTTGATTATTCTGAGAACCTCATTGTTCGTGACGTGGTCTCTCCAGGAAATTCCGAGAATTCTTCTGTACGACCACATCTCAAAGGCCTCTAGTCTTTTTTTATCACTTTCAGATAAGCACCATGTCTCACAGCCGTACATTAAGATGCTCCAAGCAAATGTTTTGGCAAGTTGCTTGCGGAGCCCTAAAGAAATATTCTTTGACTCAAGAATTTTGGCTTTTTTATTGAAAGCTAGCCTTGCTTGATGTATTCGACTGTTGACTTCTCTTTTTATTCTGCCATCCCAGGTGATTGTACTTCCAAGGTATACAAATTCTTTTGCATCTTTTAGGGGTACTCCTAGCATTGATATGTTAATTTTCTGCTGCTCATTGCGGCTTACTTTCATGACTTTGGTTTTTGTGCTGTTTATCTTCATATTGTAGTTGGAATTAAATATGTTTTCCATGGATGTCAGCGCTTCCGTGAGTTCATCTTCAGTTTCAGCAATCAGAGCAATGTCGTCAGCAAACCTTATCATATCAATCTTTTGGCCATGTATTTTAATCCCCTCTCTATGGCCCATTTTTTCCCTGATGTTATTAATTGCATTTTGTATGTATACGTTGAAGAGTACAGGCGACAGAGAGCATCCTTGTCTCACCCCCTGGTGTATTTTTGCTTCCTTTTGGACATTTCCAAGTGATATTATGGCAGCTTCTTCTTTGTAAAGTGAGAATATGAGTCTTCGTTCCTTGTATTTGACTCTAATTTCTTTCATAATATCGAAAAGCCTCTCCCAATCTACTTTATCAAATGCTTTTTCAATGTCCAAGATTACGGTGCAGTAAATTGTCATTTTTTTTTTCAATGTTTTCAGCATTCACTTTGAGATCCATTATAAATAATAGCCGCTATTTAGGAGACTGCAGTTTCGACTAACTCGTAGCCTTCCTCAATTCGTCACTGTCAAGCCGGATTGATGAAGGCTACGAGTTAGTTGAAACTGCAGTCTCCTAAACAGAGGCCATACTCAACGTGATCTATGTAAAACAAGGTTAATATATTTATGTTATTATTATTATCGGATATAAATAAAATAATTTTTAGAATTTATCCCACAATATATTTGTAGACGACATATTATTATTAGTTTGAATTTTAGGCATACTTGTCAATAATGCGGTGGCAATACAAAACGCGTTCATCATATTATTATGTGTATGTTAACAAATAAATAAACAAATATAATAAAATAAATGCCATAGAGCATCGAACCAGGGACCTCTGTGACCGTAACTCAACGCCACGGGACAACCGACCGGTTTTTTAAATATAAATTTTAAATCACATTGTCTATTAAATGTATTTTAGTTTATTTATGATTTTAATACGATAGCTGAGTATCGAAGACTACCAATTAGAGCACCCTTTTAGTTTTTATTTTATTTTTATTTGGCGTTCCTGGGTTAGGTTATTAGGGCTCACTCTAGTGTTTATCAGGGTCTAATAACAAAATTGGTTGGTTGCAAAAAATTGGCATTCGTTTTACTTCACCGAGCTATACATTTTGAATGCCTTAACTCGTGAATAGTTAATTTAGTTGATAAATATTCGGACATTCTTTTTTTGAAATTCCTTAATATATTTATAATTTAAATTTGTAATTTTTGACATTTACTTGTTGACTATACATGCTTACTTTGAGTGTTTTTGGATGTGTAGTAAAAATACGATCAGAAAAATATACTGAGGCATAACTTCGCCTTGAGCCGCCCCTTAGGACAAAATAGTCCAGGCCTCGGAAACGACGGGCTAATCACACGATTTTCTTATAAAAACTGATAAACAAATACTCAGACTTTTGTTCTGGATGTTGTCGGAAACCATATATGTTTGCCAAGTGGAGAAATGGACAGTGACAGCTGACAGAACTAAGTGGTGGCAATTCGTGGTGATCATACGTTCCATATAAAGAACGGATATGGAAATAAAAAAAGGATAACTTGTAATAAATTAACGTTTTTTTTTGGGGCCTTAGGCCCCCGGGCCCGTTGCCCTTGGGAGCACTTACCAAGGCATTGTTTTCAGAGTACATTCTCGTTATACAAGTAACTGGTTTTGGTGAGCAACACCACACATGGGTGTAAAAGTTAGTAACATTAATATGTAATTTTTTTTTTAAGTAATCACATACAAGAGAATACCGAAAGAAGGTGGTGAAGAAAACTCATACGTGGATCCTGCGACGCTAACCATTTTACAAATTAAACGTTGACCAGCATTCACGCGTTATCTATTTTGTAGATAATTTAACATGTTGTACAAAGATAAAATTGTGTAGAAAAAATATGTTTTGTAGATACTATTAATTTTAAAGCAGTTGAAATTAGATTAATTGAAAATAAAGTGCAATCTATAATACTCGTTTGATTAATTTGCTGACAATGTTGAACGATCTATTTACATATTTTATCTTCATATCTTTCATTTAGAGTCAAGAGTTTTCATAGACGGATGATATATTAACGCATAAAGACATCATTGGTCATAAATAATGTGGAAAATGTTTCAAATTTATGTCCTCGTTGTTCGAGATATTTATACACGCCCCTGGTGTTGCCATACTGAGGGAAGTGTCGCGGGGGCGTAGATTGGAAGGGCGTAGTGCAATTAAAAAATATCCTAAATAAAAGCACAAGTATGGCGGCTATTAAATTGAACCCTTCAAAACCAACCGCAATTTATAAACCCAGACATTGATTTGTTTACGTTCGCGATCAAACCCATATAAAGTGGGTATTATATTATAATAAGGGATTTCGGAACAAAATAAAAAACGTGAATAAAAATAGTTTAAATCTTCTGTTTTACAACAATGGAGTGTCCAAAGTAAAGCAGGAGAGAAAATTACTACTCTAGCTCCTTTGTAACACAGCTAGATTTCCGAATGTTCTTCCAGCATATGTGCTTTCTTCCACATGGTTACATCTTTATAACAAGTTAATTTTATTTACCTAAACACATACAGGAGAATACTGATAGATGGTGGTGGAGAAGTATCATCTGTGGATTCTACGACGTTTACCATTTAACACATGGCTAAAGTTGTATGTGAAATGTTGACCCGCAAACGTCATAGACTACAGCCCGACATTCAAGGCGTCATCCATCTTTTATCAGGAATATAAGCATTATTTTTACGTACAAAAACCACCACTGAAACTAAGACAAAACTCGTACGATATATTGAAGATAAAGGGGATTTTTCATTTGAATGAGGACCAGATTTATCCTTAGTTATCGTCTCCGGGCGCGCCTATGCTGGGTGGGAGTGGCGGTTCCACCCATGATAGTCGCGGGCCTGTCTCACCAGGAGGCTGGGTCAATGATCCGCGAGCAGAATCCAAATTAAATTAGGATTCAATCGACATTTAAAATTCTTCAAACTGGTTTATCGCGAGGGACACCACCAATCGATTAAGGAGACAATGATTTGTTTGTAACTCATCGCCTGTCGAGCAAACACGCGACTCGGCGGAAACTGGGCAAACATGATTAACTGTTGATGAAAAAAGATGGATCAGATAACCATCGCAGGTTTATATTCCTTCGGTTAAATATATAACTAGATAAATCATTAGATACGGTTTCTAGTATGGTGTAATTTACACTGCGAGCTTTCGAGCGACTTAATTCCACGCCACGTAGGTCACCGGTGATGTACGCTGTTGTTGAAAAGGTCGCCCTGTTGGTTACCGGTGACCCACGTTTTTTTTTCGAACAAGCAGTCCCCGTACGCTAGCGGTTACAATGGAATTTCAACATTGAATGTGACCTATGGCGCCTCGGAGTCGAATGCATTAAAAACATTAAGTTGGCGTTAAACGTGTTAGGGCCTAGATAATTACATATATTTCGATTACTAATGAAATTCGTAAATGGAACAAATATTGTTGTTCCGTACGTTACGCGTATCAGAATGGGGCATACACTGCGTGTGCCACAAGAGAGCATAAACTAACTATAGCTGCCTTTTCTTCAAGTCCCCGGGCTCGCGCCCTCCTGGAAGGTCGTAGGGAATATAATGCACTCGGAGAATCAGCGGGAGGCAGAACTAACATACTATAGGATGATGCGAGGCGATTTATTGACGACCATATGTTCCACTTAGACCCAGCAGACATTGTGACAATGATGAGGTTTCCTGTCTTAGCAACTAAAGTTAATATTTTGAATACGTGAATTCATAGGGAAGGTTGCACAAAAAAACGTATGCTGATTTTGGTTGACTCTAAAACATTTTTTAAAAGCTTATCTCAAAATTAATGGCAAATATATTTTAAAAGTAATCATAATATTACGCGATGTATATACACATATATAAATATTTTTGCGGTTAAAATTTGAATAAGCAGTCATTTCGTTGATTTATTGACACCTTTGTATTTTTTTTTGCTTCTGCTGGCAGAGTGCGCATCTCAAACGATTTGAAATATTTACTAATAGAGTAGATGTCTTTGAACTCCATAATTAATGTAAACACGATCGGCTATCGAGAGGAATAGCTTAAGCTCTGTGGGTGCAAATGTTCCGCGATTATCTGCTTATTTATTGACCACTTTTGGTAATAAATTTGGTCATTTGTTAAATGGATGCTAAAAAAAATCAATTTAAAATGTCGGAAAATTGATTAACCACTTCTATTAGCGTTTTAAAAAGGGCTCTATTTATATTTACCCATGTGTTGATAGAGTCCATTATAAAATTTTACATAATAATTATTAAGTGATATCATAAATTAATGACATGATTATATTTATTTGAGTTTAATTAACTTTCTTATTTTAAAATAATTATACAGGTTTGTTAGTATTGAGATTATTACAATTACTTCAGTATCGCTTAATTGCGTTTGATTTACTATACCAAAGATTGTGGGTTCGATCCCCGATGAAGATTAAAATAAAAATTATTTTTACTCTATTTCTAAGCTCTATACGAAATTATATATATATATATCTAGACGAAAGTCAACTCGTGAATACGAGTACCATCCTTTTATGAGCGATGAACGCATGAGCGCCGGGCTGTAGTCGAGTATGAAATAAATAAAAATAAAATCATGTTTGCAAAGGTTCGTGGTTCGAATCCAAGGGTCTGCCGTTTATGTTTCTCCGATTTTTTTTATGAGCACGAAACCATTGTTTAAATTCCATAAAACGACAGTTACACAAGATAATCCACATGAAAGTGCAGCACAATGATATTATTTATTTAAGCGAGTATTATGTGTTTTGTTCGCCTTATACCTAAAATGACTAACATTTTAGGTACACGTTAGAATGTGAGATGTTCGTAGTCGACAGTGGTATAAACTAGTTTTTATCAAGTTTACAACATTGATTGTTTCCATTTTACCGTTTGGTTTGAAATTATTCGAATTCCATTTACATAATTGTGTATTCAAATTTGTAATTTTATCTGCCGTAATTAACAACAGTAGTTTATTTTATAACGCGTCAACTTCTCTAATCTAACGGAGACAAAAAGGTATATATTTCATAATACGAGTAGAACAATATTATTAAAAGGTGTGCACAAAAGGTATGCAATGTTAATATAAAATTAAGCCTTGTTAATCGTTACTTCGTTATCCAAAAAGTTAACGTCCTTAATTTCTTGAACATGTTAACAAATATAAATAAGCTACATAATAATTAGTTGATTAATCAATTTATAGACATGAAGTGAATTAGAAGACAAAATATTTTAAGCGAAGAGAGATTGATAGTTTTATGATGAAAATTTAATGTAGATTGAAAATAGTTTTTGCTTTTTTTTACATCCCTTTACTTTCGAACATTCAAAATTCGAACACATTTTTGGGAAACAAAAGAGTATGTGCCATTGTCGAAGTTTGACGTATTTTTACTTTATTATTTTAAGCCTATAAAGTTATAAGATATATTTTTTAATAACGTTTAAATTTATTCGTATATCTACGAGTATAATATAAAACCAAAAGTGCATATTATTTATTAACATTGTAATGATAGTTGGGAGTTATGAATATTAATTACTAAAGAAATTAATTGTTTAAAAAATCGAGTTGAAGTGCTCCAAAACCACAAATGTAAAATTCAATAATTAAGATCGAGGAATGCTGACTGTAAGTTGCGACAATTATGACCTGACAAGTACATACAGGGAAACACAAACTTTTGGCAGATCTCCAAAACTAACCCATTTTACGACAAAAAAATGTTTTTTTACGAAATGTCGATATCGAAGAGAAAATAGAAGAGAGAAACTGTAGTGGAAGTAACTATTATTATTTTGGAATATACGGATCGGGATTTTACACGCATTTGGCACAATTTTAGGGAAAAATAAGTTCCATCATAATTTTAGATTCGTCCACAGGGAACGACATATCAAAAGGGAACGACAATATATGCTATTTCGTTTATGTGTTACAATGCTTGTTTATTTACTATGAACAAACATTTTGAATTAGGAAAGCTGCATTATTTATCCTATTACTATTGCATTACATTTACACTATTGAGACATTGTTAAAAAATAATTCTCAGTACAGGTTAATCGAAAATTTTCAATAAAAATGCAATTCGACACCTCATTATGAAATTTGTGCTCGCCACTCCACACAGCGGGAGTACAGCTTAATTAACATAAATGTAAAAGTACGCCACTGATGATAATACAGACTTTTAAATACCCGTACATGGATACACATATTCTTTATTCCAAAACAAATACAAGTACTATATTTGCCGATCAAATTCGTAGATAATAAATATAATACACACTGGAATACACCCAACTTGTAATTGACTCACAAATAAATTAAAATTTCTGTCATAGAATACAATATGTATGTAAATATCCTGAAATGCTCTATCTCAACTGCGCTTTAACCGAATTGCGGTTGACATTAAACACAAAGGATGTGGAAAAAACTAGTTTGCACAATATATTACTATTCCGGGTCCGACAAATATCATTGGTCATTGTACAATTTACACGGGGACAACAAAAACCGTAAAATGTTTCCAAAAATAATATTTTTTATTGATTAACCGTACAAAGAGCCGCCTATAAGGCGTCTGTGCCATCCTCATTCTTCTTTACAGCTGTGATTCTTGGCATCTCACCAAAATCCAATCCAGCCGTATAATGGTTGTCGAATGTAGATGCTTGCGTAAAATATACTGGGCTACGATGGTTTCACTTTATTAGGAATGATAAGGTGATAGAACGGATAATACAGCCTACGATAAACTAAAACTGCCTTTTCTTCAATGCCCTCAGGCTCATCCCGTCCTGGAAGGCTGTCGAGAACTATACTCGTACATAGGGTGAGGCGAGGGTTATGGCGGCTGAAAGAGCTTTGTGGCAACAGTTTCTGACAGCCATATTCTCCAGTTATGGAAGCGGACACTGTGATGATGAAGTGTTCGTGGCGCAGGTAAGCTATTAGGTCACCTTGGGTCATGATTCTCCGCTATAATGAGACGACACTCAAGTCATTAATGGCTACTCCCATTAGCGCCTATCTCCAAACAACACTTGCCCCATCACTGATTGATTTACGACCAATTGATAAACAATAAAGTGATATCTGACGACGTTAATTGGGGAAAGATTCTTTTTAAACAATTGTTACGCAACCATAAATAAATATACACATAAATTATGTTTCTGGGTACACAATGATGTGAGACAGTGGAAAGCGATTTTAATTTACGGACACATAATTACTCTTATTGGTATTACAGTATTTACTTTAAATACATGCTTTAATTACGAAAAATATATATTTAAAAATGAACTTACTTTCACAATCGACTCAATGTCGATATTTGAGTATCGACAATTTACATAATACTTAGTCAACGATCCCTTAGTTTTTAATGATACTTAAAATGAACGACGTTATGATATCTAATGGTCTTAATAATATCCTGATACAATTAAATCATTCCAGAAAGAGCTCGGCTAACAACTATGGCCGAGAGTTACAGCGCTTGATTGCCATGTGATAGGTGGAGGGTTTGATCTCGGCAAAGCTTAAAAAATGTATATTAAAAACAATTTAACAGTAAATAAATACTTTGGTTTGTTAAGAAACTAATTCCTCGCTCGTAAAAAGAAATCAATTTTACTGACGAGTATTAGTCTAGTAAGCGTTTTTAATAATATATATATAATGTATCGTAGGTAAAAGAAATTGAATGTGAAAAAATGATTTAATGCATTTTTAAGCATGTGGAATAATTCCGAAAACTAATTTGAATGTTGTATATATTAAATATAGTTCTCCCGATATATTCCATTGTCCAAATATTCATGACTCAATCACGGGAAGAATGGTCTGAGAGATGATGAGATATGTCCCCAAGAATGGCAAACGAACGACCTTTCGGCTACGTCGAGTAGCCATTGTCGACTCTTTTAAAAAAGGTAAGGTAGTTTATTTGAATAAATAAAACAATAAATAAAGATTGATGAAAGATGTTCAAATAATTAAAAAAAAATGAAAATTAAACAATACTAAAAAAAAAAAAAATAGGCTTTCTATTTCCTTGTGAAAACATTAAAAAATCCTCGCAAATGAAAATATAAACTTGGAAGATAAAGTTAACTATTTACATTATAATTTTAAATTAATTAAAAAAATAATAAATTTAAAATATTCAGTTTGGATTCACATTTATTTTAAATGATTATATGTTTCGGCCTCCCTGGAGACCATCTTCAATAATTGGATTTTTTATCCATTCCATCAATCTATTTACTATGATTGATTTACTAGTTTAATTTTCAAAAATATTAAGTCTATGAATAAATTGTATTAAAATTTCTCTATAAAGTAAGAGTTTAATTTTATATATTTTTTTCGATCGTTATTTTTATATCGATATTTTTTGGTGAAATTCCATAATTACAATGTTGTAAACAAAGGCGTTTAACCAATGCGTCCTCCCTGTATTAACTTATGGCGCAGAGACGTGGAATCTGACAGCTAGTCTTACCCATAAAATAAAAGTCACCCAGCGTGCTATGGAGAGATCCATGCTCGGAGTGTCGCTAAAAGATAGAATCCGAAACGAGGAAATACGCAGAAGAACTCAAGTAGTGGATGCTACCCAACGAATAGGCACACTCAAGTGGCAATGGGCAGGTCATATCTGTCGAAGAGACGACGGTCGATGGGGAAGAAAAGTATTGGAATGGCGCCCAAGAACTGGCAAACGAAGTATTGGCCGACCCCCTACAAGATGGACTGACGATATAAGAAGAATAGCGGGAGTGACCTGGATGCGGAAGGCGGAGGATCGAAGAGGATGGAGACTCATGCGGGAGGCCTACGTTTAACAGTGGACGGACACAGGCTGATGATGATGATGAAACAAAGGAAGAATTTTGTAAAACAAATTTCACAGCTTAATTTTTGACGAATTCTGAGAACTCATTTCAAATGTTGTCAAAAATAAAATCGTTAATTAATACTAAAAAATCAATTATTGAACATGGTCTCCAGGGAGGCCGAAACATGTAATCATTTAAAATAAATGTGAAACTAAATATTTTTAATTTTTTAATTAAAATTAATTTATAATTATAATTATGCAGTTTCACCAAGTATTGTCAGTTGATGAGCTTAATCTTATTAACTATGTACATGAATTTCAATACATACCACAAATACTTTAAGCTTTGATTACACATTAATAGTTTCATTTTGTAAGCACGTTGTCTAATCTTCATTTGTGCTGCAATAATGTAGTCAAGTAATGGACCAATAGACATAAATTATAGATTTTTTATAATCTAAAGAAAAAAAACTTGCTTTTTATTGATATGAATAACTTAAATCGCCTTTTTTATTAGATGGAAAAACAAATCGATTTCGGGATAACGGTCGAGCTTGACTAGACTCAATAAATAAATAAAATATTTGCTGGCGAAACCAAAGCTATTTTTTATTTGTTAAATTAATTTTGTACCAAAGATATCATTTGAATATAATTTCATATGATTTAAAAAAAGTAAATTAACCATTCAACGCAATTTTTTTTTTTTATCAAAACAATGTTATAATGTTTTAACGAAAAGCCTTCATCTGTAGATTGGAGTTATGAATAAAGAATAAAGATGTACTGCAAATACTGCACTTACGCGTATACTCGTATTATTTAACATATTTATTAGTTCTAATGTGTAAAGTTAATTTAAAAAGTATCTATGAATAGTTTAAGCATTACATATGACAATGCTGTAAATGAAAGATATTTTTTAGTATTAATTAACGATTTTATTTTGACAACACTTGAGAATAAATTCTCAAAATCGTCAACAATTAAGCTGTGAAATTTGTACTACAAAATTCTTGATTTGCTTACAACATTGTAATTATGGAATTTCACCAAAAAATATCGATCGAAAAAAAAAAATTAAACTCATACTTTGTAGAGCAATTTTACTACAATAAATCATTATTTATTCGTAGACTTGACATTTTCGAACATTAAACTAGTAACTAAATCGTAGTAAATAGATTAATAACAAATTATTACATTGCCATAACATATGAGGAAAATAATTTATTTTAAACATTTTTTCAAGTATTTATCAAATGTATTCAGATGTAATGATATTAATTTAAATTTAAAACGGATCTCAGCAGTAAAATATGACATTAAAACTTACGTTTAAGGAGACCGCAGTAAAAGTTTGTGACACTAACCTCGAAATGAAGAAAATCGCTTTTCCCCGCATGCGTCGCGGCGCCGTATAGGAAATAATTGTGCCGCGTACTACAACACGTGCATTCCGGCACAAACAGAAACAATCTTTATTTATATATGTATATAAATCAAAGGTAATCTTTATTGTTAATCACTCTCGGTGTGTCGATTGTATGCGCGTGATCCGAATGACTTGTATATTTTGGGCAAGTGACCGCAGCGGACGAGCGACGGCGGCCGACTGTGCGGAATCGGGCAGGCCGCGGATTTCGGAGGGCCGATGTCATCGCTGACAAAATAATACACACTCTCAGTCACAAATGTTTGGTAAAGATCGAACGCAAAAAAGAGAGGGACAGACGAAAAGAGAGTGATTGATTTGCAAGCAAACTAGAGTTTAACAACTGACACATTTATAGTAAACGTCATCTTGTACACCCCATCCTTTTTTATGCGATGCATTGGTTCCAGAAAGTGGCGTGTTACAAAAACTAAATATTCACATTATTCAATGAATTACTCGTAGTTCTTCCGACAGTCGAAATATTGCCTTAAGAATGACCAACGAAGTAACGGCGAGGAAATCGGGAAAAAGTACTGATACCGTCCAAAAATCATCTAATATGTTACAACTCTACAACAAATCTTTGCCACTATGTTCATCGTATTACCCGTTGCTTGGCGCTCGGCTAATTGACATTACAACTAGAGAGTATTGAAAGTGTGGAATGAATGTGTAAATATAATATGAATCTTATTTATTATATTGTATTATATTTCAGAAATTGTTTTTCGTTCGTAATCGTTTTTTTGGGTTAGGTGTTAAGCTACAATTTTTCGTTTGTGAATCTGGAACTTTGGGGTTGTTTTTTTTTTTAATTTTAGAGGCATTACAAAACACTTAAACAAAAATAATAGACTGTGCGAGGGGGAGAGGCAAAGTTAATAACTGCCTTTGGCGGCTAATATCCTAGATACGCCACTGAGTAGAAGTCTCCTATTTGTTGTTGATATATGGTGCATGCAATTTTAAGCAATCTATATAATTATTTCCTATCTGTTTATCATATTTATTTGTTTTATATGCAACATTTTTTATTTATCAGCTCTACATATCAAAATTATTATTTGTATTGATATTTTTTGTAGGGGTATACATCAAGTGTAATAAGCACAAGATAATACTCGTCGAATTCAATTTAAAGACTACTTGACCATTTGGAATATGTTAAAACCATTTAAATATTTACAATGTAATGTCAGGTACTCATTGAAATATATTTTAGTTTTTGTCTGCCATAATAAAGGTCGCCTAAATGTCATTTATGAATTTGTTGATTCATTTTAAATAATTAACTTTTACGAATCACGATTTTTTTACATCAGTTGTTTTGCAGCGCTCTTAACATTTATGTCGCTGTCGTCAAACCAAACACGATTTAGACATTTATAAATATTATTCGAGTGTGTGGAAGGAGAAAAGTTGAATAACGACATATTTGAGCATTACATTCAATCCTCCTATAACGTTTTCACAAGATCAGGGGATTAGCCCGATGCTCCCTTGGCCTGGATCATTTGGTCTCAAGAGGCGGTACAACTAAAAAATACAGCAACATAGAAAATACCGATAGCTAAAAAACTGCCGAAAATACGTTTACAAACCCGTTACATGTAAAAAAAGTCATGCGTCATATAAGGGCTGACTGTACTTAAATTTTGAAGACTGTTATTAAAATCATTGCATGAAAAATAGTCCAAGTGGCTAATAAATTGTTATGTTTCTTCACACGAAATATATTATTCTAAAACATAAATGACATTAGGCTCTCCCCAGGCATGAGTTAGATATTATTATATCGACCGTCGGTCGATGGGATGGAAAAGTATTAGAGCGGCTCCCAAATACTGGAAAACGAAGCGTTGGCTGACCGCCTGCAAGATGGACTGACGACATTAGAAGAATATCAAGAGTGGCCTGGATGCGGAAGGCAGATGATCAAAGAGGATGGAAACTCATGCGGGGGGGACTACGTTCAACAGTGGACGAACCCGGGCTGTTGATGATATCGTGTAACTGCCATTCAGGCTGCTTAATATAGCCCAGAGGCGTAAAGAAATCCAATTGATTAGGTGGTATTTTTAATGGAAATAACTTAACTACGCATCATTGTTCATTCTTCAAAGAAAGGCCTCATTATAAACGGTTTTATTATTGGTATAGTTAAAATATAATACATTTAATGAAATATACACGAAATGATTTCCTAATTTTTCTCTCAATGTAGTATCCATAATTAGTGAACTCTATACATTTCTTCAGTTTCCTTAGAGTACTTGTAGGATTCGAAAGGTATGTATGTACCTGTTCACTTTCAAAAATCGATCTTATTCGATGTTCAAAATGTAATTCTAAGGAATCGTTCTAATACAAATAACATGAAAAAATATTATAAAAAATCACATAAAACGGTAAATATATGATCATATTTATAAAATAATTCTTTTTTATATACAAAGGCTGACTGAAACATATAGTTTTGCCAACAGCCATGATTCTTGCCTCGTCCCATGTCGTCACAAGTCATATTTGCACCCTAAGCTCCGCCGAATACATACTAAGTGTGGTTAGTGATCAATTTCTATCCAAAACGAGAACTCGGGACTGAGCATTGTAGTATGATGGGCAGATTTGAGCTTTGATTGGCTTAATATTTCAAAGAAATATGGTGATTAGTGCGACATTCCAGAGGTCAATGGTCATGGAGGTTGACTTAAATACAGTTATAAATTAAATTAATAATTGAAATAAATTATTCATTTCATCTACTCAATCACATCAAATTTAAGATAAAAAACATTTTTATTTATAATTTATTTATTGGAACATAATAGGTTTGTAGCGTACTCTCCCGTTTACTTTTGTCACAACAGCTCTTGTAAAAACGTCGTTAGTTAAGGAATTGTATTAATATTTAAAAAAAAACTAACTAAATCAGCATCTTATTTTGAGAACACATTTTTTGTAAGCTTGTTACATCATATACAAATTGTTAACATGAAATTAATATACTGTGTTATATAAGTGACTACTGTACATAGAAATATACAAAGAAACTTGTTGATAGATTAGTCTGAATTTGATCTCTCATTGGCAAAATGGCTTTATTAGCGATTCACCAAAATTGGAGCTAGACATAAGATGCACCGTGAACACCACAGACTCACAATGGGTTCCTATAAAAATGGACGATGCTTGAATGCCGGGCGTGGTCTAATGACGTTGACGAATCAACTCTTTATATACACTTCTACCCATACGCATTTCATGTCAGTTGCCATTTTCCATGCCTCGTACCAAGACATACCAGCACCTTAAAGTCCTCCTGGGAACATATGTGGCGAAACTTCGTATACGTGCACTTAGGCATATTTAAAATAGTAAGCGTCATAATCCATGGGTTAGACTTCTCTAACTCTATATGTCGGTATTATTCTGTATGTGCTTAAGTAAAAAAATAGACGCATTGTCAAAAATAATATACAATATTCCACGTTTCATTCCAGTAGGGTGACCACAAAATGGCATTAAAATTCCAGTTCAAGGAACTTAAGCTGTTGCGTTAAATTTATAGGGGACGTGTGCCGATTATCTATCGCTGGCAAATTGCCAGATTTGCGCAAAACAATGGCGCTGGTGGCTTATGTAATGATGCATGCTAAACATTTAAATACAATATTATGTTATATGATTTTTTTTTAATTTTTATTATATTATTTCAATATTCTAATCTACTTTTATAGATCATTTTACTATATTATAATATTATTAATGAAAATTTTAAAAAATTCATATAATAATGTCTCCTAAAGACAATATCAAGAAGGTAAAATTATTAATCAGTAACACAGGTAAATGATTGGTTATAAAGTCCAAGTCGGAACTATAAGTAGTCGTTTCTCATCCATTCAGTCTATAGTTTGGTTCGAGACCCGAGTGGTACTTACTAAAATAAATAGACTGTCGGAAAGTAATAGTATTTAAGCTTGTGAATAAATGAAGACTGATTGAATAATAAAAAATAAAAATATACATACTTTGAATATATACTATAGCGACATCTATCATACGATGATAACAATGACATGAATACTAGTTTCAACGTGAGTCGGTCCAGGCACAGTAATAGCCCAGTCGGCTGAGCGGTATGAATACCTGGGCATAGTTGGTTTCCAAGGTCCGCGGTTCGCATCCCGCTTCTGCCGTTATTTTTGTGTTTGGATTGACGCGTTGAAAAAAGAATTTTATGTATAGTATATGTATATTTAATTATTAACAATATTATGTGTCTCTTGTAAGCATTCCTAACACTCTATAGTATTATATTTAGCCTCCTATGATTTAACCTCCTCACTCTATCATAGAGTGCACTGGTCATGACCGGCTGTGCTCTCCTGCATGCGATTACATAAAAAAATATACTCACAGTAATCCTAGAATACAAAAAAATAACTGGAAACGTATATGATTCCTGACTAACTTCCGTATGCATATTTTAGTGTGTTTTTTGGGATTTTTAAGGAGGTCGGATGATTAGCCCCACGCTCCCTAGGCTTGGACCATTTGGTCCATAGGAGCGGCTCAACCCAAACCAAAATTGTTCTAAAGTATTATAATTATAGTTTTATTTTCTAATATTGCAATAAGCAATTGTTTTTTTATTATTCAGGAAATGTTAGATTGAAATCAAATATAGCCGTCACATTATCGAGGATTGGGTGTTTCGGAACAGATGGCATCTAAGCTAGTGGCCTTTACGTGCTTTAAACGAGTTTGCGTTATAGGAAAAAGTCACCGACAAGTTCAATAACGACACAAACCTACACCACGGACGAAACTGATCGTAGATAGTCGTCATCAATCTCTTGGTGTCATAATTACTCACAATTCGGAGCATATTTTTTTTTCAATGTTCTTAGCATTCACTTAATAAATAAAGTTAATCAAAATAATACCTTAATCATTATCATTTTCATCCTTGCAACACTATCCGTCTCCCTCTCTTATTATTCCATGATAGACACACCCCCCAACCCCTCTCCTACAAAAATGTGTTCCACCACATACGAAATATATATGCAGCTCAGTTGACTCTTGACAGTGACGAATTGAAGAAGGCTACGAGTTAGAAGAAACTGCAGTCTCATAAACAGAGTCTCACGTGATTCACGTGATCAAGAGACTCAACGTGATCCATGTAAAAACTAGGTAAATAAATAAATATTTATCCCGCCGCATTTCGTTCCCAGACAATTCGTTCAACGACACATCGGTAACAACCTGGGGCGCACTAGGCGTTTGGTGCACGGGACAACTGGTGCACTGAATGTCTCGGTAATCTAATCTGAGTTATTTCGTTAAGGATACCTATGGATCTCTGGATTCAACGATCACTGGATAAATCCTATTGCGAAGTACATATTAGTTATTTGGGGCGAACATATTAAATTGTGTACTAAACGGACACGCCACTAACTACGAGGGCTAACGCCAGTCAGTCTCCAGAACCCAGCATGTCAAGACACGCTACAGTCCTCGGCACCAAAAGACCCCACAAACCGCCGACGAATCTCGACGGTTCATCGCTTCCATCGACGATTAGTTGGCAGAACTACAAAAAAATAGATATTGATTCAGGTTCTAAGGGTGCATTTAGACCAAACGTACATTGGCAATAATGTTTTTCTATAAATGTAATGTATATATAATCCATTCAAAATACGTTCACTACCTATATTAATTTTGACAACATTAAAAGAAGACTTTCTTTTTATAAATAAGAAGTTATTTAGGTAAATGTATCACAATAAAAACAAAATTTTAAAAATATATAGATATTGTTACAAATTAGCAAAAATATGGTAATTTTGTAAAAAAATAATATAATTCCTGACGCATGCATTGTAGAAGGTAAGTGTAGTGTAAACTGTAAACCACAGATCTTAAAGAACTCATAATATCTGTGGTGTTAACGGTTTTGTTTGGACCTGTCAAACCTGCAGTGTTTACAGTTTACACCAATTTCGTTAGAATTTTTTTAAAGGTCGCAGTAGGTAGTTTTTGTAGTTTTTTAAAATATATATTACGTCATATTATATAAAAGGCTTACAACTTACCAAATGTTAAATCCATTTTCTCAGGACCGGCAAATAGAGCAGCATATAACACATTCTTTATTAATAATGTCACTTCACGTCCTCGAGAACAGGACATGTTTTTTTTATTCACTTTAACTTAACCCTTTGGACGCGGAAAGTGACTACAGTCGCCCGAATTTTTATTCCTCTTCGACGCGTAAATCGACTATAGTCCATGGCTTGTAAAAAACGTTACCTTTGGACGCGGTAGTTGATTTTCGTCGCCTCGCATTTACGGTATAGTCTGTAATGTACAGACTTTTTTTGTTGCGCAGGGATGGGGGAAAGAGAGGCCAAACATGTCTATCTTTTCATAATTATAGAGGGCAATATTAATTTTTATAATATGTTTATGTGTTGATGCTGAACATTCAGAATTCACATTTGATGGAATCGATCGCCACCAAGCATTATTTCATGACTATAATATATGACATATACTCCATGTTATATTTTTCAGTTTTTTGTTATTTTTATAATATTTCCATAAAATATTTTTATACATAAGTAAAAAAGTTTATTATAATATATTTTAGTAAATTAATATAATTTTGTTACTAATAAATATAATTATATTAAATAGATTATTTTTTAAAACTATTTTTGCCTCTTCATCCTTCTTCATCTTTTTTTGACAGCTCTGTTATGTCATAAACATAGCAAGGGGTGAGTATTATGACTTTCCCTCCATTCAAAATCATAAATAATCTATATATATAAAAGAAAGTCGTGTTATTTAAACAACTTATAACTCAAGAACGGCCAAGCCGCCTTGGCTAAAAATTGGTGGAAAGGTAGCTTAGAACCGTAAAAAAGATATAAGATACTCAAAATTGATTTGATTAAGAAAAAATATTGAACATTTATGTAAGCATGTTTTCATACGTAAGACTATTGTCATTTGACAGAACGGTCAGTTTGAAAAATTGTTGCCATAGCAACGCCATAAAAAAAAATGACGCAAAAGTAGGTATTGTAAGTAGGTACCTACGTAAGGTAGGGAATATTTTGAAACAAAAATAAACAAAAGACAGGAAAAAAAGACAAAAACAAAATAAATATTAGTCAAAATATCAGTTTAATCTTTTATTGGTTAAAAATGTTAAAAATTAAAAAAAGGCATATTTTTGTCTATGGTTTGATAGATATTTTGTCTATCGGTTGACGTTTTGTTTCCAGAACTTTCGAGTGCCGATATTATTATCGAAGACGTTCGAATCTTTCACGACTAAGCCGTCATGCAACTAGAATTCGAAACCTTGCAAACGAAAGGACTGACGAACAACAGCAAATGGCGCTTAAACAATGCCGCGTTTCTATGGCTCGACTCCGTGTTTCTTTAACACAAGAACAAAGCGAGACATGTTTTTGGCATCCTAACCTCGAATACCAACGATGAAATTGTGCGCTTTCAAATTCTTCGGTATAAAGCGATTAGGCGTATATTCGCAATCCCTAATCACGAACGTCATACTGCTCTTGTGCATTTGCCGGTGCATCTGGAGAATGGTCATTGGGTATATTTCACGGCTACAAATGTTCAACGTGGTGAAACACCTCCAGCGACAACATTGACAAGTCTCTTTAAGATCTGCCAAAGCGATCCGTTTGCATGAACTCTAGAATGAACGAGGATTTAATCCGACATTCAAGGTATTTATTTATTTATTTTTGTACTTACACACAATCTAATTAACAGAATAACATACTACACTTATTACTTTGAATTATGTATGCTAATTCTAAAAAAAAGTGTTTATAAATCAGTTATATTGTCTTTGCTTTTGATTCTGTAGATACAAGGACAGATTCACCATCGAATCGGATCATTCCAACCTCTCGAAGATGCACAGCATAATTTTTTACAAATATACTTCAATGACAATATGGAGGAAGAACTTGATCGACGTCAAGAGATCAATGCAGAAATGAAAAGACCAACTGGTCAAGATCTGCAGCTCCTACTTCATGAACATCATGCGTTTGTCAGGCTGCGCATGCCATGCCGAATGATGACTACAAAGTCGTGATCAGAGCGGATTAACGACCATCTGGTACACACGTCGTGATACTGGGCAACTACAACAGATATCTGAAACACGTCGTTCATATGACACGTTGCAATACCCACTGATGTTTTGGCACGAGAAGATGGCTATTATTTCAATATCAAAATGAAAAATCCATTGAATGGTGAGTAATCAATATATATATAATCAATATCATAGTTTTGATTCCGTCATCACATACAATTTACAGTGCTTGGTTTTGCTTTAGATTTCCAATAAATGACCAATTACACTGCTTATTACCAGGAAAATAACAGACTTAAAGATTAAGATGTTTGTTTAGAGAAAATTGGACAAATAACCGGCAAACGATTTAATATCATTTATCTTCACCCCTTTATAATTATGCTACAAATATGGATGTTAGCTTTACATACAAAATAGCAAATCTATTGTCTTAATTTCAGGTGAAGAAACTACCAAGAAGGTCAGCTCGCCGAATTATTACGCATATCGTTTGATTATTCGTCGAAATGCTGACAACTACTTGCTGAAGTTTCGTCGATTACTGCAATAGAATTCAACCAGACCAAATATATGATATCATATGTACCGAAAAATTCAACTTAATAAAATCCAAAATCTGCTCATTTATTACCTTTCGGGTGAAACAAAGTTCACCGGGTCAGCTAATAATTGTAAAATCACTATCGTTTTTTTATGATTTTTTTTATATTTAAATTTAATTTTTTGAGCCCCCATGCCCCCAAAATATAACCTGACGACTAGTTTTTTGTGTATTTAATCATGATATTCTCAAAAAATAAGTAAAAAGAATTCTATAGAATACTTTATTTTTCATGGAAAATTTGCATTTTTCAATTAATTTTTTTTTTCGTTTACCGCGTTGAAAGGGTTAACGATAAATTGTACATGAGAAGATATTGATAATAAAGCACAATTTATTTTTTTACGCATTAGATTTTTTCTTCCTGCATCAGTTTTATATCTGGAACACATCGTCACCACAAATTGTCGCCAATCAGTTCTGTCAGCTTCCATTGTCCATGCCTTGTCCCAAGACATTTTTACTTCCTGACGACTTTAAGAGACTCCCGTTATAGTATCCGATACATAATTTGGTTGATTTGTTAACCCTCGCCTTACTATGTCAAAAACTTCCGCGCGTTCCGATGGTGTGTACTCGTTACACATTCTGATTTAAAGTGAATAAAATGAGTAGAAATTCGAGAAAATTTAAATATTCAAAGATAACGCTTAATTTTATAATAGTTGATGTCAATAAGCAGTAATAATTGACATTTAATAGCTAAAAACATGAAAAACATCAGACGAAGACCTCAAACGACCAGACGCACCTTGGCGCGTGAACTTCCGAGAGCTACTATAGTCCATCCAATATATGAAGAACCCTATGACACATTTATTGCCCCTTGTAAAAGGGATGGGGCAAAAATATTTATTGAATTCGAAGTGAATCGTATATTAACATCTCTATTTCCCCATGGCAGATCAGTACAAATGTTTGACTTTCAGTAGCGTGTTGTTCTTCGATCGATTCGTGTTTTTTGTTGTTGTAATTATTATATTTATTGTTAGTATTGTTTAAAGTTGTTTCATTGAATCATATTTTTGTGTTTTTACAATGCCGAAGAGACAGAAAAGAACTATTCTCAGCAGTGAATCACGTGAATTTGTCGTACGCTTGCGTGATTATTTTCATCAAGAAAAACAAAATGGTGGACCATTGCTGTCTGTTGAAAACATTCGAGATCGGGTCGCGGATTCCCTAGGAATCAGTAAATCTACAGTATCTCGGATCACAGAGGAGAAATACGGTGAATCTTCATTAGAAGAGAAAAATTATTAACACCAAATAAGAAACGACAGAAGAAATGCTCAATAACAAAACCCGATAGCTTTGATTTGGCGGCAATTCGGAATCACGTGTATGCATACTATGACCGCAACGAAATACCAACACTTCTTAAACTGGTAGGTTCTCTAAAGTCAGTCGGATTATTTCAAGGCAGTGCGACGTCTCTTATAGTCCATCCAAAATAGGAAGAACCCTATGACACATTTATTGCCCTGTGCTAAATATCGTCCGATATAACGTTGTAAAAACGTTCGCTACCTATACTAATTTTATCAACATAAACAAAAGCCTCTCTTCTTATATATAATAAGTTATTTAGGTAAATATATCACAATAAAAACAAAATAATAAAAAATATATGCATATTGTTACAAATTAGAAAAAATACGGCAATTTGTAACTATAATACTATAATATCTGACGCACGTAGAAGGCCATGTCACATTACTGCGAAAACCAGTGTTGGGGTATAATAATCGTATTTTCGATTGTTTTTGTAAATACCTACTAAAATTAAATATTAGAATTATTATCAATTATAAGTGAATATTAACAGGTTTTAAGAGACATGTAAAACCAACTATAAATAATAATATTAGTAATATGAAAATTATGAAGAAAAGCAAGTGTAGAGATAAATATTAGCACATAACCTTAAAAACACATATTTTAGTCGGAATCCGATAAAGCAGTACATTCTAATTGTCTTCGTCACTATCGGAATCAGAACTACAACTTTCACACACATTTATAATCAGGTTCTGTTCACTTAAATTGTCAAAGCGTACATCGCGATCCCAATCTGCATAATATTCTCTTTTTGTTTTGTCCACCACTTTTTTCCAATCTTCTGCCGTGACATTGTCACATGCCTCGTTCAATAGAGTCAACATCTTGTTCGCTGTGAATGGTGGAGACGTGTTATTTCTAGCCGCATAACCTTAATGTAAAAAAGGATATTCATTACATAAATAATGATTAAAATGGCGTGAGGTAGAAGTGATAAATTATATTAATATACCTTTTATTTGAGCCCATATCATTTCAATAGCATTATATTGGCAATGGTATGGCGGTAATCTGATTACCGTGTGGCCTTTTGTTTTGGCCAGTTCGTCCAATACATATGTTGGTGTTGGAGGTTTATACAAATTAACCAATCGGAGCAGCTCATTTTTTAACATTGCCTCATTACTTGGCACTCCTTGCCACGAAGCCAACTTATAATTTCATTTTTTTGTTTGCGAAGACAATTTAGAATGTACTACTTTATCGGATTCCGACTAAAATATGTGTTTTTAAGGTTATGTGCTAATATTTATCTCTACACTTGCTTTTCTTCATAATTTTCATATTACTTATATTATTATTTATAGTTTGTTTTACATGTCTCTTAAAACCTGTTAATATTCACTTATAATTGATAATAAATCTAATATTTAATTTTAGTAGGTATTTACAAAAACAATCGAAAATACGATTATTTATACCCCAACACTGGTTTTCGCAGTAATGTGACATGGCCTTCTACGTGCGTCAGATATAATAGTATTATAGTTACAAATTGCCGTATTTTTTCTAATTTGTAACAATATGCATATATTTTTTATTTTGTTTTTATTGTGATATATTTACCTAAATAACTTATTATATATAAGAAGAGAGGCTATGTTTATGTTGATAAAATTAGTATAGGTAGCGAACGTTTTTACAACGTTATATCGGACGATATTTAGCACAGGGCAATAAATGTGTCATAGGGTTCTTCCTATATTGGATGGACTATAACATTACTTGGCCTGTCGACATATCGATGAGCCGACGCGCATCGATATCATTTCGAACTAGCCGACCAACTGAGGTTTTCCGTCTCGCTCACTCATATTAGTACGTCAGCGAGAGTGAGGAGTATAGATGCCGACGCATCTGGGTATTTTTTAATTTTATTTTTGCACACGCTTCCGACAGGTCGAATGAGTTCATGACAGTTGACGCGTCTTGATTGTAGTGGTGAATTTATTCCGGATTTTAGAAAAATATTTCCTGCTCCCGATGAGTGCCTATTATTATAATTTTTTATTTTTCAATACGTAAATGTATTAAGGAGGAATACCTAAAATCTGAACCCTGTGTGTATTATATTTACAGAGATATTTAAGTTATTACAAGCAATGTGTAGTCGATAGACATCACCGGGGAGGAGAGGTTAAGGGCCACCTCAACGCAACCAACGACATGCGGTAAGCAACCCACTCAAGTTTTCGTTCGCGCCTTGCATTACTTCGGTGATCTAACGAGAACCGCACTTACAATGTGCTATTGTCGTTCATTGTAGGAAGTTATTTATTACATGCAATAAAACATTTACTGCGCCTTCGCCCCAAACTAAGATATCCAACATAAAATTTCGTTCATCCGGTTTCCTTAAAAATAAATCTTCTCAGGGAAATACAAACAATATCATCAACCAATATTCTGCCTCTGTAAGAAACATCTTGGCATCTTGTTTTCGACCTTTTAATTATATATGTTAATTCAAAGAATGATAAAAACAAATTAGTATTTGAATTTTATTAATATTTATTAAAATCACATCAAATATTTTTTAGCGGATTTTAAGAATATATTTCAATGCTATAATATTTATAAACCATTGAAAATCCACCCCAATATTCAACAATTGATACACTCATACAAATTCACAGCAAACATCATTCTTTAGATGATGATAGATGATTATAAACGAAAGACGCTGAAGTTTATTTTTTCTTCGATTTATTGATGAGAGAAATATCATATAATAAGATGTTTTCTGTGGATTTGTATGCGTATATTATTTATTTTTATGTAAGCACATACAGGAGACTACCGACAGATGGTGATAGTAATTCTGATGTCTCATCTGTGGAATTCTATGACGCTTACCATGTTGCATATGGCTAAGCGCTGCATGAGGAGTTTTGATCCGCCAATGCATAGACTACAGCCCGAGATTCACGCATCATCCTTATTATTACAGGAATTTACAATGAATGGATGGTCTTCACGGGACGACATTCATCTACCACCAATTTTAATTGATAGGCTATGACTGGCATTTTACGGGTGAAGGATCAAATTCACACCAATCTTTTTTTGTCCGTCGGGGATCGAACCAACATTCTTTTGCTTGCAAAGCAAACCCTTTGACCATTGAGCTATACCCGCCGGCAAAGTTGTTGAATATTTATTGAAATATTTTTTAGCCTACAATATTAATTATAACAATCACTTAAATGAATAACACAATAAAGCTAATAATAATATAATATGCTAAGTATTGCTGCAAGTACGATGATGATCTGATGCATGAGTCTCCGTCCCTTCATGTGCCACTGTTTCATTAATGTAATATATTAAGATGGAGAACAACTCACACTTGTTTGACAACAATGTACAATTAAATATAATAATGGATATATATCTAGCTTTTAACATAAAAATATTTTTTTGGAACAACTTAAATGACTTAAATTATAATAATAAAAAATATGTACATTTCAGCAAATGCAGAATTGAAAAACAATGAATATAAACATTTTGCAAAGAAAATGCCTGAAAGCATAGAAGTAAAAACTGCACATAACTATTCACTAAAAATACTGGAAAACTTTCTAGTTTAAAATACTACAATGCAAGAAATAATATGAAAAGCCGCATAATCAGTAGAACTTATTATTCTACTTTCTCTTTACCAAACATATCTTATAATAATATACGGCCAATAAAAATATCTGCGATTAATATACTTTTTCTTAAGTATATTTGTCTTGTTCGTAGTTAACAAAACATTCCGAAGTTCAAACAAATGTGAAAAACACAATAAATATTATGCAAATGTGTAATGCACGAGTTGGTACAATCGGTGCATTACTTATAGCTTTGCCTCATGGCAGCGAACAGTCGATTTCCACAATGTCCTTGGGGACATTAGCAAACTGATAGGTGTTCGACTTATCGTCCGCCTGAGAGAGGATGCCTTTAAGGTAGGAATTATAAAAATCGTATTTTTCACTTTTTTGTTATTATTGTATGGTTTATTGCAATAAGTGGTCCAAAGTCTTGCAAAAGCTTCTTTATTGACGATTTTGAAGACACCTTCTTTTCTATTCACCCATCTGATGAATCTTGGACAAAATTCTCTGTTTTGTAGCATTGTCAATGAGAAGACACATATGTTACATTTTTTTGTTAACACGTCTTTCAACGGTATGGTGGGGTTCTTCTTTATATAAATAAATTGAAGTAGTCGTAATTAAGAGAGTGTAGAATATTTTTTAAAAAAAAAATTCTATTATTATTTTGCAAGCTCCAAAGCTTTATTAAAGCTTCGGCGTCAACCAATTTAAAGACACCCTTTTCTCTGTTCAACCATTTGATGGTCCCAGGAGAGTGCTCTCCGTCTAGTAGAAGCTTTAATAAGAATCTCCACAAGCAGAGTCTTCCTCCTGACTTGGGTTTGATATCTATCGTTGCGTCCGGGAACTTGACTTTATCAACGAATTGAAAGGCACAAAGCACGCCTTTCACCTTAGCGAGAATACCTTTATTGTAATAGTGATGAAAATTAGACAAAAATTTTTGGTAAGTCATTTTTGAATTATTAATATGATTGCCCCAAAGTCTTGCAACAGCCTCGGTATCAACAATTTTGAAGGAGCGTTGCGCTTTTTTTATCCATGTGATGTATCTAGGTGAGTATTCTCCATCTTCTAGGAGCTTCAATAAAAAATCTATTGTGCGGAGTCTTTTTCTTGGCTTTTCTTGTATTATTGTGTCAGAGGTGTTCCCGTTCTGCGTTGCCTTGATCTTTGTCGTTCCAGAGGCGATGTCCACCTTGGAGGTTTGCTTGTCTTGCAGCGCCTGGTGAGGTTGTGGTGCTGATGATGCACCCAAGTGGTGGTTGACGGACTTGTTTCTCGGGACTGAAAATGTTTTAATACCATGTAAATTGCTGTATATATAATTATATGTAAATATCATAACCTATTTTCCTGGTTATTGCTCTCGTATTCCTTAAGTTTTACAAATTTTGTAGATAACACCTACCATGTAGAGCCGACTCAACAAGCAGGGAAATCTCATCTGACGGCAATGGAAAAATGTCTTCTGACTTATGTGACGCTTGCCATTTTCTAAGTGCAGTATTCTGAATAATATTACACTAATAACACTTAACTTAAGGCCTCGGCATTCACGCAACGAACTTTATTCCTTACTAAGTCAAACCATCATATCCCCAGTATTCTACACCGGAATCTGCTTTCAAAACCCATTATAAGTCTTTATTGGCTCTAGGTGAGATGTCAAGATCATATTGATCAAAATCAGAAACAGTAAAACGGTGCAGATTGCAAAGAAAGAAATGAAGTCAAGGACTTGAAGGTGTTCAAAGTTGCGTTCCTCAATAATGGGAGAAGTGGCAGTAGGTAGGTGGAGTACCTGTCTTCAGTATCTCTGGCTTGTAATAGTTCTTAACGTCGATCCCGAGAAGTTTCCCGTACTCGTTGCCATACCAAACAAGTAACTCTGTTTTCGGATAGATGTTCTTCACGCTCCTGGAATTAACAAATATAATTATTACATTTGTGCAGTTATGTGATTCATAATAATACTCTGGGGACACTATTGTATAGGTAACAGTTACTTGAGAGCAGTTGCTACAGAAGAACAGATACCTGATTTTTTTTCGTAGCTTTGTAGGTACTGACTGAATCCAAAGAGTAAATTTAAAGAAACCACCGCACTAAAGGTTACTCTTATACATCCGAAATTAAATAAGAAACTTAAAATAAGTAAATAAATGTGTTATAAAAAATAAAATAAATAAATTATTTTGAAAAAATATATACAAAAAATTATAATAAGGAATATATAAATTCTAAAATGACTGGAATGTGGCAATGTTCCCTTCACAGTAGCCTCAAAACAAAAACATCAGGTTTGTGTTTTCTTAACTGTGAACCATATGCGGTTTTGGCAATATCATAAATACAAATCATTTTTTAAGTCCTCAAGTTCTTGACATTTCGAAGAATCATTCTTAATGAGAAGATTTGATAAAATTAAGAAAGCCATTCATAATTATAATGCATTTGTAGGAATTTTAGATTGTGTTACAAAGTACCTACAGTGCAGGCACTATTTTCGGTTTGAGCATTGGGACTGCCTTGCGTGACAATGGAGCGCCACCATCTTCTGCTATCAGAGAGAGAGAGTAGAAGGACCGCGAGAACAAGTACACTTGCCTGTAGTATATGTGTCCCTTGTATTGGTAAGCCTGCAGATTCTGCTCGTGCACGTTGCGAGCACAGTTCACGAATCTCAGCCAATTGGACGTGTCCTGGTCGGCCCCATCAACATAGCGCCGAGTTGTTCCAGCATTGTCATATATCTACAAAAACATAAGGCGAAGACATAACTGAGATTTACAATCAGAATGTGGGGGGTTCGAGCATTGCTAAATTACAACCTTTTAAAAAAAAGTTTTTTTTATATTCTCACCGCAACAAAGCCAGATAATTTCAGCATGAGAGATAGTCATATCAATTTGGCTGTAGAATCATAAGCGAATGTAGTAATAAATCTCTTATTTAACGTCATTAATCTATGGAATAGTAAAAAAATTGCAGGAGATCTGTAACCGAAGACCAAGTGATGAGTTTGATGATTTTCTATAAAAGTAAATTTATAAATATTCAGTAACCTAAATAGTTTTTCTTAATAGTTAATAAATACCGTGTACAAAGTCATGGATTATAAAATAATGAATGGCGACAGATTGACTTCCCCCTTTTAAAGATCAATTCAGGATAACTTGATGAATTAATCACAACAATAATTATTCTCTATCAGACAATGCTGAGTATGTATAAAATAATGCAAGGAATGTAGGGTTAGTAGAAACTCATATGTATAAACTATTAAATTGCATATAATTAAACTATTAAATTGTACATAAACTATTAAAATAATCATTGGAGAAAAATATTTTTAAAACATTAAATCATTTCAAAAACTTGTTATAATACTTGCATATTGTATGACGCATATTTCCACTTGTAAAATGTTTTTTCAGTTTTATTTTTAAAACATGTTTTTAAACTCTTATTCTTCATAAATAAATTATATAAATCACTTTTTTAATAAATTGATACACACGTGCAAATCTACATTAAACAATCAACTTTTGCAGAAAAAGGACAGATGATCCCAGCGTCTGCCGTTTTTTTCTTCAAAAATTGACGAGAGAAATATCACAAAATATCATACTTGATATAGATTTGTACATCTTTTATATCAATTTATCTAAAATAATTATTCTTGACAGTATTTCATAACCATGGAGTCTGGTAATCCATAAATATATATTAGGTGTTTCACATAAAATCCAAAAAAACATCTAACAGAAAAATATATTATAGTCTATGAAGAGATCTATGGACACAGTGTTTTTTTTTCATGATATAAAATAAGATTAATTTTGGTGTTGAGCTGTCAACATCCTGTCCAGTGGCCACCATCGTACTGATCTCTTGTACAGTTTCTGAGGAGACTTGCCTGCCACACGTAGCGACTGTTGGGCGGTGCTCGGGTGCACACAACACCGATGTAGGGGCCGAAGCGCGTGGCCCAGGGCAGGTGGCTACTGGACCAGGCCCCGCGCCCCGCGCCCGGCACTCCTGAGGGCGCCACCACCACATACCCCACGGGGGCTGTCTGCTCGGCCACGCACAGTTCGCTGCCTGCAACGGGCTGCAACACACAACATCATTACCATCCATTGCATTGGATTCATTGAACAAAGTTATACTGCTGCACTGATCAATAATATTTGTACCGTCGAGGAAATTCCTGAAGACTGGCAGATGCGTGTGATATTTCAGAAAAAATAGATTAGACAATTTTAAATGTGACAACATGTCATGTATTGACCAACATTGAGAAACAGGCTTGCAGAAAACATACTAAAATACTATACAACTGGGTTTATAAAAATTAGATAAAATAATGATTACCTGTTACTATTTATTGATTTTAAGGAAGCCAAAACAGTATACTCAGAAAATCTCTTTGACATTCTTTCAGAATTTAAGATTTAAAGAAAACACGACAGGCTAGTAAAGTCAACTACGAACAGTACAAAATGCTGCATGAAAGTAGGTAATATTTTGTTTTTAAGGAATTTGTGGTATTTAACAATCTTAAATTAGGTGATGATTTGGCTCTTGCAATGAGAAATCAGGAAAAGTGGACCGACAGGCCTATGATAAAATGAAAGACTTACCTTAGAGTCTGGAATGACCAGCAATGGTCCATGAACTCGACAATATTCATGATATCTCTCTTCGCAGCGATCACACCCTACAAGGAAAAAATACACATATTAATGTTAGTAATATGCACACTGACATCCATTTAAGAACAATAGTATGTGTATATAAATATACAATATATAAATACATTATTTGAAGGATAATAAAAAATGGCTCAATTTGTATGACCTCAAATTGATTTGTACCAATAAAGTTGCAAAAACGAAACCAAAGTTTTTGTATCCTTAAAATAATAACTGGCACTTAAGGACTAATCTTTCTTTCAAAATTAAATTAGGAATAATATGTGCAACAGTATAATGAAAATAAATGTCTGTAATCACAGAGAAGGTAATCATATCAACAACAAAAATGTGAAAATAATATCTATTTCCCTTTTATTATAATCAATAATACTTAAAAAGATGATCAATAAATTATTGTACATAATTTTTACCTATAATAATAATCATATCAATTTATTAACAATCAAAATGATCTTAATCTATTACATACATATTAATACAATAGTGATTATAAAAAATAAATACACATAAACAGTATCATGAAATGTAATAAGTTCTTAAATGTGGTTAATCTGCCCAAAGCAGGTATAACCTGCTTTAGAGCAGACTCATATTGTACAAAGAAAAATATCTTTAATTCGGTCATACACACATTATTTGTAAATAAACTTTATAGTCCATCCAATATAGGAAGAACCTTATGACACATTTATTGCCCTGTGCTAAATATCGTCCGATATAACGTTGTAAAAACGTTCGCTACCTATATTAATTTTATCAACATAAACAAAAACCTCTCTTCTTATATATAACATGTTATTTAGGTAAATATATCACAATAACAACAAAATAATAAAAAATATATGCATATTGTTACAAATTAGAAAAAATACGGCAATTTGTAACTATAATACTATAATATCTGACGCACGTAGAAGGCCATGTCACATTACTGCGAAAACCAGTGTTGGGGTATAATAATCGTATTTTCGATTGTTTTTGTAAATACCTACTAAAATTAAATATTAGAATTATTATCAATTATAAGTGAATATTAACAGGTTTTAAGAGACATGTAAAACAAACTATAAATATAATATAAGTAATATGAAAATTATGAAGAAAAGCAAGTGTTTCTTTCAAGTTGCACTCCTTTGTCACGAAGCCAACTTATAATTTCATTTTTATTGTTTGCCGTAGTAGGAACTTGGTACGAAGCGTTGTCCATTACTATGGCGTGAGGCTCGTGTAAATTTGACAATAAGGTCATAAGCCATTGTCTGAAATTATCAAAATTCATCTCTTCATGATATTCTGTCGTTTTAACTGATTTAAACGCCAGAAGACAATTGGGCACAAAACCTTTTGACGTTCCGGCATGACAAATAATGAGGCGCTGGCCTTTTCCTTCAGGAGTTTTCGTCCTGGATTTAGCCGTGTCGTCGGTCCATATTTTACCAACAGTATGATTAGCATTGAGCCAAGTTTCGTCGAGAAAAACGACTTTCTCCCAATTCCTAATGCTCTTCATTTGCCTCAAAAAATCGCATCTTTTTCAGGGAAATATCCGTGCGCTCCATTATAAACTTTCTTTTTTCACATTTTTTATATTTGAAGCCAATGTTTTTCAATACCTTACTAAGAGACGTCGCACTGCCTTGAAATAATCCGACTGACTTTAGAGAACCTACCAGTTTAAGAAGTGTTGGTATTTCGTTGCGGTCATAGTATGCATACACGTGAATCCGAATTGCCGCCAAATCAAAGCTATCGGGTTTTGTTATTGAGCATTTCTTCTGTCGTTTCTTATTTGGTGTTAATAATTTTTCTCTTCTAATAAAGATTCACCGTATTTCTCCTCCGTGATCCGAGATACTGTAGATTTACTGATTCCTAGGGAATCCGCGACCCGATCTCGAATGTTTTCAACAGACAGCAATGGTCCACCATTTTGTTTTTCTTGATGAAAATAATCACGCAAGCGTACGACAAATTCACGTGATTCACTGCTGAGAATAATTCTTTTCTGTCTCTTCGGCATTGTAAAAACACAAAAATATGATTCAATGAAACAACTTTAACAATACTAACAATAAATATAATAATTACAACAACAAAAACACGAATCGATCGAAGAACAACACGCTACTGAAAGTCAAACATTTGTACTGATCTGCCATGGGGAAATGGAGATGTTTATATACGATTCACTTCGAATTCAAATTCGATTTTTTTTCGAAGAAGAAGAGAAAAAAAATCGACCTAATCGAAATAAATATTTTTGCCCCATCCCTTTTACAAGGGGCAATAAATGTGTCATAGGGTTCTTCATATATTGGATGGACTATAGTGACATCTCTGACTGGTCCCTACTCATGAGCATCAACCACTCTTTAGTGTATTTATGATCGTTAAGGTTATCAACTGACAATACTTGGTGAAACTGCATAATTATAATTTTAAAATCATTTTAATTAAAAAATCTTCAATAATTATTGAAGATGGTCTCCAGGAAGGCCTAAACATGTAATCAGTTAAAATAAATGTGAATCAAAACTATTTTTTTTTTTTGATTAATTCTTTAATTAAAATTAATTTACAATTATATTTGTGATCGGGCAACATATTTTACATTTCGGCTTCCAAGAATCTAAAACTTCTCTGACCGAAGCCAGAGTATGTAGATCCTATGACCAAGCTTTTGCTTTGACTTCTGGTAGTGTAAGAGTGAAATTTGGGGTTTTACCAGATAATTATTTTTATTAATATTTACTATACATGTCTATTACATTTATACATCGTTCAATGAATCTCGATAAACTTCTTAAATTCTTTGTGAGTATTCTCCCGCATTTATATGCTTCAAAGTAAGTACAAAAGTATCAATGGTTGCAGATACTTACAAACAAAAGTGTCATCATCTGGTTCAGTAGACTCCTTGTAGTTCTCTGGACGAGCAATTTGTCTTTCACTCCTTCTTCTGTCGGTCTCTGTAAGGAGAGTCATATTATTAGATTTGTGTAAATAATAAAAGCAATAATTTGCAAAAAGAATTTACAAAACAATAAAACTCTTTGGTTTACTTGCCTATAAACTAATATACATAAAATGTTAAATGGACAGCTGACATGGATACAATTAATAAAAAGAGATTTTTGTTGTTATCCAATTGCAACTTTAAAATGATAACCTAGGCCAGGGGTAGCGAACCTTTTTGAGACTGAGTGCCAAAAAAATTTTTTTCAATAAAATAATATGTCGCGTGCCACATGCCATGGAAATAAACATGCATCAAATGTTTGTGTAACTTCAGATTTTTAATAAAACCAAAAATTAATACGTTGAGGAAAATAATTCAGTAGTTAATAATGGCGAACTAAGAAAATAAATAAAAAAAAAAAATAGACTTGAAAAAAATTGTGAACCTCAAAACTAATTAGTGAGATTTTTGTTGTTGGATGCTAGATGCCAAATTTTTATATCGGGTTCATAGCTGGTAGCTTTTAATACAATACAAGCAGTAGTACTTTCGTCTGTAAGTCTACTTCTTATTTTTTTTTATGTAAACGCATGCAGGAGAGCACAACCGGTCAAGACCAGTGCACTCTATGACGCTCAGCCAGGGAGGCTGGACGCTGCATGCGGGAAACGTGTGTTGTGTTCGTGTTTGTGTGTGGGTTAGGGAGATTGCAAGTGTATATTTATCTGTTTCTTGAAGAGATCCAGATTGTAGGAAGGAGGAAACACAGACGCTGGAAGAGCATTCCATAGCTTACCGGTGGCATTAAGGAAGGAACTTTGGAAGCTGCCAGTTCTTGGTCGACATATATTAACCGTGTATGGATGTACGGCAAGTGTAAGACGAGTTTGTCGGCTGTGAGTGGGTGCAGGAGGAATTAGTTCTGTAAGTTCCGAAGAGCAGCGACCGTGGTAGTAACGGTAGAAAAGACTAAGAGAACCAACCTTACGTCTGTGTTCCATTGATTGTAGATTAGACGTAAGGGTGTCATTGTTTATCAAACGAATTGCTCTTCTTTGAACTGAGTCAATTAAGTTTAGAAGGTATTTTGGGGCTCCAATCCAAAGGTGACTGCCGTATTCAAGGATAGGTCGGATTTGTCCTTTATATAGAAGAAGAAGTTGTTTATCGTTGAAATACCGACGTGATCTATATAATACACCTAGTTTTTTGGAAGCGAGACCGGCTTTACACTTAATTGACTCGTAATATTTGACATTATTCGATATTGATAATCCAAGCATGTTGATGGAGCTTGCTTTCGGAAGAGAACAACCGTTGAAGGATACAGGATCCATAGCAGTCTTCTTGGTGGAGAAAGTACATGATTGGGTTTTTGAAATGTTGAAACTGACGAGGTTGAGGTCACCCCATCGTGAAACCCTTTCGAGAGACATATTCATCTTCTCCACCAGAGATTCTCTAGCAGCAGATAGTTCCGAATGTTTCGGAGGTCTATGGAAGATTATACTCTCATGGACAGTGCTGTCGTCGGCATAACAGTGAATGTTTGCGCATTGAAGCAAATCATTCACATGCAGAAGGAAAAGAGTGGGCGACAGCACAGAGCCCTGTGGAACTCCTGAGTTGATTTTATGGCAGGAAGAAGAAAAGCCATCTACGACAGTGATGATGCTTCGATCACTCAAGAAGTTTTCAATCCAGGAGCACAGGGAGGGAGTTAGTCCATAAGACGGTAATTTAAATTATGTCTGATTTAATAAAGTTCATCGAAGAAAATAATGATTCACAGGAATACGTCGACGAAAAAATTGTTAATATGCCCATTGCTATTTTTTTAAGACAAGAAAAAGTTTCCGGGGTGGATTGCCAAGTTGTAAGTACTTCATTTTCGGCATTCCTCTGGACTGGTCCAACGAATCGATCTCGCTCAATTTCTTCCAAAACAATTCTTAAGTCTTTAAATTTTTGTGTCCATATCGAACTCGACCGAAAATCTACCAATTTCATTTCAAAATCATCTAATTCCATGTATTCAAACATTGTTAAGTTTAATAGTTGATACTTATATGTGTCTGGATGGGTAATAAATTTTGTAGTTTCTTCAAGTTGTCGACACAGAACAAACCTTCTTGAAAATTGTTCCATTGTTGCGTCTAAAGCATTTTCAAATGATTCTATTAATTTTCCTACGTCTGGCTTTTCATGGATTTCCAGATCCATCATGTATTTTTTTAGGTTGGGAAAGTACTTAAAAGTTCTGGTTATTATATCACGCTTAAATATTTGTAACTTAGCTTCAAATGCTTTTATATTATCAAACATAACTAATAACGAAATTATTTTGGCTATTTCAAAGCTAGCAGCAACATAATTGGAATTACTATTAACAAACTTATTTAAAGCACTCGATTGTAGATTTTTGTTTTTGATTGCTCTTAAAATATATTCTTATTGTTCATCTCTGCTTTTGCCAAGAAGTTCCTTCTGAATTGTTTCATAGTGTCTTTTTACAGATGATGTTCTAGATACCACTGACACAGAACATATAACACATATTGCTTTGTCACTTCTTTAAATTACACCGTAAATTTCAGTCCACCAATTTTGAAATTGTCTGCCAGAATTTTTACTGCTGGCTTCACCAAGTTCTTGTTTCTTATATGGTACAGCCATCTTTGTGGGTGCCAATAAACAGTTTGTTTCTGTATTAATTGGATTGTTTTTATAGCACAAATTGATAACAAAACTGTCCGATCAGGTGAAGAGTTATTCTGTCACTGACACATCAAATCGTCGAATTTAAATTGTTGATAAATCATATTCATCCACAAGAGTAGCAATTACAAACCTAAACCACACGAGAGCTGACGATCTAATGCGCATCGAGAGCGCGCAGTGTGACGTATGTCGTGACCCTTCGTGAACATTTCGGAACGGCTCGTGCCCGGGAGCGAAGTTCATTACAAAAAAAAAAATACACCTCAAGGAACTAGCACCGCGTGGGAAGCATTGAACAATATGATTTATTTATGCATGAATGTCGTCATATCCTTCGTTTCTGAAATTATTTATGAACGAAGAAAATACACTTCGCTATTTAAATATTTTTTTAATACTATTTATATAACTTTTTTTATTTTTTCTAATACACTTTTATTTTTTCTCCTCATTCGCGTGCCACGCAAAATCGTCTCGCGTGCCACCTGTGGCACGCGTGCCATAGGTTCGCTATCCCTGACCTAGGCATTACACTTACCAAGGAGTGTTATATCTTTATTTCTCTTTACTAAAATAGAATTGTAAATATGTTGTGACCTACCCTGCTCATTACTTGCATGGCTTCCTAACTCTTTCCCAACTTGTGCCACACATGTTTGCATCTTCATCGTATTTTCTTTTGATCTGGAAATTCATATGAATAATTTGAGTGCATTAACGAATAATAATTTATTCAAACTTATTGTATTCAAAATGTATTTTCCAAGCAATGCTAATAATTTATTTAAGTTTCTGAATACATAAACAGTTTATACCTAGTTAGGCACACTTAACACATAACAGAAAAATGTATTGTGTTGAGCTTGAAATTTAATACATTTAAATGACTGCCATTATAACAAATTATTATTAAATCAACTATCATAAATACACAACAAAAAACTAAATAAATATTATTTTAAGTAAATAAGAATATTCAAATTGTATTAAATTTATCAAATAAAACATACTCATCAATTTCCAATTGAGAAAAACCTTCCAAGCAGTTCTTCCTATTTCTTTCCGCCTGTGAAAATAATTAAACATAATTGTCAATACATATTCAACAAGAAATAGTAAAACATGTTTATTAAATTAAATAAAATATTACTTACTTTTATAATTAAGTTACATTTTTAAAACAAACATATATTGTACAGATTTAACCCATTGATAATCAATTATATGGTTCATAGTTATGTAATGTTAAATACAAAGTTTAGTATTCTGATAATATTATAATAGTAAATCATTCAAAAATTGGTTTCATAAATTAAAATTAAGATGTCTTAAAATTAAAACATTTATACTATGAATAAATATTTAGTAAATCGCACAACATAGTCTTCTTAATAACTATTAGCTAACTGGCACAGCTTACTTTATTCTACTTGGCTTCCTCGGGATAGACTCATAGAAAATGCCATGACTGTACATGTCACACTGTAATTATGTTAAAGGACAAATTATTTTCTATTTATCATTCAGTGTAGTGATATTTACATGTACCAATATTCCATACCTTGATCTTATTGATTCTCTTCTTCATTTGAATTTTTCTCTCAGCCAACCTTTGTTTTGGTGTTTTGTTCATCTTAATTTTTTTCTTTTGCACTAAAAAAATAAATAATTTCATTAGGTTGTATAATTTATTGCATGGATTTAAATAATTTTATTTATTAGAATATTATTTAATTTTTTCAATATTCTAATCTTCTTTTATAGATCATCGACTATATCACAATATTATTAGTAATTAAACAAAGTTGGTTCCAAGGCTCGTGGTTCGCATCCCGCTTCTGCCGATATTCTTCTGAATGAAGTGATGCGTATAAAGAATATGATGCATAGTATGTGTATATTTAATTACTAAGCATAATTTATTTTCTTACTAAATTTTATGGAGGCAAAAAGAAACATACTGAAAGAAACGATGAAGTTACTAGACAAATAAATCGTAGTTTAGCAATAACTTTACTATACAAAATGTGAATAGTAGTGATTCATTAAATGGCATTTCTAGCAATTCTTTCAAATTACTTAATTTTTTAAAGACATTAAAAACAATGAAAAGCTTGTTTTATTTAAGTAAAACCATGTTGACTTTCAACACAGCGCTCAATGTTGCCTAAAAGTTAGATGGCATTCGATAAGTTGAAACATTCAGCAGTGGAGTACCTTCCCTCCTCTGTAGCATTTCCTCATACCAGTCCTCATAGCGCCGAATGAACAGCGGGGCGGGGCCTTCATCTGCAATAATTGATAAAACTGGATTTATAATTTTCAGCTTTTGACATTTGTACTTGGAAGTCCATTGTAAACAATTCACTTTGTAAAGAGAGATAACTTATTGGTATCAGATTCCTGAGAAGGTCAAATTGAAATATATATATAGTAATGATACTTGTGACATCCTAAAGTAGTTTTGTTTTTTGCTTAATCTTCTTCTTCGTGTCAGCGACTTCAAATTATTTCTGCCCAGTATCTGGCAACATCGATAGCCCGTGTGTTGCCTAGCATTAGGTCTTGAGGTGTGCAGCTTGTTGGGCACATGGAGCAGGATCTTAGGTGTGAGGCGGTATTTGCTTAACACTGCATATGGGAATGAGATGTGTAGTGGTTGACTTTGTAGAAATAGTGAGGATATTACAACCACATTCATAAATCTACTTCTAGATGACGTTTGAAATGTATGAATCAGCACAAATACTCTAAGAGCTTTACAATGACTACTGGTGATAATAAAGGGATTGGTAAATTAAAATAGAAAAAATAAATAAAAATAAAAAAATTGGTAAAACTACCTGTTCTAAGACGACATACATGATGAGTAGAAAGATGTTTAACGGGATATAAAATAAAATAGTTGTTACGAACCAATTAAATTCCTTAGTTCAATAGATTAGATAGAACGTGACCTGATTCAAGTAGTAACCCTATATGCCTTCGCACTAATATATATGTTACATAATTTTAATTTTATAAAAAATAAATGAACTCACTTTTCATATATTTCATGAACATCGATCGCATGATATGGCGATGATGTTCATCGAACATACTCCATTCCTCTTTCGTCACAAACACGGACACGTCGAACTTTTTCTTGGTAACAGAGGGCTCAGTCATCTCGGTGCGAGATCAATCTAGAGCAAAAAATATTATTGATTGACCAGTAGCAGGAGGCTGCTACGATAAATAATAGCTCATCCAATCTGTATCTCTTCAAGAAGCTGACTTAAAAAACACTTTCAAATTTCGCAATCTCTACATTCACAAACCATATATTGTACATCATTTATAATTAGTTATATGTTTTTTTTATAGTATAAAGTAGCATCTAGCTGACCATATTAAAATTATTTTACGTTTAATTGATTTTTAAAACTAAATATTTCTTGTATTTAATCCACAAATTGAAATATTTTTTGATAAAACTAAATCTTACTAAACATAAATATACTGATAGTAAAGCACGGTAGTGAAAATGAGGTTAGGTAGAAAGAAAAAAAAAAGCGGCAACAAATATGAATAAAATTAGAATTTGAGAAAAATTTCAAAATGGCCGTTATGTATTACAACAGTCTTGTATGAAATTTTTTTTTAATATATATTGTTTTTTTGTAATTAAATTATATATTGAGTATCCTATCTTTGTAATTGAAGTCTAAGCAGAATTTAATAAAGTTTCATGCAATCGGATGAATGACTCGTATGACTGCATAACATATTAACAATTTTTTATTCAACATTCATTTTATATGTATAAATTAGAAAACAGCTATTTGCTAAATTTCATTAATTACAAAACACAATACATATATGCATTGTATTTAAAATTCTATTACACATAACTAAGTTTAATAACACAAGAAACATAAATGATGTAATAAAACATACCTTTATCGTGAATAAATCGTAATTTTGCACAATAACAAATAAAACAATCGAGGAGTCCAAGCGTCGCGCGTCGTTACGGTTCGAATTCGGAGGGAAAAGAAAGAATTCGGAGGGAAAATAACAGATGGCGAAAAAGAAACTATATAAAGGCTAATGGAATAATATTATCTAACCAGCTAAAGATGCGCACACGGATAGGTATTAATATTTTTATTACTTAATGTAATCGGTACATATATTTCATAAATAAGAAACAAATAATTAAATTAAATTAAATAAAGTGAAACAAACTAAAATTAAATAAAATAGAATATTATAAAATATAGTAAAACATACATATGTATATATTTTAAAATAAATAATATAGAATACAATACAGTAATAAATAAACAAGAAAAAAAACATAGTGGAATATATTGCAATAAAATATAATACTATTTCATTTAACTCATAAAAAATATAAATATAAACTCATAAAATAAAACAAAATAAAAATAAACGAAAAGACTGGCAGACTCTCACCAAACTGCAATATTATACTGATAGTTGCATGTTCTGATCAATCCAAATTAGAAAAAATAAATATAGTGAGTGTATATGTAATAAAAGGAATTAAATTTGAATTAGTTGAAAATATAATGATATACCTAACCTATAACATATATGGGAGCGTCGGACTAATCATCCTACCTCTGACCGTAAAAAAATCCAATTGACAAATCACAGAAACATATGCCTCGGTTACCGCCGCTTCTACCTTGAAGGGCCCCGGAAACCATATATGTTCCCACTTGGACCTTCGAGTACAGAGATGTTTTGGGACAAGACATGGACAATTTCAACTGACAGAACTAACTGGCGGCAATTTGTGATGACCATATGTTCCAGATATGGTATGGATATGGGAAGATAACTCATATCTCATTGTTGTTAGAACTCCATAGTGGGAAACGATAGCCATTTTTAAAACATTAGTGGACAACATAATTTTCACATTTTTTAGTTATTTTTCAACGTTAAAAACAACTTGAATAGCAGTTATGATAAATTGTAGTAATAAAACTCACATATCTGGTGATAAAGCGGTGATGTTCTTCAATAAAAATTAAAACGTCCGAGTTCTTGGAGCGACGTGACGATGCAATTCGAAACCGGAGGGAAAAGAAAAGATGGCGTAAAATAAAAACGCTGCAAAGGACTGATGAATAATTATTATGTAGCCATGTATGATGAACTCACGGAAGCGCTGACATCCATGGAAAACATATTTAATTCCAACTACAATATGAAGATAAACAGCACAAAAACCAAAGTCATGACAGTAAGCCGCAATGAGCAGCAAAAAATTAACATATCAATGCTAGGAGTACCCCTAAAAGATGCAAAAGAATTTGTTTACCTTGGAAGTACGATCACCTGGGATGGCAGAACAAAAAGAGAAGTCAACAGTCGAATACATCAAGCAAGGCTAGCTTTCAATAAAAAAGCCAAAATTCTTGAGTCAAAGAATATTTCTTTAGGGCTCCGCAAGCAACTTGCCAAAACACTTGTTTGGAGCATCTTAATGTACGGCTGTGAGACATGGTGCTTATCTGAAAGTGATAAAAAAAGACTAGAGGCCTTTGAGATGTGGTCGTACAGAAGAATTCTCGGAATTTCCTGGAGAGACCACGTCACGAACAATGAGGTTCTCAGAATAATCAAGGAAGATAGGCAACTAATAAGAACCATCTCAGAGAGGCGAGCCCGATGGATCGGCCACATCATGCACCACGATGGTCTTCTTCACGATATTGTGGAGGGGATGGTTGAGGGTAGAAACTATAGAGGGCGCCCTAGACGGGAGTATTTGCAGCAAGTATTCGAGGACATGAACTGTAGCGCTTATGCTGAGCTGAAAAGGGTTGCGGAGGACCGAGAGGAATGGAGATCGAGATGCAAGATTCTGTTGCTGCAAACCAATCCACCGGATTGATACTACGAAGAAGAAGCCATGTATGGGTTTGATAGGTATTACTGATACATTGATAGGTATTTTTAGGTTTAGATTTGGTAGATAGCTATAATTATGTCATTTATCTTTCCTACTTATATACTAATAGAAGTAAAATAAGAAACCCTAATAATAATATAAACATATATGATTGTTTATTATAAGATATACGAACAAGAAAAAAAGATAACAATTTACGCCGAAAAAATATTATAATTTATCAAAATTTCATGCCCCATCAATAGGTTTTTTTTGCATTGTTAACTTAATTTTCTTTTACATTTCGCGATTTATCTCGCTCTTGGAACTTGCATGCATTTATCCACTATCTATATATATAAAAGAAAGTCGGGTTATATTTGTTTTTATAACTCAAGAACGGCCGAACCGACTTGGCTGAAAATTGGTGGAAAGGTAGCTTAGAACCCAAAAACGTCCATGGGATACTCAAAATTGATTTGATTAAGAAAAAATATTAAACATTTACGTAAACATGTTTTCATACAAGACTATTGTAACTTGACAGCTGTCAGATAAGACGGTGTTGCCATAGTCAGCAACATAACTTAAAATGATGCAATAGTAGGTATTGTAGGTACGTAAGGTACGGAATATTTTGAAACAAAAAAGAAAACAAAAGGCAGGAAAAAAAAGACAAAAACAAAATAAATATTAGTGAAAATATCAGTTTAATCTTTTATTTGGTAAAAATGTTATAACAAAAAGCAAATGGAAAGGCATCTTCTTATTCTATTGTGTTATTTTTATTTTTTATTATTTTCTCTATTTATTGTATATTTATGTATACTATTCTAAATATATGTTTCTAAATATTTGTAAAAAAATTGGAATGGACCAAATATATGATATCATATGTACCGAAAAATTCAACTTAATAAAATCCAAAATCTGCTCATTTATTGCCTTTCGGGTGAAACAAAGTTCACCGGGTCAGCTAGTAATATTATATTAGCAACTGGTCGAAGCTATAGCGCGGCAGGCGCCATAGAAAAACTGACCACTTACTAGCCAGCGTAATCGCGCATGCGCACTTGGGCTCGTTCATATTCCAACGATTGAATTTGAATCATTCGTTCGAACTGTCCATTGATGCTCTTGCTGTAGGCGCTTATTAGATAATTTTTCGCTGCCACACAATAATCTCAGGAAACTCAAAAAAAAATTAAATAAATATGCTTACTTTATTTATTTTATAACAGTTATATAAGAGTAAGAAAGAAATAGGAATAAAATAAAATTACAATAAATAAATACATAGATATATTTTTATACAACATCTCTTAATATAAAAACCCACGTTTCTAACTAACGCATTATTAACGATAATTATTTTTACTAGATGGAATCAGTGCCGGTTTTAGGGGGGGGGCGAGGTCGGTCAACGGCCTAGGGCGCCAAATGACCTAAGGGCGCTGAGGGCAACTTGCTTAGTTTTTTTCTTATTGCGCCCTTTTGTAGACTGTGGAATTTGAAATGAATTAAAAGATTCCAAATATTCCCACACATAGTAACTACGAAGATTTGTTTTTCGGAGAAGTAAGCATAAACAGTCTTTCACCACACTTGAACATCGATGATAAATTGTTTTCGGAGAAGTAAATATGAAATACAAAAACAAACATTGTTAAAATAGAAAACAAAAAATGCACTTTGAATCTTATGACCCATTTATGACTCTGTCGGCGTTTCGGATATTTTTATTACATTGAGGCTATAACGCCGCTACCTGACGTGCGGCTTGGGGTAGGGATTCAAAATCTATTGTTTGCAAAAAGGTGCATTATTTGAATTATTCTGTTGAGGAAGGTGTAATTTAATGTGTTTTATTTTTAAATTTGCATAGTGCTCTATTACTCAATATATAATACCGGAGAATTTCAAAATTATAATTTACATAGCTTTTTTTAAATAATTACAAATTTGGTTAATTATTATGCATAATTATTTGTCCAATTTTTTATAACATATAATATTCTTACTATATTCAAAAGTATTTTTTGTTTTATCTAAAAATAGTTTTTTTTTTTATTTATATACAACTTATATATTTGACATCGTTTTTTATGTTTAACTGTATATGTATTCGGTTTAATTATTGTAAATATTTTATTTCGTTAAAATTCCGTGTTTTTTAAATTGCATTTAGTTTAGTTTTTATTAATATTTAATCATTTGTTTTAAGAATGTCATTCTTCATACATTTGTATTATAAGATATAAATTACCTAAGTTAAAAGTAAACTCAAAACTATTTTATGAAATTTTTTATGTAAGCTTTTTCATTAATTGATCATTGATGATCGAAAAACTTATTGTATTATACGTTCTATATATTCAATTTTATATATTTTTTAAGCGTACCTGTATATACGGTTTAATTATTGTAAATATCAATTAAATTTAATTCCGGAGTATTGTAAAATTATATTTAGAATAGGTTTTTTTACTTTATTTTTGAATTTATTTGTTTTTATCCTATTGAAGATACTGGCGGTTCGGGTCTAAGTGAAACTCTGATTAGGATGTTAACTAAATTTTGTACTTAAAATCAGAAGCTGTAGATGTCAACAAAAACACATTTTGAACATCAATCCTTTGGTTTTTATATGACGCCTATGCATCGGCAAAACGATGGTATTTAGGTATAATACTAACCGTTATATACCTTAAAAAAACTTAGTGCCACGCGTTAGGAAGCAAAACTAACAAGTATTAAAGCACTGCACTATCAAATTGGGGATATCCACGATGCTTTAATTACGTTATCTTTTCAGATATTCAGAGATTCTGTTTCCAGAATGATCTGATTCAAGAATAATACACGAAGGAATAACACTGGCAGGGCAATTTAAAGATTTTAGTTTTATAACTGCTTGGAATGATATTATTTTTCAAATAAATGTTGTTAGCAAAATGTAAACAACATTTACACATAACAACATCACAAGGAATATATCATATATAACATCACGAATTGCAAAACATGCAAATATGATGATTTTTTTTTACTGGTTTATAGAAAATTATAAGAAAAGTGTGTTTAAAAAAGATATTTTTACCGCCAAGAACTTAGCAAATAATTTACAAATCGAGTCGGTATTTAAATTACCCAACGGCTAAGACACGTGAAACGCCAAATTTAATATACATGTATATAAATTATGTAAGAATTTAAGCCTATAGGAATTTTATTAACATTACCTGTAACCGTAGTAAGCGGAGAACGTAGATTTACAAAATTAAAACTAAGCCAAACATATCTGAGGTCCCCTCTGTCACAAAATGGGCTTTGTAGTTTAGGAATCTTATCAATTGAAAACTATAAAGCTGAAAATTTAGATTTTTCGTCGTAAATGAAAAAAATTGGGGATAAAAAGGTCAGAAAAGAGAATTTTTAGAAGTAATGTTTTGTGAGGTAAAAAAACATACCCAAATTAATAAGAAAAAAATAAGGGGGGGGGCAGGATATTTTTTTGCCCTGGGGCGCCGCCAGGTCTAGAGCCGGCACTGGATGGAATAACCATTAATGCTTAAGACAATTAAATTTTATAATTAAATATTTTTTATGATTTATGATGTCGACAAATGCTATTTTATTTTATTAAATTGGTACACGCAGAATGCTGTAACCATGTGCTACGTCATATTTAAAGAATAAAACAAGTACAACTTTGTACGGAACCACTGATTTTTAATTTATTAATCAATCTATCGGTTTCGGTGACATGTCACCATCGTCAGGACCTACTTCAAACAGTTTCAATAAATTGAAATGTTTATTCGAATTTGAAATTATTTTCAAATAAAATATTTTAAAAATCAGCCAGGATTAAAATTAATATTATATAAGAGCATTCATTTTATAAGACTTTTATCGAAAATTTAGTATGATTTTAATCGTTAAGTTACGAGTACAATGAATTATTTATGCCTACGATTGATTATCAAAATGTATTTTAAGTTATAAATCCTAGGATGTGGTCGCTAAACCAGTTTTCGGTTTTCCATATGACAAGTATATTCACATTTTTATATGAACACCATACTTATACCTGGATGGGACATACTTCGTATGCCACAGGAAAGCATAAACTACAGCTGTCTTTTTTAAAGCCCCTGAGCTCGTACCGTCCTGGGAGGCCGTCGAGAACTTTACATAGAATGTACTCGGCGGAGCTGATTTGGGATGAGGCGAAGACTATACACTGTTTAGTATCCTCGGTTCATCCCATGTCTCCAATCCTTCTCCCGGCGTCCCACCGAGAACATTATATAGTTCCTGGCGGCCTTTTAGGAAGGCGCGAGCCCGGGAGCTTGAAAAATAGGCATATGTAGTTTATATATATTTACAATCAGGGAGTTTACCGAACCACTAAGTCACGGGCTTGCTGATCCCGAGGTGCCTGAACTGATCGCTGCCTAAAATACCATATCATCTCCAGATGATGTTCTCCCATTCTCACCCTGACATCACCAAACGTTCTCGGAGAAGCACAATGCCGAGGTCAGCTTACGTTGTGTACAATTGGACAGTGTTTAGAAGAATTACAGGAAAGGAAAATAACCTGAATAAAGAATAGTATTTTATTTGAAACAGTTTTCTACAACAGATAATCATGATAACATTATTATTTGCTCGGTTATAAAATTAATAATTATAGATTTACATAATATAAACAGGTAGATAATAATCATTATATTCTATAAGGGTAACACGATATAAGTATGACTGTTTAATCTCTCTCATAGGAATACGATATCACGGAAATCCTTGAAAAAACCCGTATTATTAAAGGCTAAAAGTATCAAGTGTACATAAAAGGGTTTATTAAAAATATATAGCGACGGTCGCAGAGCGACTCGCGCGCATGTCAGTCGGAGGAGCTTGCGGCGACTGCGCAGCCACCGGGGCCTGCCGCCAGAGCTTGCCACCGGGGCCGCCGGGGCTGCCCGGGGGAGACTTACTACAAACTTCAGGCCGCCTTGCATTCGAATGGTTCGAGGGGATCCGAACTTATTCGAAAATCATCAATTATTGTAATACGATCACATCTAATGGAGTTCGTTGTACGAATACCGACGCGCGCGGGAGGGACGCAAATAAAATTACGATCACAGGGGGGCGAACGTTCAAAAGAGAGAGACGATCGTCTTAATTATTAATAATTATCACACGCTCCACTACGATTGCTTGAGTAATGAGGGCGGGCCGCTGGGCTCCGCGGGACGATAGGCGGGCTGATTGTACATCACATCGACTTAAAGCTAGGGGGAGTCCGTCACTGCCGGGGCGTCACTGGCGGGGCGTCATTGCCGGGGCGTCACTGCCGGGGCTGCAGGTGCCGCGGGTGCAGCGGGCGCCGTCTGCGCAGCGCGCCGCGCCGCCCGCACAGCAGCCGCTTGAAGGCGTTCCGGAACTCGGGGCTGAACACCGTGTAGATGACCGGATTCAGCGTCGAGTTGAAGTAGCCTAGCCACAGGAAAAATGACATCAGGTAGGGGCTGACATCACACGCGCACGTGGGCAGCAGTAGCGCCAGCGTGAAGAACGGCAGCCAGCAAACCACGAAGGCGCCCGTGATGATGGCCAGCGTCTTGGCGGCTTTGCGCTCGCGCTTGCACGCGGCCGCGTCTTTTGGCTTCCGCCGTCGCTCGCCGCCTCCGCCGGCGCTCGCGCCGTCCGCGGTGGGCGGGTCCGGCTCCAGGCCGTCCGCGAAGGACGCCTTCTCGGGGCTCGTGTTGGCCGAGGAGACCGTGGTGAAGGCGGTGGTTGTGGTCTCAGACAGCGTGGGCAGCGGGCGGCCGATGACGGCCACCACGGCGGCCGCGATGCCGCCCTCGCCGGCGGCCGCCAGGGCGCCGCCCGCGCCCCCTGCGCCCCCAGCTGCGCGCCCGGCGGCTAGCGCCGCGCGCCGCCGGCGGATGCGCTCGCGAGCCGCCTTGAAGATGCGCCAGTACAGCACGAGAATCACGAACAGCGGCAGGTAGAATGACGACACGGTGGCGAAGATCTGGTAGCCGACGTCCTGACTGACGAGGCACGCGAGGTCCTCGGAGATGCGGCGGTGCCAGTCCGGGTCCTTCCATCCCAGCACGGGCGCCACGCACACCAGGAAGGCCGCGCTCCACACGCACAAGATCATGGCGCCCACGCGCCGCGCCGTGCGCTTCTGGATGTAGTCCACGTTGGTCACCGCCCAGTACCTGCAACACCGACACCCTTAAAATCAGCGATCCTTAAATTACGCAAGCTTTAAACTGGCCCGAGTGTTACATGAATACATCATGATACATTAATATTGTTCATGATCCTTCGTTCTAGAATCTAGAGTATTACAAATATTCATTATCATATTTAATGTAGATTAATTCGGCATACTAGTGTACAAAAATCTTTAACGTTATCGAATATATTTTGGCTACTCATTTCTAAAAAGTCAGAGTTCCGTGAGCAATTCGTATATCAGTATTCCTGATAGTATACTTGAAACCATCTAAATCGGTGATGTCGGGCCACCGAATGTAAAACATTATGCGGCCCTTTAAAATCTTTGATCATCAAAGACATGCTAGTACTTGCAGTTGGGCATCTCTGGTATACCGAGGCTATTATAACCTAGACCCACCTTACAGAAGACGTACATACCTATCCAGCGCGATGGCCACCAGGTGCAGGATGGAAGCCGTGCAGCAGAGCACATCACTGGAGGTCCACATGTCGCACAGCTCGGGGCCGAGCGTCCAGCGCTGCGCCACCTCGTACACGGCCCCCAGCGGCATCACGAGACAGGCCACCAGCAGGTCCGCCACGGCCAGGGACAGGATCAGGTGGTTGGCCACGTTCTGCAGGTGGCGCTCCAGCAAGATGGCGGCTATTACGAACACATTCCCTGCAACCGAGAAGACGATCGCTTTCATAATCTGGAACTGTTTTTAATCTCTCTTGTCGGTGGGAAAGTCGGCTTAGCAAGAAACAGTTCCTGACGCAATGTCTCTCCGGTCAATTAGACCAGAATACTGCTGCTCGGCTTCACCTGAATAGATCATCAGCCTCGAGCGGGGCGCGGCGAGGCGAGGGCGGAGGCTCTCGTTAGGCGACACTCGCTGCCTAACGAATCGAGCTGGCAGCGATCATTTAATTATGAGCTGCGGCTGTCACCGCGGTGTCAGGCGAATGCTCCAGCAGGGGAGGCACGCAGGTGTTGTGTTTGTTTCGGAATATTTTGCCGAGTAAGTTTTGCGCGTCACTTGCTATTTACGACCGAAACATCTTCAAATATTTTACGAAATTGTCAAAAAAAAGTATTTAGAGATTTATTGGCACTAAAAAAAAAGAAACCGCGAGTTTTTATGGAAGCGCCTCGTCGGGAGCCTCTCGTCTTCCGATTGGATAAGTCGGACTTGAGGCGTGACCGGAGCCAATTAGAAACAATAAACTTAGGTTATGTTGTTCTTACCTAAATTTGACACCCGTATGGCACCCGTATGTGTTTTTATTTATTGGAGTGCTTTTGGATACACAATGTTTTTTTGTTTTTCAGCCATCATTTACAGCTGCATCGCGTAAATGAATATACCCTTCGGAACGCAACTTGGTTTGATTTAATCAAATGTAGAGGAGTCGTTCAGTTTCTATTTTCGCGTACATGTATTGATGGAACAAATGTTGACCTTTTAGGATATGATTTTCAGCGTTTTCACGAATCATCAATCGATATGAATAGTAATTCATGGGACTGACTTTCTTAGTCGTTTCCTCATCTGTTTGTGGATTTCTCAACGGGATGTTGAAATGGTATCCGTCTTCTCCTTGCCAAAATAAAATCGGATATTGCAATCCATCGTACGATCGATGCGTTTCTGAGACTTGCTGAAAATGACCATTTGTATGATGAAGAATTATTTGCGTTCGGCAGTGGTAGCGATATGAATTGTACTTTCGTATGTTTGTCAAGAAATGTTTTGATTCACTTGTATCACCCGATACCAACGTTAATAAAGGTTCGAGTGGTGAATGTAATTCTGGCAATTTCAATTTTCCACTCGAGCAACATATTCCTAGTGTTTCATTTTTAAATTTACGGGCACTACAATACACGCATAATTTATCAATTTTTCCAATTAATTTTATAATAATAACGTTAAAATTTATCAATTTTAACAATACTTGGGTGCAGACTGTAATCATAATTAGGATCGTAATGGAAAGCACTGTGATTTAAATCAGCATGCAGAGTATGTCTGGTATGATCTACGCGTACTCGATCTGTTTCCAATCCTGCTTCTCGTTGTTCATCTGTTTCAGATGAACGGGTTTAAGCAGTGTGTACTCTAACTGTTTCCAATCTTGCTTCCCGTTGCTCATGTTTCCAGATGAACGGGTTTGAGCAGCATGTACTCGATCTGTTTCCAATCTTGCTCTCCTTTGCTCGACTGTTTCTGAAGCTCGAGATGCCCTTTTCATTCGTGCTTGAGTTGTACTCTTGACCTATTGCTTTTCGTTTGGCTGGCATAATTGATATCACAGTGAATGTTACGTTTTGAAATTCACTTTTGAAAAATAAAAATAAATTGATTGATATAATACTAACATTAAGGTTATCAACTGACAATACTTGGTGAAATAATTATAATTTTAGAATTAATTTTAATTAAAAAAATATAATACCTAGTATTTCATAATATCTTTTTAAATTGAAAGCAAAAAAATTATTATTGTACAATGTCTTAATACATTAAAACTAATCACATACCAATTATTTTTTAAAATAACCTTTTTCAATTGTTGTACCCGCACACATATACAACCTGTAAATATGTGTGTACTAATATAGGATCATGTCCATACCTATATAAGCCACGGCATGTTTTTATTTTTTCATTATTGAAGATGGTCTTCAGGAAGGCCGAAACATGTAAACATTAAAATAAATTGTGAATCAAAACTAAATATTTTTATTTTATTAATTTTTTACTTAAAATTAATTATAAAATTATGATATAATACTATCCGAAGCCGACCAGCAATTGAATTCCAAAATTAACTCTTTCTACTGTATATCACACACAATTAATACGTAATATATATTTTAATTCGATAAACAAAAAAGTCGTCAAAAATTCAAATATTGAAATAGTTTATTCGAAAATCAAATTTTGTTTCAAAATATTCAGTACCTTACGTTAGTACCTACTTAAAATACCTACTTAAAATACCTACTTAAAATACCTACTTAAAATACCTACTTAAAATACCTACTTAAAATAACTTCAGGTGAGTGAATTTTTGTTTACGGCGTTGCTAAGGAAACACAATGTTCTAAATTGGCCGTTCTGTATTACAATAGTCTTGTATGAAAACATGTCTTACGTAAATATTCAATTAATTTTTGTAATTAAATCAAATTTTTAATATATCCTATCTTTTTCCTCCTAGTATAAGCAATAATTCGACACAGTATTATCGCAATCGGGTTAATGGTGTCGGAATGCATTAACGACAGACAGACAGACAGACAGACAGACAGACAGACATTCATTTGTATATATATAGATTAACGGAAATACAAACTTGAAAATGGTGAGTGCGGCTATATCGGCACTCTAACGGTTAATGGCGAAAATTAAAATCTGCAAGTTGATTTATCGGCCTATGCGCCGGAAGAGTTGTACGGAGCATGCAAACTGTGTAATTTTTGATTGAGCTCTTGCTTATCTCTGGCATGGCTTACGAGTAGCTCTCTCTTAGTGGACCATCAAGGAATTAGAGATTTTAAGTTTTGCTTTATATCACTAACAAAATATTCTTGGATATATTCATTATTCTTCTTCTTCTTCGTGTCAGCGACGTCAAATTATTTTTTCCCAATATCTGGCAACATCGATAGCTCGTGTGTTGCCCAGCATTAGGTCCTGAGATGTGCAACTTGTTGGGCACATGGAGCAGCATCGTAGGTGTGAGGCGGTCTGCAGGTCTCCACAGTCGCACAATAGTGTCTCTCCCTGCCGAAGCATTCCCCACCGCTCGAGGTTGTCCTTTGTTCTACCAACTCCGGTTCTTAATTTGTTTAGGGATTTCCAGGAATTTCCATTCATTATTGCAAATATGACAAAAATAATAAAAAAATATATACTTGCAAACCGTTTAGACGTTTAACCAGATTCGTTATAAAATGAAAATGAAAATGACGGGAATCGTGAGTTTAGTGACGGAAAAATTGTAAAATTTGACAAATTAGTTTTAAAATCGCTTTTAAAATCCCGATGTTTTTAAATTATACAGACAAAACATGTGTTATAAAGAAAATGTATGAATTTCGCAATTACGTATCTAGTAAAAAAGAGAAAATACTCTATAATATGACCATAAAAATCATATCTTCAAGGAAGGATCGAATGTATGATTATATAATATTTTTGGCATTTTAAGATATTTAAGAATTAATTATTATTTTTACAGCTATCTAAACTAAGACACAAACTTATTTGTGCGGGTAAAGTAAAAATGACAGTGAGTGAAATATTTATGTCAGTGTTAAGCCGAATTCGTCGGAGCAAACTGTCAATTTGCACGAAATATTAGAGAAGGGTTTTACCTACGAGTATTTAAGGGTTTATTTATTTACTTTGGAAAGGAGTTGAGAGCTTAAAACGGAGCCCAGAAAATATAAATTTCTACATTCTTCAATTTTTATTTTTTATTTTTTTATAGTGAATGGTTAAAGTATCCTAAAAGTAACTAGTCTATGCAGGCTTGCCATGGAGGCTCCCGGGAACCATCTATGTTCCCATGTGGAGCAATCATTTGGCAAATTAATCAATGTAAAACCAAAACAGTTAGATGTACTGCTATAAAACCAATTGCCATTTAGTTTGTTTATTTTTTTTATGTGGGCTCAGTCAAAACGACTGGACGCTGCATGCGGAAAACGTATGTTGTGTTTGTGGTAAGATTAGGAAGATCGCAAGTGTATATCGATCTATTTCTTGAAAATATCTAGATTGTATGAAGAAGAAAATATAGATATTGGAAGAAACATTCCAATACGCGGTAGCATTTAGGAAGGAATTTTGGAAACTGTTTTTGTTTTGAATATAGTTTATTAACCGTGTATGGACATTCAGCAAGTGTAAGACGACGCTGTCGGTATTGGGTGGGTACAGGAGACGGCAATTCTTTAAGTTCAGAGTAGCAGCGGTCGTAGACAAGACCGAGTGAACCAATCTTACGTTTACGTTACAAGAATTTAATATTTTTAAAATTTGAATTTGAGTTAGACATACTCGTAAGTAAGATATTACTTATTAATTGGATTCATTTTTTGTATTTACTATTTTGTCTGAAAACGAAGAAATCGAGAGAAATCCCTTCTATACGCACACTATAGCGATTTAATCATATTTGCATACGCCACTAACACGTTCGGGAGCTTGGGAATTTACCCTATCCGTAAAAGTTTCATCGAATTTCAATGACTCCCCCGTCGGCTACACTGCTCCAGCCCAGGGCAGCAAGAGGAGTCATCGCAAAAGAGCATATCGCTTACTTTAAAAGTTTAAGTGGAAAATTCGACATTATTGAAAGAGGGCCGCGAAGATAACACAAATTCGAGATATTTTCCCAACTTTCGCGCTGCTTCGAATCCGACATTGACTTGTGGCAGTCATAAACGAAAGAACCGCTCAATGTATTATGTAAAATAGCGTTCGCAGTACAGTCCGCCCTCCTATAACTTTCTCAAAATTGGATGACTAGCCCAATGCTCTCGAGGCCTGAACTTTTTAGAACTAAAATGTTGCTAACTTGCGTGACAAATTGTGATACAAAAGAAACAGGCTGGTCCAGTACCTTTTGTATCAAATTTAACGAATCGGACCTGTCCAGTATGTTTTTTTTAACAACGCAGCTTTACCTTTAAGACATGCAAAGCATGCATTTTGGTTTTTTAATTACAAGTGTGTTCGCGTAAGCTCACTAAAATAGGCAAATAAAAAAAACAGGTCTTCTGCGGACTCGAGTGAGTAGTTAAGTTATTATTATTTATTTTTTCATCGCATATCAGTTTCATATCTGGAACATATGGTCACCACTAATGGAAGCCACTCAATTATGTGTTTGACCTTTCTTCCTCTCAAGACTCTCTGTATGTGAAGGTCTACCTAGGAACATTTATGATTCCCGAAATCCTCCAGGGCAAGAGTATTTGAAGAAACGGCAGCTGCATTATCCTTGGACCATTTCGTCTTAAAGATCGGCTCAACCTGAAGTTCAAGTTCTTGATCGGTGATTCCTAACCTTTTTAGAGTCAATCGATCGATGCTCGATCAATAAGATCATTTCGAGGATCATCAAAAGAATCAAGTATTTATTTATTTATTTATATACATTATTATTAAATTAAATATTGAGGAAAAGCAAACAATGCAGACAAATCAGTCCTTTACGGAGTACCAAAACATCCCCATTAATGTAGATAACAGGATTCCTGTGAAAAAACTTCAAATAGTTTTTAGTTTTTTTAGAATATATTCCAAAATTCCAATACGTGATAGATAATTAAATATCTATAGTGAATATTTTTTAACAAATTAAAATTAAGCGTTGGCACACTTGGCTGATTTCTTCTTCATACTGAACTCAAACACAATTCAGTATGAAGAAAAAATCGGCGTGTGCCAACTCTGTGCATAGAACGAAACAAAAGGGCAAAGTTCGCGGTTCGAATCCCAGCGTATGCCGTTTCTATTTCTTAGACATAGACGAGAGAAAGGTCATAAATAATGATATTTGATGATGATTTTTATGAATGTATTAATTTGTTACAAAACTGCATGTTTCGTCGGCAAAAAAGACGTGCAATCGTCGGACGTCCCAGGAACATTTCATTTCCAAGCGATAGTGTTCAAGCCCTGGCGGGAGGGAGCGAGCGGCGCCCTGAGGAGGATCGATGTCTACTCCGGGAGGGGAGCAGCAGGAGTGATGAGAGAGGATCCCGAGACGATCGATAAGATCCCTTCCGGGAGAGGGCGCGGAAGTCTGAAAGAAAAGCGCGACCGGAAATTGTACACGAAAATAGCGAAATTCGCTTTGCTGACGAACTCAAAAGGCTTTTGATTCGGCCACAGTACAATGAGATACTACAAGCCAGTACCGCACTCAGTACTCCTTCGCAGTACGCGCCTTTACTCGGAGACCTCAGTTAAAAAGTGGGAATATTTAATACCACAATCCCCAAAGGGTTAATAGCACACTAGACATTTGACCTCGGTGCTCGGTCGTCATTAGGCAGCATTAGTTAGCAAGCGTCATCAGTAAACAACTTCAGAGCGCTCACTGTCGTTAAAACTCTTGGTACGCTCTCTCGGTAGGTATCCTCAGTACGCGATATTGGTACACCCTTGGTAGTGACTTCAGTGGGCAACTTTCTATGCACCGTTGGTAGGTAACTTCAGTGGGCGATCTTAGTACGCTATCTCGGTAGGTGACCTAAGTACGCTCTATCGGTAGGTGACCGTAATACGCAATATTGGCACACTCCCTCAGTACGTAACCTCTTTACG